>CAADRB010000007.1:2773388-2866574 GCA_900708905.1 Hymenolepis diminuta
CGTGGGAGAGCCCCGAGAAATAAGACTTGGGCAATTACAATGGTTGATACATCAACTGCTCCAGGGATAGGATMCGCTCAAGTTGTTCCCAGTCGTGACTCCAACGTACTTCTTCCGATTATTCGAAGAGTTATTCGTTACGGGTCAGAAATACATACGGATGAATGGCCTGCATATAACGCCCTTGATCCGGCAGATGAATTTATTCACAAAAAGATAACACACAAATATCACTTTGTGGATCCGATTACTGGAATCCATACACAAAATGTTGAGTCTTTCAACAATAAACTCAAAGCGTTTGTGAAGATGCAAAAAGGTTGCATTTTTTAGACCGGGGGGTATATTGACCTTGATGCATATTACGGGGGGTATATTGACCTTGATCCAAAGTTTTTTACTGTGTCTCAGGCATATAGGTAGAGTAGTTTGGAGACAATCTTTAGGTCACCCCAATGTGTTTACCAAAATTTTAATGAATACACGCTGATTAGGAACCGTAAACATACAGCCGCCACGCCGTGTACTTTTGAAAGATGAGCAATACACGGGACGGTCTCTGCTAAAGTAATATGTGGACGCATGCTGGCTCGAGCACCTGGACAGTCTAGGCGAATTTCTTCATCATAGGAACAGTCGTCAATTTTATTATTCTATAAATAGTCTTAAAAAGTTAATAAAGCGATTTTGGAGTAACTGCACATTATCTGTCTTGTCTCCCCTCTCTGAGTGTGACTGAACTGTGCCCTTGCAATATCTTGTGGGCGAATATATCAGAACCAGATCTCCTATCAGTACTACAGCATGGAAAAGTCTAATTTTACACAAATGGGTAACTGATTACCGTTCGCCTTAGTCGGAAGATCAACCGGTAGACAGGAGGAATGCTACCAAGCCAATGGAGGGTAATATCTTGATCGTTTCTTTCGCGTTATTACATCACAATGGGGATCATATACTCTTCTGGAGTGGGAGAGCTGCAAGATATAGAACACAAAAATTAATAACATCAAGACTATATAAAGAATGATATTTCTCTCATTTCCACACATCGAGCGGTCTTGGTCTGAGTTTTTTGTGGTCACAAACTCAAGTATCCTTTCCGGTCTCCGATCCACAATATAGCCACGCCTCGGGTTATACTTCTTCGAAGCACAAAGTTGTTTTGATCGCATTTGTTCGCAATTTCAGAACGCTTTTTTTGTAGTTGCGAAATAAATTCACGACACTCGCCTGTCAACCTATATCGTAAAACAGCCTTCCTCTTGACAGGAGTGGAAAAGCTATTATTTGTCGTAAAGGGAGTTGGAATGGCTTTCATGTCACTTACATAGGTATCCTAAACCATAGGTATGAGAAAAGTAAATGTGATTATTGATGTCGGGGGTAATCGGGATTAAGAAATTCGGCTTCCTCGCTATAAATGATAAAGAACGCAGTTTAGAAATGCTTACAACAGTCATCACGAAGGCCTATGCATTCATCAATGTTGTTATGTCAGCCGCAGAGTTGGAAAATGGGACAGCCTCGCAGTTTTTCTAAGTCAGTCTGTTTTACATCTTGTCAATTTTTTTCATGAATTCTCCAAGCTATCGAAGTTTTCTATTCACTAGATGTAGCTAATTTTTTTTACACAATACGAACTTATAGTTTTGTCTTAGACTATCTAAACTTTATTTTATATTAACTCACATTTTGCCTTTCAGAATCGCCGAATTCCTCCTTGATCACGGCTCTTGTTTGGAGGCCCGATCGGGCTGGGAAGACCTAACACCACTTCACCTCGCAGCCTATTTTGACTGTCCACAAATCCTCCGTCTACTTCTCTCTCGTGGCGCTGATCCACTTGTCCGATCTGCTGCTTTGGAGGGAGCCACTCCCCTGCATTTGGCGGCTGCACAACTCTCACTGGCTTCAGCTCGTCTTCTGGCTCCCCTGCCGCTTTCTGTGGCGTCGAACGACACCTCCCCTGGTGCAATGGAAGATCTGAATCCATTGGAATCGCCGCTGATGTGCAAGGATGCTCTGGATGCTGCTATGCGAACGCCTTATGGTATGAATGTAATTTAATCGTATCTGTTTTTGTGAAGCATTGCCTCCTTCGATTTTTTCTTAACCTAAGATTTATTTTACATATATTGATGTACTTAAATATTAGCCTTTCAAAACATCCATTATTGAGCTACGAGTCTTTTAAATCTCAACCTTCTATATTTCGAGTGTGGTTTGTCGTCATACATTTGATTTCATCATTCTAAGTCGAGGAATTGCTGCAAAAGAATAGGCTTATCTTCAATTCTCATACTCAACGCTAGATAAGTAAGCCCAAGTTTAGTTGAGATAAATGTCAAGTGTTGTTAACAGCCAAATTTGGTCTTAAATATTAGTATATTTTCCTTTGAAATCTGATTTAATATTGCTTTCCTTTCTCTGGTAGCGGATATTACACAAATATATCCTCGACTAAACCTTAGTAATCCTCTTATAAGTTTAATTAGCTGCATAAAAGTACAATTAGCCTCTATTTGTATCCTCTAGTATAAGTTGTCCAAAAAATTAGCTGGGCTACATCCAAACTAGCAAGAACACGGGAGGTATCGCGTGGAGTTTTTGTTGAAATTGCCTTAGTAACTGAGTACGATTAACGCCAGGCCACAGGAACATTGATCACTGATTGGTCTGGGAGGCCTCTGCGCGCACGTCTGCGCTTGCTCAACATACAATCGGTAGCACGTGCGCATTTTCCAGTGTTCTACCGCGCGCGAGATCCCTTTGGTCAGCCTTGGTAGCGTTGTACGTTCCGAGCACTATTTTTAGTGTTCACACTTTGAATTAATTATTCCAAACGGTCAATCTCGGTTAATCATACACAGGGGAAGTGATCATGCACATAATGCACAATAAACTATTTCCGCCTATTAACGGAAACCAGTAGAAAAAAAGAAACGTCAAATGAATTTTGTCTGTTTTGCTACTTTATTCTCATTTTTTTAGTCTAGTCAGGTTTGTGAAATTTTTTATTGCAAACACTCTTAGTTAAGACGTACTTTTCTTATTTTTAAGTTTCTTAATGACATTTAAAATGTTTGAGTAAAAAATATACGGTGTTCTAGCCAATAAAGGCGAGGAATGAAAATCGTAAGTAATAGGCCAGCTAAAATCAAAACTGTTTTACTCTTTTCTAGTAGTTAAATCCTTATTTTGATCATCCATTTTAATGTTTTTTTTGGGATTTTGCTTTATTGTAGTAATAAATTGTTCACCAAAGGCAAAATGCAATTTTTGGGAAAAGTGACAGAATTAAGCAAGGGATATTGAATTGTTCTAATTATTACATTTTCTTCACTCGTTGCATTATAAAGCACGAGGTCCTCTCATCTGTTAGATTTATGACCCAATAAAGTTTCATTTCAGTAAACCGATTAATAAGACTGATATGGTAAATCTGCATTTCAACTACTTTAATTTTCCAAAGCCTAGTTTCTGCTTCTGTGATGGAGGTATTCACTAGGTATCGCTAAGTTACCGTTAACTTAGGGCCATAGAGAGAGAGAAGATAGAAGTGCGGTTACCTTAAGACACTTTAACTTACCAAAGATTCTTCGTATAATTACTGTTTAAAGTTTGATCCAAAGGTGTGAATAGGCTCCTTGGCCTTGAGTTATTTTTTTGGCGTCCTGTCAGTGGCTTATACAATGTTTAATCATTGTAATTTATTTATACCTCCCTTAAATCACAGTTTTTTTTAAATTTGTCTCTGGTAATATTGTGATCGGTGGTAAAAGGACATGATATTTCCACTATGGCTGATTTTTGTACACAGACTGCCTTCCACCAGCTGATGAACTACCGGAGCCCCTTTCCAGTATGCGGGACCGAATGGCCGAGCTTTTGGGTCCCCCAGTAGACAAGAAAACCAAACTTCAGGTGAGCATCGCTCTTAACTACTTAGGATTAGCAGACAATCACTTCTCAACATTTCTCTTTTGTGTCCAGTTGGCATTTCTGGGAGCTGGATGCAGTGTAAATTCAGGCTACCGGGTTCTACCATCGGTCCCACAGCATCTTCTTCAAGGCACTTGGGGGAGAGAGACCGCTTCGCCGTCACTTCAGCACTCCCACTCGACTGTCGACTCTTGTTCGAAGAATGCAGTGACTGGAACGAATGGATCAATAAATCCATCAGAATCGGTGCTTTTTGGTATTCTTGCACCTGCATGCAGTGCTGATGAAATTGCTGCGCCAAGACCTGGTTAGTTATCTTCCTTATAATTCATTTCCACTACATGTTATTTAGTACTACGATATACCGATTGATTTCATTCAAAATGAATCCCATGGTTAGGGGCAACAAAAACTATTATAGTCCATGGGGTACGTAGTGATGTGTCGCAAATTTTGCTTTTACTGGATGAATAGCTGCAGCATTCTCATATTCATTTGACTTCTCTAACGGGATAAGAATAATCTTTTGTTTTTTATTATCTTACTGATATTACGAAAAGGTTCATCTCCTTGTGGGTTTTTGATTGACTCATCTTGTCGTCCATTTTATGGCACTTGAGTCGAACCTGAAAGCTGCAGATATTGAAGTATCTTGCTTAATTTTATGTTAAGTTGTTCCTTTCTTGAAAAATGATTTTTCCTCCAAAATCAAAAAGGAATCCTTTGGAAATGACATTTGATCAAAGTCGAGGTGTGGATTTGAGTGTACGGTTGTGTGTTCTCAAATATCCTAGTGGTCTATAAGTGTGTTTCAAATGACGGGTGAAAATGATTGAAACATAATTTGCTGCTGCTGAGCATAAATTGGTAGAATACTATCTGGTTAAGTTCAGTTGTATGGAACGGACATTTAACTTGGTCATAGGTTATTTAAAGCAATAAATGTTTAATTTGTGTTAACTTTGCGTGCGAATCACTGATATTTATGAATCGTATGGAATTTTTAAAATTAAATCATTCGCCAGTTGAGGTAAATAGATGCCTACTTAAATGTATTCTCCATGTGATCTTATCTCGTTGGATGCAGCCTGTCCAATTTAAAGCCTAAGTATTATGTGCTATATTTGCCGTGTGGTTTTCACTAATGGTTTTCACCATTAGTGTACCGGTGGGGCAGCGCCAAGTCGGAGGTTATGACTGTGCGCACCCAGTGATGGAGATGGGCAACTTCTCTGATTAATTTTGGTTAATAGGGGCAGTTGCATTTTGAGTTTTTATCAGAGAGATTTCATGATGCCCCTCGTACTCCCAATACGTATGTGGGTTTGTGAGTTATTATTATATTCTTACTATTTTTAATGAATTATTTTGTAAAATAATATTATTTTTTCTTCCGTAGCTGAAACTGGAGTCCTCTCACCAAGGAGACCACGTAGAGCTGCTACTGCATCCACAGAACCCAATACACCCTTTGCATCTCCTGCCCGAACTCGCATTTCAATCAATTCACCGCCACCTCCACCTCAACGCCAATCTCAAACGCAGTCTTTGCTGCCACCAGCTGTGGTCTATCCTACTCAACAACAACATCCAATGCCTCAAACCTCCGCCGTGTCCGCCAAGGTCACACTTCGAGCAATGGGACTGGCTCTTGGTGACCGGGTATGTGTTGGTCCAGGTGGTAGTGAATCTAAAGCAATCGACCCGAATTCAGTAGCAACCAGTGGACGTATGGGCCGCTTGAGGTACTGTGGGCCAGTGGAATTTGCGTCAGGAATCTGGGTTGGTATCGAATTGGATGAAGCCTTTGGAAAGAACAATGGATCTGTGAATGGAGTGTTTTACTTCGATTGTGAGGAGAAGCATGGCATTTTTGCTCCTATAGGTCGAGTGTACAAGGTCAGCCGGACAAGCGGAGAAGTTCGGCCTTGTGTTGTCGAATCAAATGGTGGTAGACGATCTGTATCCACCCCATTACAAAATATCCCCATTGATGTTTCTCATGTTGGCGCAAAGGTAGACACTGGTGGGTAAAATCTTCCTCCTATTACCAATGCCTCTTTTAAATGTATCTTATCCTGCCATTTTATTGTCAATTAGGTTTGCACAAATCTCAAATTTCAGAAGATTATGCACTCGGAGACAGAGTTCTGATTGCTGGCCTTAGACGGGGAACCATCCGCTTTATTGGCGAGACTCAGTTTGCTCCTGGTAAGTCGTCTTTAAATAACTGTTATTGTGATCTATTATACTTTATAATGTTTTGCTATTTTCCTTTTTTCAGGAATCTGGTATGGAGTGGAATTGTCAAAAGCGGTGGGTAAAAATGACGGCTCGGTTGAAGGCGTTCGATATTTCACTTGTGAACCCAAACATGGAGTTTTTGCACCTGCTTCGCGATTACAAAAGTCATTTTTATTATTTTGTTGTTTTTTATCGTGCAAAATAACTTACATAATCTTAATTTCCATCTAATCAGACTTCCGCCACGCACGACAAAATCTCACCTCTTGGCTACCAATAATAACATGAGCCAATCAGTGCATGCGGATTTCCTACCAGATTGTCAACGAAGGCCCCCTACTCCTGACTGTCCACGCAGATGCGTCGACAACTATGCATCTCTTGGTCGCCCCCGACCTGCAACCGCTTCTTCGAATATGTCTACTTCTGTTTACTCAAATGGGGAGGGTTCGAAAAAGAATGGCTCAGGAACAGGCGAAGAATTTCATCTGCAGATTGGAATGCAGGTCCTCTGCACTGGGGAACTTGGTTAGTTCATACGCCTTTTATATTTTCTCGCTCATAGACTTAAACAAATTACAGAATATAACGTGTTAACTGGATAATTTGATGCGTCTGTTAATGAGTTAAGCGTCATGCTACTAACTGACGACCTGAAGTCTTTGTGATTTAGTACTTTCGGTTTTAATATATTGTTGTCTTACAGATCTGTAAGCTAAGAGTTTATTCAAATGTTCGATGACAATCTTTGAGTGTATGCAACTTGTTGACTGAAGTATTTGTTTGACAGCCGGGTGGAGTGATTTGTAAGCCATTAATCACTTTGATTTTAAGAATTTGGAAATATGCTGAGCTACCAACCTCACTAGTCAATCATACTGTGCTTGTCAGCAAGCAGAGTGAGCCAATACAAACTTAGAACCTTTATTAATCTCATGCTGCTTTAGACGAAAGTACCCATTTGTAGGCAAGATGGCTAATTCCCTTCATTTTTGTACTCTTAAATGTTTCCTAGTACGCCCCTCTACCTGTCTTACTCTTATGAGCCTGTCATGCCCTTCAATTCCATCTTGCGTTGTCTATAACATCCAAAGTAAATCCTTATTTAGACCATTATTCCTTCTTAATTTTTTATCGCTGGTCTTGAATGAGTCATTTTTCGATTATAGGTGTTATAGTTGACCCAATTTTCATTGTCCCTTACTTGCGCCCTCATTATTTTTTGTGGGAGAGAAAAATGAAGGCAGGAAAGAGTAAAAAGGATCTTACTCTTTCGTCAGGTTTTATTCTTTATTAATTTATTTCTATCAGTCTCGTAGATTCATTTTGACATGATTTATTAGTCGTCCTCTCCAAACGTATTGTATAATAGCTAACTCTTGGGTAGAGAAACCCGTTAGTCGATCATCCGTGGTTTCGTAGTAATTAATCAGTGCCTTTTATCTCCCTTTAAATAGCGAAGAGTCAACAAAACCGAAAGTCCATCCTTTGGTGAAAAGTGTTTACTATTAAACTCATGACACTTCATGAAGGCTTATCTGTGAACCTTGTCTTTTTTTCAAATTGATATGCACTTTCGGTCAAAGCGCAGAAAACACATCAAACTCATTCCGTACGATTACATTCATATTTAGATATTGAGCTGACTGTTTTCTAATCATATTTGCAAACATAAATACATAAATATAATTTAAATTTTGTACAGATTCATCAGGATCATCCATTTTTTAAGCGGTTGTTAAGAAATTCACACTCTAGATGGGAACACTGCATGTATTCGTTGGGATGTATTAGAAACTACGTACAAAACCACGGAGGACTTCAGGGAGGACACATCTCACCTAGTGCACATCGTTTTATATATTGTGTGAATTACAACTGATTGGATAGACAAACTAGACACATTTTAGCACAGGAGGAGATCATTTGTACTCAAGTCGCCGTATTTCAAAAGGAATTTGTCATATGGAATGAGAGGATACAGTCATGTGCTCTAATTATATTTTATTTCCAGCGGTGTTCTCACAGAATAACGACCTTATTTTCCTTCGCCATAGGAACGCTTCGATATATCGGACCAGTAGATTTCACCGACGGCCTTTGGTTGGGTGTGGAATTACGTGGTCCTCACGGCCGACATGACGGTGCAGTCGCTGGTCGTCGTTACTTCACCTGTTCACCCAACCATGGTGTCCTCGTGCGACCCTCACGGGTGACCTTTAGAGGAATCAACGCTGTCAAGTTACTGCCACCTGGTCTGGTTGCCACCTTCGAAAGGCGACCCACTGCATTCGAAAAACCTTCGGATACACGATCGGTCATGACGCATCCTTGATCTCGTTTTGTCTTTTCTTTATCTGGGAGTTGTACGTGCCTCCTCTCTTCGCTCTAGTTTCTAGTCCTCACTTTGATCATGATCTCGTCATTTTATCTTTCTCCTTTTCCTCGTCATTAGCATGATTTCGCTATCTCTCTATTACTGAATATTATTATTACTATTATTATTATTGTGTATCTATGCTTTGTGGCATTTGCATTTAATCAATTGGACAATTCTATTGATTTGGAAGTGCCGTATTTCGATTTGTTTCTGTGAGTGGAGGTTAATGGGTCTATATAATTGGTTATGACGAATGTACATTGTAATTGAAATAGGGCTGCATCTTAGAAAAGTTATTAAGTGTTCGAGGAATCTTATGCGGTCTTCGTAGCAAGCAGGATAGAAGGGTAATGTAACTTGCAGCGATTCGCTTATTCCATTTGGTCAGAAATTCGTTTCAACTTCACGATTTTGCAGGGAAATATGTAGCTTTCTGCTAGGCAGCAATTAACACTTGACGTTGGAAAGTGATGAGATCTTGATACCAGCATAGGGGCTGGGGGTGGTCCAGCTGTATATTCGTACATAGATACGTAAACAGATGTCAATCATCTCGTGGGGGCATAACTGCCGTCGAATGGAGGATTGTTTCCTATACAAATTCGAATTTATCTATCTGTAGAAAGAGTGGCTCGCCCGCTAACTCCATACTGATTTAGCGATACAAGTACCACAAGTTATTCCTTATATGTGGATCCGGTCACAAATTACTTAATTTCAATGGAAATGAGATGCTAAACAGATAGTAAGCTTGAAATTGGTGAGTTGAATTATAAGTAAACAAATATCTCATACGTGGAACTGCACTATTTAGATGAGTTTTCTTCCTGAATACTAAAATCTGGGAAGTGTTAAGATTCGTAATCTCCATGCTAACCGTTATTAACTTTGTAATCTGCTCTTCTCTGCAGTATACCATAATCAACTCTTGGGTTAACTAAGGCATTTCACTAGTTACAAATACGACCCGACAACACCATGATACAAAATGACCCAAACCATTATATCAAAGTAAGGCACACGTTCCGTATCAGTAGGTCGATTTATATTATGTGCTATTTACAATCGCAATGTAAATAAATTCGTTTGAATAAAATGGAATTCAAAAAAGCAGGAATTAAAAGGTGGTAAACAAAAATTCTTACGTATTAGAATTATTTTTGGGAAAAATATTATTTTCTTATATGTAACGCACCCATTCGTAGGTTTAATCATCCCCTCGTCTTTGTTGCCAGACCGACAGGGAGGCGGGAGCAATTCCATCGAGTCCTGGTGGTACATGGAAGATAATATCTTGATAGTTTCTTTCGGAAATAGAAGACTGTTCAGGAGTTAGAGAGCTGTAAGATATAGAACACAAAATATTAATAGTATTAAGACTATTTAAAGAATGATGTTTTTCACAATTCAACAGATCAAACTTTCCCGATCTGGGTTGTTTGTGATCGCGAAATCAAGTGTCCTTTCCAGTCTCCATGTCATAGACATTGCCTCCATGCGGTCTGGTGATTATGACAACTGTCCACTAGTGATTTCAATTATGGTTGAGGTCATACACAAGATCGCCCACGCTATATGCGCGCACCGGGTCACACCCTGTCGGAACACAACAGCATCTCTTCACTCGCTGTCCTCAGTCTTGACCTCTGAATTCTGCTGCGTGGGCGGATTGTCCTAACACGGCGAAAGATCTCTTTAGCTGAATAATCGACCGATTGGGACAAGATTAGGCAAAATGTAGATTCAGACTGCGTACTTGGATCCGTGGCTAGCGTTTTTGGCATACCACAGGCTTACTGAAGATAGAGATAGCTGATCTGCTTGTTGTCGGCCCGAGTAGAGTAACGTCGGACTCCTTCGAATGTGAATTTATAACCGTATTGCAATAACCTATTAGATTTTAAAATTATGTTTATTTATAAGTAGTGGGGAGCCTTTAATTTCGATTAGCACTACGCAAGAGAAAGTTGGTACGGTTGGAATTTATTCCTAAATAAGTTTTATGATTTGTGATGATATGTGGAGACTTATTTTAATATCGTATATGATTTCCATCCAATTTCCTTTTTTGTTCCACCGAAGGACTTTATAATGCTTCACAAGTATTCCCATAGAATGAGGATTTGTTTTGTATTAAATCTCCAGAATCTGGTACTTAATAACGCTATACTGAATCCGACATTAATAGTTTCTATCTAATTATCCGTGAAGAAAATTGTTGTGTCTAATTTTGTATATGGTGATATATTAATTTAAAGAAAACTTATCTTAAATGCACTTAAAATGAAATATACTTATATAGACACAATAAGTTTAAAATAGGGATTTAAATAATTTTATTTAGTCCGATCGTTTATGATTGCTCGAAGAAATTTGAAACTAGATTGCTAAAGAAAAATTTGACGATAATTCATCAATAGCATCCGATGAATGTTCACACAGTCAAATAGGACAAACTGTGAATTACGAACATTCACTGCTATTAAAATGATTACGCCGAATATGGCCTTCTAAAAATCAGCGACATGGAATAATCTCTGCAACACTGCCATAGGCAGCAAATGTCCTTCATCACCTAGTGATTAGAAATGATTGACTGGCGATAAGATCCACGCTACAGCGTCCACAGGCGGTCCCGCTGTGTGTTTGTGTGTTAAGCATAGATACCTAAACTAATGTTTATCACCACGCCGAGCCTCCGACAACGAGACATGACCGACGTCCAACAAAGAAATGCCTTGTATATAAACCTAATTAATTAATTGGAGTGGCTTATCTGCCACCTCTGAACTGATCTGACGACGGGAATGACTTGACTTATTCTACCAATTTGGTCTATATGGTACTGATAGATTTTTCAACGTTATTACAAACACAATATTTGAATTTGACAAAGACTGCAAGTTTAAGTAAATTTTCCCCGAAGTACACTGGTAAATGCGACGTTTTATGCTAATATTATGGCCTTTTCGTTGATATCAAACTTTTACATAGTTAATGAATGTTTTGTCAAAGACTTTAAATGATTTTTAAAAGTTTAATGAGTACTGCATTTCAGGCTAAGTACTTGTGTGGTATTAACAAGCTGTTCGTTTCATTTTAACAGCTCGCAATTGATTTGAAAAGCAAATCGGTTTAAATAACAATCCTGACAAAAATAATTATATGTCTTGTTCAAAAACAAAACCTCTGAACAATAACAAGGGAATAGATTGATGCATTATTGTATGATTAGGGGACTAAATAATATGGATATTCTTTATTCCATCCCTTAGGCGTCTATAGATATAATTAATTTATTCACCTTGCTGCATATTTAAACATTTGGATGTGAAATGATCCATGGCGACAGAGTTCAATAATAAATTGACAAATTCAACGGATAAAGGAAATATATAACGTAAAAACATTTATCATTCACTTTAATAATTCAAAACATAATTTATAATTAAAATAAGGAAACCTTGAACATTTTTGTTTTAATATACTATTTAATATAATTTGGATATAGGTCAAAGATATTCACGCGTTTATAGGTATAGCAGTGCTTACTATGATGACATAATTCCGTAATGGCCATCTGTATGGTGAGATGGATTGTGTTTTTGCTATTATGTTTTAGCCTAGTGCCGGTGATTTGTTTCCTCATATATTTAATCTCATTAACAGTAACATAGGGGTCGGTCTCCTCGCTATGCCTTATTGCTTTCATGAGGTAAATATTCATTTAAAATTATTTCCTTTAGTGTGGTATCCTATTAACAGCCATTATTTTATTACTTATGTCCGTTGCAACATATTTTTCCTGTGTATTAATTCTGAAAACAACTCATCAGTTAAAATGTGACTCGCTAGAACGAGCAGGTTGGATATATTCTGTGCAGTAATCTCGCGTTCTTTAGCTTTTAAGTCCCATGGAGTTGCAGGGAAACGAATAGTTGATTTATGGTATGTGATTATAGGAAATATTTTTTGTTTTAGTGTAATCGGCCTTCTATTCGGAATGTTAGTCGGCCTCAATGTTGCCATCAGTGATCTAGGGAGCGAAATATTTGACACTCTTTATGGAGGGAAGGTATCACTTTAAACTAATTATCTTTAACCTCTTTAGGCCTCCTTAACTGTCAGGCGGAGCGTTTTATTATTTACTATTTTCATTGTTCTGCCATTTTGCTGCCTGAGACGTGTTGTTTTTCTTAGCACCTCAAGTTTTTTAGCAGTTTTCCTCTATGTTACCTTCCTTCTTAATGTATGTTGTTGTTGTTCCAGTCTTTTCGAAATGGCGAAATTTTTGTATAGTTACTTTGTAATTACGCAATTCCAAAAATGCAGTCGAAACAGTTCACCTTTGGATATTTTCGTCTTTGGAGACCACAGGGTCTTGTCCATTGTGTCCCTATCATCGCCAGTTCTGTTTGCTGCCAGGTGTAAGATTCTAT
Source organism: Hymenolepis diminuta (assembly GCA_900708905.1). NCBI lineage: Eukaryota > Metazoa > Platyhelminthes > Cestoda > Cyclophyllidea > Hymenolepididae > Hymenolepis > Hymenolepis diminuta. Next base: position 2,786,397 of record CAADRB010000007.1, read on the forward strand.
ACAAATATAATTTTCATTGTTTTATTTATGAAAATAAAATATGTCGAAATTCGTTTTTTTATTTCAGCCAAGTTAATTCAATCTACTCAAGTTTGCGGAATCCATCGGTAACAAAAATGAAGAAGATTCTTATTTCTGCAGTGACTTTCATATTCTCCTGTTATTTATTTGTAAGTTAGAATTTACTATACTATAGAGTTTAGTTCCTAATTCCTTCTTATTAAAACATCCTAATAAAAGCAATTTATTTACGCTCTGATGTTAGTCGGACATGCTTATGTATAGGTTTTAGGTATTGATTTTAAAGGGAATTTAGTTTATGAATCTCGAGGTTTTCAGATTGAAGAATGCTTGTAGGTATACTTATACCTCACTCTCCTTATAACGTTCAAATTTCATTAGATTAGCGTCGTACTTAAAGCCGGGATCGGTAATGACTTTCTGACAGATGATAATTTGATTTATTTTACGCTTTAAAGCATCTGAAAATGGGACCTCCAATTTCGCCTTTGATGGTTATATTTATTAAAAAATCATCTATTCGATAGTGCAAAAGCATTGGTTTCTTTATTTTCCTTTGCTTTCTCCTTATTTTTGTACTTAGGAAAAAGCTGCAGCCATGGACTTTTTGGTATATTGATATTTATCGGTATCATAGCATGCATAGTTCTAAAGCTGTAGACGATTATTTCGACACTCATTATCGCCCCTTTTGTGAACGGTCTGGTGAACCGCGTTGATTACAAGTGTATAAAAGAGGGGTGGTGTAGTGTAGGTTTTTCATTAAGACTCCAGCATGTGATTTTTCTGATGAAAGTGAATATTGGTTCAACTCTGGTCTATTGGGGTTGGGTTTCGTAATCGTGTCATTTGATACTGATTCCTCATTTCATTTTCAAAGATATTAAGTGATCCTACTCCTCTTCAAGATGAGTGTTGAAAATGATTTCCAAAATGGAGTGGGGAGTAGTTACGTTAAAAGCAGCTACTCGTGTTTATTGGAGGAGATTTGAATTGACATGACCATCCTTTCAATTTAATCTTCCGATCAAGTAGGTCTGAATATCATGGACATGATGCCACCCATGAACTTCGACGTCGACTCATGAACTTCGGATCTTGGATTATTAAAACTTGACGCATTGAGCCATGTCCATGAAGTAAAAGGTGAACATTCTGGATTCCAGAACTCCGATGAATGAAGAATTTTGATGTTCCTTTCTCTGTTTGTACATAACCCCTTTCAACTCTTAATTGACTTCCGAATTGTTTGTTGCTCACTTGAGTTTTCATTTTTTCCAAACGAATTATACAGTCCGTTACTGTTTAAACAAAAATTTTCAGAAGCGCCCTTTTATTGTTGAATATGTCTTCTTTAATCCTTTATTTGCCTTTGTTGTATCAAAATTTAGTTTCAAAATCTTGGTACTAACAAGGCATCATCACTACTTTTACTGTTGATTGAGAGAAACGTCTATTTCGGATTTGTCGCTCGTTTTTTTAAGATGTGGCTGAAGTAAACAAAATGTCTCTTTTATGGTTTAAATAAATCACACATTCTGATGAACAGAAGTCAGTATATGCTTCTTAAAACTAGGGTGCGATTGAATGAATCAGGTAAGGCGTCATCTCCTACCTGCATGCTATTCATGTGAATAAATTTTGCTATTGTGCTTATTTCGTTATGGGAATAAATCATTTTGATAGTTCTCCATTTAGAAAGTTGTAGTATGGCCATTCTTACTAGATTCCTCTTATCACTTTGAAATTAGAATTTTTTAGGAGTTATACTCTGCTAGGCCATAACGTATACTTTTATAATAATAAGATTCTTTCTAATGGTTAATAGAAGGCAGCAGCCCCTTCTCCAAACCATAAGTAAACTAAAATATTATTTTGCAGCACCGAAAATGCGGAGAAAAAAGGGAAGCGTCTGAGTAGAATGAAAAAGTCAGGCTTTACGCAAAACTCAGGCAGAGGAGCAAAGCTATATTTGAATAGAACGAGTGCAAAATGATAATCGGTATGTATGTACACTTTGGGCATGAAGAGGTAGATGAAATTGACTGCTTTCGGTTTATGTAAGCACATGAACACAGCATGACACTTCATTCCTATCTCAGCCAATTTATTTGATAACTTCTTTCATGGGTAGTGCTTTGCGCTCACTAGGAAAGGCATGTTTTTACCATGAAATGAGCAAGTGCTTTGTGTATGAATTCATTAAGCTTAAACTAGTGCTTATGGGTGTATTCAAACTGCTTTATTCGTCATATGGATTGTTAAACTAAATGACGACATTGGTTCTTTTTTATCTCAATATGTTATTAGATCAGCACATAGGGACGGAAATAAATATCTGTGAGTATGGAGTGCCTTTGTTGGTGAAGTAAATTTGTGCTTATAGTTTGCCGAATTGTGAGTAATAATTACTTATGTGTTTAGTTATTAGCGTGGCGTAGAATCGAAACCCTTCTCTGTCCACTCGCACTGATTAATCCTTGTTTACAGACCATATTGATAAGCATAAAAATTTGTTTAACCGAATCGGCAAAAAGAAATTATGATAAGTTTGTAGTAACCTGCTGATCTGACCCTCTTCACTCAGATGTTGCGATAATAATTACCAGGTATATTTAAGAAAGCGTTTTCCCACGTCCATCTTGGCTCAGAGGCTATCACTGAGCCTCCATAGTGAGAAATTCAATTTCTATCAGCTTTCTTATTAATCAGCTTAGTCAGTGCGGTTGGCCATTCTGCTCACTGGGTGTGCATCGATAGGCATTGAGCCTGTGACCTCAGATTGTGCAAAAGAGCACATTAGCTACGGTGCCACCAGCCCACACATTTAGATGTTGAATATTATTTCATTTTAGTGGCAGGTGTTATCTGCTATTTATTTACCTTTTTTTGGCCCTATTTTGTCCTATGTAAACGCTACCTACCCTGTATGCTATCTGTAAGCTGAACTAAATGTCAAAATTTATTCTAGCCTGGTCCAGGATGGTTTTCTGGTCGAGTGACTTTGTGTCCATTTACATCTCCATTGGCATCCTCATTTCTCTTTCTGGGTGTGCAGGAGATGTTAGTAATTTTGAAGATTAGGCCAGTGCTTGGACAGGCAGATGTATAGATTTCATATCAGTCCTAGTAATAAAAGTATTAGCCACACATGATTGTGATAGATGGGACGTATACTGGAACCATTTTACTGAAAAAAACTCGTATTCTACAATCTTTGTTGTTTTTGTGAGCATACCTTCTCGTTTCAATATTATTTTTGTGAAAGGCTTGCAATGATCTACTGACTTAATCCTCCGCATTCGAACTTCAAGTGTAATCTCTAATTAACAGTAGATATTATTTTTCTCCTTATCCGTCCACTCAACCACTAATACTCTAAACATTAGTTGTGCCTTTATCTAAGTGTCATAATTTGGACCCACTTAGTTCAGTATGGTTTACTGCTAGATGTATGTGCGAATAAAGTCCTGTCTTTTAGTGTATCTGATTTGGCCTTTTTTTCTGATCTCGGATGCAGTGGGATTGTTGTAATTGGAAAATTTAATAATCTTCGTCCCTATACAGATGAGTTCCATTTTGCACAACTTTTCACTTGTGGCTGGTGTCTGTAGTCGCCGCAACTAACTCCGTGTATGAGCAGATTTTGGATAGATGGAAATTCAAAGGCCTTATGGTTGATTTATCATGTTTTCCGGAGACCTAATTCTCATTTTTGTAATATGCGCTAATGCTTCTCAAGGGAACTCCTTAAGCTAACTTCTAATATTCATCTCTTTCGTAATCTGAAGGCGTCAAGCAATGTTCCAAACAACCGTTAATATGTTATTAATTGTCTTTTAATAGATGGCAGTAAATGTACTGTAAAATTGTCAAATGTAGAGTATATTAAATGTGTTAATTAGATTTCGCAAACCTAGACGCACGTCTATGAGGAATGAGCGTAGTGGTATTTCGAAATGCAATGTCTTATGAAACGATCTGAAGCTTATTTCATATTTTGCACTCTTTTTAATATAATCTAAAAAAAATATTTTCCACGGTAGGGCAAAAATAATTTACAACTTTTTATCATGGTAAAACATCCAAACACGCAGGGAGGAAAGGCAGTTCAGTTTTAAGAACAATCTGGTGTCAGTAATCCAGCTACTGGGAGACCGGATGGTGAAAAGGTCCTGTTCTGAAAACAGCATGGTCAATTCAAATTTATGGATTGATAAACTCTGAATATATTAATACTAATTGGATAAAACTTAAAATAAATTGTCTTAAGAAGATGCGTTTCGTTCTGTTTTCTTCGGTTTAGATCACTCTCTACGCAAACTTGATGCTAAGTTCTTTAAGTTATACGATTAAATTTCTAATATGTGTGTTTTCCGATTTTGTACGCTTAACCTCTATGTAAGCAACAGTTTTTCTTAGGCTTTGAAGGGTATTTGTGATTTTGAGTCCAAAGGCAGAAGAAAAGAATGATCAAATGATCCAGCTTGAGTTTCGAAGGTCAGACGGTTTTAATATTCTTTTTTAACCTTAAGCAAGTGCAAGCTTATCCCTGTTTATTTAATGTTATAACCTTATTGGGTTCGCAAAATCGATTTTCAACCTCTCTTCTCCTTTTATAGCCATTTAATTGTGATGCAGTTCATTGACATTAAACTTTAATCTCCGTATAATCAATTAGCTAACCGTGTTTTTATGCTAATTTTGCTACTGACGTACAAATTACCTGAGATCGCACGAATTTAACAAATAAACTACAGAATTATCGACGCACTGACTCGAGATACCGCTTCGCTAAAAGGTGCTTAATTGTTGAATGCAACTTAGTATCTCATGGTTTTGATTGATATTAATAAATTGATATTATTGCTTGTATCTATGGGCATAAGATAAAGTATCGCTTTCACTATTCATCATTTTTTATGATAAAGCAGATGTCAGATTTTGCTTAATTATAGACTCTCGCGTCTTCAGTAAATTCCTAAGTTGGTGTTATCAAATTACGTTACATGGAGTGGGTCAACCCTTCATTCGACTGCTGTGAAATCAGAATGAGATTAATTTAGTCAGTCTACCGTTCAACTTGCTGTACTCTACCAAGTTATAAGAAGCTTAGTTAGTATTAAGTAGCGACAGATGTATCGGGTAACTCCTCATACCACGAGGCAAACTTCTGTGTACTCTCACTACAACTAATCACGCTATATCTATGTCTTTCCACCTTGTTTGTAACGAGTTTCGTAGAGCTTATAAGAATGATAGCTTAGCTTAAACTTTGTTCCATACTAATGACTCCTAAGTTACGGCTTTTTCAAAAAATAGTAACAAGGATGCTACATCTTGGTTAGCGAATCCGGGATCTATAATTTATTCTAAGCACCGGTGCAATAAATACTGTTATGCTGCTCAGTGACAGGCCGCGAACGAATGCCCCTAAAAGAAAACATGCATACCACATGTCGACTTAGTTTGATATCTATTTTTTTGGTTGATTTGTTGCGCAGTTCTTATATCCTGTGCCGCCTTTGTAAGTAGCTAATTTCGAAGAGTCAGAAATAAGTCTTACTCGAAGGAGGACAAATCAGCTATCACATCCTACAAAGAGTTTGTGTCCAATTTATGGAAGAACGAGGAGGGATTAGTCATTAGTCTTGGAGGAGAAGAAAAGCGTACGATCACACTAAGCCGACGAGGCTTGGTGAGATTGTTTATCAATGTGCCAAGATTTTTTCCTTTTTCACATGTGGAATACTGCTACAAATCCCACGTATTCACAATAGCACCTTTTATCTAATAATGCTATTACTTTTATCATAACGTCATTACTTTGTCTTAAATTTTGCTCTATTTATTTCCCTTACGGGCCGGTTTGTTGGGCTACGTAGCCTTCTACCATGGTTCGGGAGCCGCTGTTGCCGGTGATATGTTGGCAATGTATCCGGAAGATAATCGTGCATTCCACATTCGTGTGGGCTTTCTCTACACGGTGGCAGCGTCTATTCCTCTCATTCTCTTCCCTCTCCGAACAGCACTCTACAGTCTACTCTTTAAAGAGGATTTGGTTAGTTGCTTGCATCCCTTGACTACTTGTAATTATCAGTGGTATGCATGATGTTAGATTGAGCGAAGAATGCTCCCGTACGTGGAATATTCAATGCTTGTTGTGACATATACAAATGCAGGAACGAGAGAGTTGATTGTAATTATGATTTGTTGTTTCAATGATAACCTCGAAGAAAAAAATAACTTTTCAAATATCAAGTTTCCTTTCACTCCTATCTTTTACTCATTCTAGTTTCTACATATCTAAAATGGTTTTAATAAATTAAACCGATCTTTGATCTTCTCTTTGACCTCTTTAAGGTTGATATGAGATGCTGATAGATTGTCTATTTCTATTTACCAACTCAAGAAACTTTCAGCAGTAATCATTCAATTTCATTTTAATCTACCACAGAAACCTTGGGTCTTGAGACTATTTTCCAATTGATATAAGACGAGATTCTCTAATTGATCGTTTTTGCATTTTAATGCCCTTATTTTAACGTAAACACGAGGGATTCCATTTAATTATGTTATACCCACAGATTTACAGACATCAGAGAATCGAACATTCTCAGCCTCAATAATAGCTTTATTTTTAAAAGAATCAGGATAGATATGCTCTTAAAATGCATTTGGAGACTACCTAATTAAATGTTACATGGGTGTCAGGACTCTGACATTTGCCAATGTCGATTGAATTTACTCATTAAGGACTTATCAAGTGGAAGCTCTAGTATCTCTGTATTATTAATTTTGTCCCGTTTAAATTCATTAAGTAGTTTTCAGACCACGCTCATATCGTTTTCCATTAAGGATTCATACGTTTGGCAGACGTGAATAAAACCTCAGGATGTATTCTGTCCGCTCCAAGACACTACAAGTGGTAGGTGTTACTAAATCTAGCGGTTTGACACACTAACTGCCTTTTGACTGCTTTTCAGGAAGTCAATGTGATTTTCAATGAACTACGTGACCACTGAAATAAAACTACGACTGCGTTTGATTTAGACCCAGTTCACTAAGAAGGAGCCAAAAATACCGAGGACGGTGTTTTAATTGTATTAAAAGTCGTTTGGTACCATCGATATATGAAGATCAAGTCGTATTAGCTTTGTCCGTTTATCCTAATTGAAGTGCCTTTTACCCTATCAGGTTTATATTGTGTATCTTTTTGCTACGCGACTCTAAGTCATGCTTATCTCAGCACTTATGATTTATGGCGTTTGCCGAACTACCCTTTTTTAAATAGCATAATAAGCACCTTACTGTATATTAAAGTTTAATTATTTTTATCAGTTAAAATTCCTGTCGTAAATTTCAATCAGCATTTTCTCGCTATTTTTTAGTATGAAGAAGGACCGCTCACAGTTCAATTTCCGCCAACTATTCCAGATGTATATTTCCGGTATCTTACTCTGGGCATCATATTCCTCTCCATGATAGCCAGCCAGACCACAGATAGAGGTAAGTCCTGCTCATTTATTGCTTCATTACAAAATTTACAAAAAACTCTAAATCTAGGACTCTTTCAATTGGGTTATATAAGGATGCCATTGACAATTTCAAATTGGTTTACTTTGTTTATGGCATCGCATTGGCCTTTTCTTCTCCCATCTATCCTTATTATTCTTGACCTCAGCAATATTATGTTTTCATTGGCTAAAATTACTCAATTTGTTATAATCTAATTTATACTTAGTTGAACTTTGATATTTCTAATTTTAGTTGAGGTAATCCTGACATACACTGGTGGATTGGCAGGAGGAGCTTGTTGTTATCTTCTTCCGGCAGCAATTGGTGCTCGAGCTCTTGGCGTTCGAAAACGATCGCTCGAAATGGGATTAATGATCCTCCTTCTTTGCGGTCTCGGTGTTTTAATACTTCTCAGTCCATTTCTCACTTTCCTTGGTGTAGACGTGTAGTATTTTATTTGTCCTTGTAATTTAATATGACAAAGGAACTGCATGCCCTGGCTGTTTTTATAATCGTGTTTGTTATTTTTACTTTGCCCTTCCCAGCTAATGCCTTATCTTGCCTTACTGATTTTTTAAATAAACCTAAGAGTGGAGACATTTTTACTCAATTTCCTCAGCTAGAGTGGAACAGAATTTTCTCATGTGATTGAGTTTGAAATACTTACTCGTATCAATGGGGCAATAAAGGGAATCCATAAGTTTTAAAAATTAAAATGATTCACTTTGTGTGATTCTTTAAGATTTTGGTTTATCAGTAGTGTAGTTGTAATTTTATCATTTGAAGGTCTTAATTGCGAGGCATCAATCATTGTTCAACAATTCCAAAAATTTTGTTGCTATTGTTCTCAGAATATTGAAACCAAATTTTCGCATAATAATCTGTTTCAATATATTAGTTGTACTAACAGAAATTTTTTGTGATTCAAATTACCTAGAGAAGCTAGAAGTTTCCTAATTATTTAAGCAGGCAGTCGTTTTCAGCGGGCAGACAATTATGGGGTCTTATGATTTACATCTTGTTTTCATAACTTAGTAAGAAATGAAACCATCTGAAGTCCAATATTACTGGTAGTTTATTATTAAAAAAATGTCATGTTTGCATAATAAAAATCGCGATGAGTACTTTAGCTTAATTTTCTTGGAAGTGTTTCCCTGAAATAACCATAAACTTTGGGCATTTTAAAAACACATCCATTCGGTTAATTCTTAGATTAAAACATATAAATAATTAACGTCTGCTTGATTCATATCTGTTTTCAAATGACAATATGCGAAATTGTTGTATACATGTCGTTTGATGTTTCCAAGAATGTTAATTATTATATGAAGCATGTAATGAAAATATTGCCTAATTTCGTTTTCCAGATCTAGAATCTCTTTAAAGTAGATAACGGTATATATAACTTTAATTTTTAATGGAACTCAGAATTCACCTCCACAATGAATTGTCTATCTCATGCATGAGGAGATTGGTCAATCAAATACATTGAACAGTTTTTGAAGAAATTATTGCACATATATTTATGACGCCAACTCAAATTTGATATTTTAGAAGTAGTACGGGCGATTAAGTATTTGAATTTTATTCATAGCTAATCTTCAGACAATACATTTTTTCCTTTACATATCTTCACTAACACAATAGAATATGGAGAGAAGATGACCGCAACCAGCAAAAGTAATTAACATCAAACTTCTTGAAGAACTGATCGACAGTATTTGTGGATATCCTAATTGGAGGGCAGATGCGGTGGACGTAGCGAGTGTTTTGTGAGTCTTCGGAGGGTATACGAACTCTAGAATTAGAGATATCTTAGTTGGTGCAGAAGACCGCAGATGGCTGAACAGTCAGGTTAATATTAACTCAGTGAGACGGTAGCGTCGAGTGTTCTGTACTGATGCAGGTCAAGTTACTTGCTAGAGGTAGTGAGTGGGCAGAGGACGCTCAGATGCCAAACCGAAAAGTAACGTCGGCCTGTCCCGCAGCAGTGAATATTTATATGTATCCACAAAGAAGATATATGTGCCAATGTTTGTGACGAGATGTTTTGGGAAATATAAGTAAAATTTTCTCAATTTAATCACTTAAATATCGGGGTTGACAGAATTGACTTACTATAAGACGTCTCTCCTAAATAAAATATGTGTTTAATTAATAAGAGTGAGCAATGTGACAGAGATTTCTGCAAAAAGATTGGTGATGAGTTCCACTAACCACACAGACGCAACAGTGGTACAGTGATCATCGTGCACGCTAGAGACCATGACCATCGGGGTACATCAAGTGATGAGGATGCCCAATCGCATTGGTTAAACTTGATCGAGCGGAGAGAACGATGATTCCCCAGGAAAGTAGTTTTAGAAAGTACTCTTCTCAGCTTCTGTCAGTCGTGGTCAAACATATCTTTACAGAGCTTTGATATTTTTATTCGCAGATACATCGGAAGACCGGTGGATGGTCATGCATTTACGACCCGATAAAGCTCGCCTTCAAGTCCTGCTCAATCATGATGGGGGGATATAAATCGCTGCTGTATCGTGTTAGAAGTTAAGAGGGGAGATTTCGTTTAAGGCCATCAAGAGAATTATCGATATGCCAACATCATATTTGTTTAATGTTCAAAGAAGTCAAAAGATCCCATTATTAATGTGCGAAAATGTGATATATTTAGAGTCTTTAACTCTAATCGATTTTAGTCTTCAGTATTGCATTTTCCAGGCCATATCGAGCATTTTAAAACTTACACAATACAAACAGCATTTTATTGGGCTAATATTTACATAGTCCGTGGGAGAAATGCAAGAAATAAAATTGCACTAAAAAAGCATTACACCTCATTCAAACACTATCCTAAAATGAAAAAATGAGTTGAGATAAATTCAAATACTCGCGAGAGAGAAAGTATAAACAACCTGTATGTTTCCTTGTTGAGTGGATTTTCAGAGCTTGAACAGTAGCAAAAGACTGATTACAATATTTGCAAGAATGCTTTGGCACGGGTTTCGGCTGTTCATGAACAAATTGACAATGACGATTATAGCTTTGCAGAGTGGAAAATAACTTTCCGCACCGGAAGCAGAACTTAGCTAGTCCATCTAAAATAATACAGCATTCAATTCAACATTTTTACTTATTTTTTGCTAGTAGCATTCACTTTAATTTAAACCAATTTGAATTTACCTCCATGAGTTAGATCATAATGAGCCTCCAGCAGTCGCCTCTCATCAAAAACTGCAGAACAACTAGAACACCTGTAGGGGACTAGAATATAGGATACATAATAGAGAATGTTGAAACAAACCATTATGAGATGTTTTTAGGTGATCAAGGAACTCGTCATAATTATCTATTGGTTTTCGACAATAAGAACAAGGTTGATCGCATTGATGAATACGAGCCTTATGCCGAAAGAGGTTACCATGATCTTTAAACCTCTGGTGGCACATATCACAACCAACCCATAAGATTTTTAAACCCGAATCTGGTGCAAAGATTAAAAAATGGAAAAGAAGTAATACTATTTTTAAGGATATTCGACGGTTCATATGGGGCATCAAGGATATTTAATTTAGCCAAAGGATGCCCCCACTCTGAAACCGAAAAAAATTGATAAAATAAAAAAGGTATTACATATGTACTTAAGCATACGAAAAACACTCACCTTCAAGAGCTTTTTGATGATATCCATCTATATTTTCAATCCAGACACGTTCAATAAGTGAATCGATTGATGAATCATCAAAATTCATCTTTAACTTGCCAAAATTATACCAGAAATGTCTCCAAAGTTAAACACAAGTATTTGAACACTTTACGCGCGAATATGCCGCTGTAAGTGTGTTGATTAAAACAAATTAACTTAAATAAATATTGAATAAAATTAATATATTTATATACTGCAAAATAATATATATTTCATTAGAGCAAGTTTATTTAAATCTATTTACAAATATATTTTTTAATTGTCAAATTAATTTTTATTTTCCACGATATTTATTTTTGGTAAATATGACTAAAACTAACCCTCTACTTTGATAAGGCAAAAATTAATTCTTGTTTATTATTCAACGGTATTTTACATTGACTATTTTTTTATATAAACATTTTTTTCCTCATAACACCTTTAACATAAAATCAGCGTAATAAACCCATGTAACATGGCTGCATTTTATTTATTTATTTTTTATTAATATATAAAAATTCTTCTGACTTTTTGTGTTTCACATTTTTTGTTATCTACTATGTATTAGTTTAATCTTCATTCATTATTGCAATGGTAAATATAATCAAACATAAATTTGTATAAATAATCGTGATTAAATAAATATTTTCTTTCAGATTAATTTTATCTGCATTTTTTTAGGAGTTTTTTATTCCTATCATGACCAATAATCCGCAAAACAATACATATCTTAATGTCAAACTCATATATTTAAATAAGATATAAATCCATTAAATCGGTATTAAAATAAAACGTTTGATTTTTCCTCTTTTTTGCCATCATTCGAAATTTAAGAAGATAAAATTTCGTTATTCATATAGTTTATCTCATTAAACTCTATATAACTTAAGTAATTTTTGTTTGTTATTAGTCAATAATACCGTCAAATATGAAAATTGGTTTTCAGTTCACAATTTAGATAATATTCATAAATATCTTCATTATGTAATCCTCATTTATTTAAAAATTTATTTTTATTTCTAAAAAATTGGAAATATAGTAAAACCGCAGAGCAAATGTAACATAATCCCCATGATCATAGAAGTGGAAAATATCATATTCTTTTAAGAAGGGTGCTAGCAACATTTGACTTTTTTGAGAGAATCAGTCGTATAAGAAACTCGCACTTGCATTAATATTTAAGCTAGGTGGTTGGATGTGAGCGAAAAACATTGTTCTCGTGACGTTCGACATGGAAAAATTGCTTTCTGATCATGGTATACTCGAACTGAAATTATCGAACTGTATATATCTTGGATAGAGTACAAAGTTTAAGGAGCATTCTTGCCGGGAAAATTTGCATTCTGCTTCCCACTTACTGATTGGAAATGATCAGTTCTAATGCTCATCTCATTCTGTATGTTACTGGAAGGGAGGGAGACCGCTAAGTTAAGAGAAATCAGACTAAGGTGATGATTTCACAGATTGGTGGCCTCTTAACATCAGCCAGTGGCGTGTCAGCTATGGCTATGTTGATATTTTTGTTTAAAATATTGTTTCCATTTTAGTACTTGTTAAAGCGTAACCAACTAGAAGTCCTGGTAGTAATCTCGCAGAGCCAACAATCTAGACAACTCGGTAATATGGCAACTTAACACAGAAGCTAATAACCCACGGCAGATCGCAAGACACGTTATAGTCAACACGAGTGTATTAACGAAACTCGCTCTCAATCAGTATCGGCTTAAACAAATAAGTATAATTATCAAGTGTCTTTTATCGGTGGGAAATAAAGAAAGAAATTACATTTATATTCATAGAAGAAATATCGAGAGTAGGGGAAAATAATTATCACCTCTTCTAACAAATGTTTATCTCTTTAATTGTTTAAATAAACTAATACGAATTATATTATACTGAACATAGTTCGAGTTCGACTGTAGAATAACGGGAACTTGTGTTTCCCATCTTCCTGGCCTTGAAATCGCCTTGTTGGTCGTAAAAGTTCCCAATGTATGGCACATCAATTGGTGAATCTTATATCTGAATGGAGATCCACCATTTAAACTTTCACGGTCTTCACGAGCTCAATATCACAATTTTCCCAGACAAAGAAGAAAAGAGAGAACACAAAAGCGAATTTAAATTATGATCTCGAACTATAAAAATTACACGAGGGAAATATAGCAGATATTAATAAAAAGATATAATTTTCTCAAAGTGAAAAGTTTTTAAATATTTCCATCACACTAAAATAATACTTCTCCCTTTACATGAAGCTACTCATGTAGCTTTAGCTTTCACTAAATTTGTGTTGGTAAATTTTGTTCTTAATTCAGGCTAATAAAAAACCAGAATGAGAAAATTTGTGTAAAGTCCAATTCCTAAAGAGAGATAAACGATAGTTTAAATTACAAGTTTATATAGGCTTTATACAATAAATCACGAAATTCCTACGTCAGAATTCGTTGGCATCCCTACATATTATTAAGAAATGAGATGAATAGCCCAAAAACGAGGAAATATTCTTACATATATATTAATGGTGCTGTTATAACGTAATAAACTAGAAATCCCGGTAGTAATTACGCAGAACAATCAAAATATTCGACAATATAGCAACTTTACACAGAAGTCAATAACCCACAACAGAGTACAAACACCTCCTGGTAAACATGAATGTATTAACGAAGCTCAGTTTCCATCAGTATCGGCCTAATCAAATAGGCATAATTACAAGTTGCAATTCTTGATGATCTCTGCATAAATCTTAGCGTTTTCTTTTGTTAGAATCCATCGACATCTTTGCATTTAAACAACTGTTTTCAGAACCACGTAGTTAGATGGTTTTTTGGCACTTATTATGACATTTAAATATTTGGAGATTTTTATGTGGGAATTACTACAAAAATAAATAATTAATGATTTACGATTCCACTTAACTTAGCTAAAATAATGACTTAAAGAATCCAAAAGTCTTTTACACTGATATTAATCAGTAAAATATTAAAAAAAAATATTTTAAAAATTGTAAATTGTGTAATACCCTTAGTTTATTATCTAATTTAAAGTTCGTGACTGTTTGTTTTCAGTATTATTCGAAACCTATTATGTGTGAGTAATACTACTGCTAATTCTGTTATAAAATGAGACTAAGTAACAGTTGGTTCTTATCACCTTTAACTACTTTCCTCAAACTCATCCTGATACGGATGACTTTAGACTGAGTATGAATATCTATGAATAGTCGAGAATTCTGGTCCAATCACCTCTCATTCCGACTGATGAGAATATCTTGTCTCTTAAGCAACAGCCTTAAACAATTTCTGTGACTGTTACAATTTCTGAAATTGTGAAATTATTTATTTCATAATCATATTACAAAATAGGTTTTGAGAGATTATTTGGAGGTAAGCTAGATTTTAATTAAAGTATTTAAGTGGCATTTTTCCTTTTGATCGCTTTTCCAAATGAACTGTGAGATGCTAATTATATGCAGTCTTTTTTTTCTCTAAGCTTGATGATAAAAGTTCATACTGTTACTTTTATATGAATTTTCATCTAATCCGGAAATCTGGGATGTTACCGTCCAGAGACTTAAGACGAAATTGACTACCTAATGGTCTTTTTCCCCCTCTTTATTCTCCTTATTGACAAGTTAAGTCTAAACAGTGTTTGATCGTGATATGAAAATAGACTTAAGAACATCAATGAACATATGACACTCTGGGCCAACATTAGGTCGTCATTCCACTTTCGGAATGTGAACTTGAACCATGTCAAGCAGTTAGGCTTCGTACGGAGACATCACTGATTTAATATGGGCATTGGAGTGCCATGGATATACACTTGTGCACATTTGTTAAAATCTTATGCTGACAAATCGAGGTGGTTTCTACTAATCCATTTGACTTGATTCATTCCAAAAATGTGGTTGGTGAGTATGAATAGTTCGTAGAGGAAGTAGAAAATGAAACCTCTGTGTCTACAAGACTATATAAACTCATAAAGCTCTCATTTAGAGACTGAAAAATGGCAGATATGCTCACTGATACTATCTGAACCCGTTATAAATCATCAGACCCTTTATGCACTATTTTAAATGTGATAATGATCTGGTTGTTATAAGAAAATACGCGAATCGTCCTCTTAGCAATTCCAATCCGTTCTAAAGTCTTTTTTAGATGAATATATTCCGTAATTCTTGGAGTTCTTAAAAGTGAACGTAAAGATAGTTTTCAATTCCTTGGCCTTTATTCGATTGCATAACTTCCAATAAAAGAATAAAATGAATTTTTAACTTCGTTGGGAACCAAAATTTCAACAATTCTATCAACAAAAATCTCGATTCATTAATGGTTAGAATGAAGAGGGATCTCTGACTGTTAAATCCCTGCAAGCTATTCCAGATGCTCACTTTCGATGGCCTGGCGACGGTCCTTATTCCTCCTCAAGGTGGCTAGTCTGACTAGAAACAAGGGCAATGTTTTACGAGATGTACCAGATACCTTAATAATATATGTGATAAGAGAATGATTAAAAGAGCAAATCGTTGAACATTGCTTTGTTGATTATAATGGTAAACAATCTTTATTACACTTCTCGTAATATACTTTAATCTACACAAATCAAACCAAGTCATAGTCTGGAATTCACTTAATCTGGATCAACTAGCTGTTTCAGTAGACTGTCTGCTAGTACTTTGACAGTTACATACGCGTGTTGAAATGAATGAGTTATATCGTATCTGTTTCAGCATGCTATTTCAGTCTCAACTTTTATTAAATATCAAATAATTTCCCTTAATTAATAATTTATTTCAATTATAAATACATTTAAAGGAATATTTTCTGTGCAATTTTCCATTGTGATTCAATTTGACTTGAAGTTCTTATTACAACGGTAAAGTCTCCCTGCTATCTAACAAAACCCTGAATCCTCTAATCCTGGGTTAACTGAGCTTAACTTTGGATTGACCTAACACAGCCTATTCCTCCCGACCGTGTCTACTCTTCTTCTAAATCGACTTGTCTTCTTACTCGCCTGACGTTTTGTTCCGATTACGAGCGATCAGAATATGATTGGGTTTCTGAACGACTTCTCAAAAGCAAATAAGCCAATACGCTCTGGATAACAGATACACACATCTGACTGCAGCATAGCTGAGCAAACAGATTCTGCTAGAGGAGATAATTATTATTTCTCCCCACTTCCAATATTTCTACTATAAATAAAAATGTAATTTCATTCTAAAGTCTCCCACTGATAAAAGAAAATTTGTAATTATGCCTATTTGATTAAGCAAATGCCGACTGAGACTGAGTTTCGTTAGTATACGTGCGTTTACCACCATAACGTGCCTTGTGTTCTGGCGACACAGTGATGAATTCAATCGAACAGTGAACATTTCGGCCACTGTTCGAAGCACCATGAAATGAATGAATTTATCGAAACACAATAAGGATCCCGAAGACTGCGTTAAGAACATTAGTGAGTTCCATTATAAGCCCTCTGTAGGTGTGGTATTTGCAACGTGGTTGCCCAGAATGGGTACCCCTATGAAAATCGAACAACAGGATTGCCGGAAGAAATGAAAATCATCATGCTGTTTCGGAAGTTCAACGAAAATTACCACGATCTCTTTCTGGCTTATCTCCAGAGTAACAACACCTCTCTTTTCAATAGGCATTATTAATGCCTTAATCTTGCCATACGGGAAGGTTAGGATATTCACAAGTACACGGCCATTTTGAATCGAATGGGCAGTATAGTTTCATATGGGTCGCTGAAGATGCCATGTATTCATTCAAGAAAAGAAACGACGTTAAAAATAAAAGCGAATTATTTATTATATTAAAGAGATGAAAACATCTTCAAGGGTATTTCCATGATATTCATCTGTTTCGTCCGCCCAGACATGTTCAATAATTGAATGGATTTTTGAAGCATCAAAATTCATTTTTGATCCGCCAAAATGAGGCGAGAAAATTATAATAATGCCAATTAAAACAAAATACAGTGAGTTAATGAAGTATGTGGTTCTATGTTAAGTGAGTCATTGTTGTTTATATCGATAGATATATTAAAGTTACAACGATATTTTAGCGAATCGTTGTTTTATTTTAATTTTACTAATTTTGATCTAAGAGTAAATTTTCTCCAGAAATAAAATTAAATTAATTTTATAAATATTTTTAAATAATTATCAACAAATTGAACAGTCGGACACTATTAACTTGAATATCACTTTTTAAATTTGAGAAGAATAAAAATTCTTTGTTCAACTGTTTTAAATTAATAATTCACATTAAATTTGAGCGCTTTTGATTAAAGTTTGAGGGCAGTAACAATAAACAAGTAAGTTTATATTAAATATACAGATATTTTCGTTGCAACTTTCATATTTTAAAACTGACATTTAATTTTTTCATAATTATGAAGGGAATAAATGTAGATTACATATGCTACAATCCTCAATACTATGAAAGGAAAGGATGTCTAAGCCTATGACATTTGGAGAAAGAACCACTCGTTTTATAAATTTGCATCCACATTAATTTTTGGGGTGAGAACATAAGTGTCAGTGCAGTCGGCCATCCACTGGATGTGCATCGATGAGAATTTACCTCATGATTTTTAAACTGGCAGAGTTGCATAGTGGCCGGCGAAAGTTGCACACTAACATTCACCCGCAGTTACACTAGTCACTAGGGCACCTTAAAACTGAGCAATTTGAAGTAGGCTAAGCTAACGACCAAAACAGACGCACTTGGTAACACACAAAGTGGACCAACGAAGTTATCGATCGGAGGAACTCCAGGTGCACTCAACTATACGTCCCTTTCTACTATGGGGGGTAGTAGTCATTGTGGAAAGATGGCCGCTAACTCTCACCGTTGTGCGCTTTCTTTGATTCTTGATACAATAATTAATTATGTCTTGGTACATGCATCTTTCTTTCTTGCTCTCATAAATCCTTATGTCTTTCCATATTAACTTAGCTTATCTTTAAAATAATCCTTGCTAAAAGCCAATCCAGGTGACGCTTGCTAAATACTTATATTACAAAGACACTCATGATTTTCTACCACGAAAAGGCTACCTATGAACGGGATATCAATATTTATATTTGCAGACTTCCAAAAGTCATCCAAAAAATATTCGTCATCATGACCCATTTCACTCCATGGTAAATCACACCATGAGGTGATCTGTTATAAAAGCCACCAACTCGATATTTTCACAACTCTTTTTAAGTTGTATGTCTTCATGCCCCACTTGTATAATAAAAAAAAATTAACATTTTGCCAATTCACATATCATTTACATCAATACATTTTTTATATTCTTATTACTTATTAATAACTATGCTTCATTTTGTACAAAATCTAATAACAATGGTCTTCTCGCTATTATTGCTATCTGTGGGAATGCAAAATAATTGCAATTTTTAGTTAATTCGTAAACACGTTGCTACTGAGAAATTGAAAGTAGCGCAAGCTAGCAAACTCGCTAGCTAAGGGAAGCATTTGTCAGCTCTAAGACCAACTTGAACATATATTGGACGAATGAGAACATAGGATCAAGATAGATTCATACACAACTTCATGGTTCTGGAAACGGATGTTTACCTTTCTAACTTGATCATCTTTGTATACCTTCATGAAATTCCTAAAATATTTTTACAATAATTTCTTATTCAAACCGAAATTCCAAATTAAAGATTCATAATGCGAAAACGCCACTGATGTTATATGAATGACATGGCCCATAGATACACATATGCCTGCAAGTCAAATACTGACCTGAAAACAACACGAAGAACCCATTTGTCCTGAAAGTTAGCCAACAAGTTTTGTAAACTTTACCTTTCCTCCGACGTCTTCGTAAGAGAGCCGGATCTAGTTATATTTAAAAAATCATCCATCTTTTTTGAATGATAGCACAAATATATTTCTGTATAGTATATTATGATTCCCGCTATTTTATGGCGGATTGTGGAGAAACCAGTACGAAAGGTATGACGGACTAGTTCCATCATATATGAAATCAGTTAAAATATGTTTTTTTGCGAGCAAGAGTTTGTTACTCATCTGAAAAATGCCGAATCCTTAAATTGCAAGTCGATGTTCAAACAATAATTCATTTGTTATTGTAATTATTATTATCTATGTCACAGCTGGAAACTTAGAACTTGTAATCATGGGAAAACATCTGAATAAAGGATCAGCGGGAGAGTCAAATAAGGAACGAAACAAATGAGGGACTCAATAACAAATAAGTAATGAAGTCGGTATGTGATAAATCTTACTTCATTTGAATCCTTGAGCAATGAGTTATACACTTTCTCATAAGACGGAGAGTTCACTTTGTAATTTTTTGGTGTTTAATATTCAGCGTTTAACTCGCAAGTTCATGGGTGTGATTTCGTCCACGATATTCAGTGTCTGCTAATTTAATTCTACAATTGATAATTTTATTCCACTGATTTATTGTATCATCATTTATATAATTTATTCAATCCTTTTATTGTTCCATTTCCTGCTACTATATTTTAATTTAACTATTAAATTAGTATTTAACTGGGAAAATCCCAATCGCTACGTTTGAAAATTAAACCTGTGAGCCACGGAATGATTTTTATTTCGTCGTGGCTAAAAGAAGACTGGATCATGCCAATAGATGAATTTAATGCCGATCTCGTCTTTATCACGCATACGCACTCACATTGTAACGAAATGAATGGAATTCTCTAAGTATGGTACATGAAAACGAAATAAAAATCGATGAAAATCTAAATATTTAAGTTTACTGAAGCTTAAAATCATCAAAACCTTATCAATGAATTTTGTTTTAAGAGTAAATATCGAAGAATATTGTTGATATTTGTTATTTAGTTTATTACCTGAACGCCAAACCTCAACTAGACTGGCCACACTCAGTCACCTCAACCTAAGTCACAGGGAAATGTTTAAAATCTTAAAATTTCAGAACGCATCTCGCCATTGACGTTATTCTACATTCCGCATCTAGGAGAAGGGACTAGCAATACTTTTAGCAAATGATCTTGGCGAAGGAGCACATGAGTAAGGTAATGATTAGCACCGAGGGCCCAGATGCAAATTCGTGTAAACCTACCTCAACTTTGATACATTTTTACAACTTGGGGAGGAAGAGTGGGATGTTTTGGTTTAATATAATTAATTCTCTAAGCTTTGTTAAACTCCTACTTTCAAAGTTGATTGAAATCGGTTATTACTCTTCATATGAGAAGACTAGGTTTAAAAAGAAATACTGTACAATCGCCTGTAATTGATATTAGTATTTTGGCCTTCGAACAATAAAGCTTGCACGATTCCATCAAACCCTAATGCTAGTTCGTAAATCTGCGTCGTCCTTATTCCCGAATGACGATTTTTTGTCATTCACCCGACGAAAAGAACGAAAAATCGTCAACTCCTCATAGCATATTTTAAATGGCCTTCTTTGTTCTCTGCTCTTCCAATACCTAATGTTTCTTCTCAATTCTTTCTTTCTTCCTCTTTTATGTCTTTACAATTATTCGAAACAACTCTGTTTAAACTCAGCCTTCAGCTCTCTCTTTCATTCACGTTAAAAGGTGATTTTTCTGAGGTTAACGGGATTGGTGTTTCTCTAAGTTATTACTGTTCTCTCTGAATAAATATCGGCAAACCCGACACAATAAGAACAATATCTTAATTTATCAAAATAAATTACGCGGAAAAATTATGAAACATTTCATTAGGTTTATCACGTATTGACATTGTCAAAGGAAAAGGAAGTAACAATTGATCAAACGCTGTTCATTTTTAACGTCGCAAAAACGTTGTTGCGTGTATTTACCTTCACAAATTGGTGATCAAAGTCACTATTAAAAAAATTTACAAATTTATGGTGCTAAATCTGTCGTAAGGTGAATCTTTTTTTAAATTTTTTCTAATAATAAGGAATAATATTTGAGAAAATATTTTATTAAATAAATTATTATCAATAAGTTAAATTCATCAAGTTACTAACTCAACACGACAGTTAGTGTAACATTTGGTTTAGAAGCCAAAGAAAAGTAAATTGTATGCATTAATTATTTATTTACTTTAGAATTTGTTTTATTTGACTATGGGCTCTGGATCGAACCATTTCGGTAAAAGCAAACTGACAAATTTGTCTCCATTTTCAAAACCAAAAAAATATTTTTTAATATTTTTCAAAGGGGGAGTATTACAGGAACACAAATAAAAGAAGTTTTTATTTGACATTAAAATTATGCAATACCAATCGCACGCATTCCCCTAAAGCACCCGGAACTTTATTATAGACTGTTGGACATTGATTTCGTAGGATTGTTT
The DNA here is from genome assembly GCA_900708905.1 of Hymenolepis diminuta. NCBI lineage: Eukaryota > Metazoa > Platyhelminthes > Cestoda > Cyclophyllidea > Hymenolepididae > Hymenolepis > Hymenolepis diminuta. The sequence continues at coordinate 2,807,967 of CAADRB010000007.1, forward strand.
CTGATCGTACCTCTGTAATGATCCTTTCGTAAAGCAAAGATCTTCTATGATGCTGAATTGCTAGGAGGTCTAGTTTCTGCAGCTACGATCTATATGCCCAGACTCCAGATCCATGGCAAAAGGCAGTAACTTCAAGACGCTCTAATTACTATACAAAGGCTTAATATACGAATTCAGACCACCCTTATATTTTTAGTTTTTGAAGATCAAAACAATGTCAGACTAAAAACAGTTTATGTCCCAAAAAATTGTCAGATTGTCAGTAACAGGGTGCACCAATATGGTTGGTGGAAATTTATTATCCCAAGAAGAACCAGCAATTCTGCGCCTCTGAACTTTTTTGTGGGCTGTCTTTCAGATCCATTGCAATCGTTGCATTTGAAAAACTAACTGAGTGCCCAAAATTTAGCGATGATTGTTTTGAAGGACCTGCAATTATTTTCGTTTCCACGTCAATCTCAACTTTTCCTAAACGAATAATTAATAATCAAATCCTGGTCAGCTTTTAAAAACCGAATTTTCTTACGTAGGCCTTGATTTGATCACGCTTATCCACAAAATTGTTTAAGCCTGGTTTAAGAGGAACATTTTAAGAAAATAAAAGATAAACTAAATCACTTATCTTCAAACAATGTTAGCTCAAAAATAATCTCGCCAGATGGAAGTTGGGAGAAAGAAATTGGTAATGCAGTCGTTCTTCTGGAATTTTATGCTGTCGGGTGTGTGTTTTCATGAAGTTATTTCAAATGTAAGATTGCTCTACAAACTGAAGGGAAAAGGTTTTCATGAATTTGACCATCAAAACTACATACTACAAGAAAAATCTCTCAATGTCAAAATGCAAAGGTAATTATAAAGTCTCAGTCCTCTCTTCAAGGGACAAAAATGCTCAATTTGTGCCCTCGACACGGTCTCCAAATAAATGGATTTATTATTATAGTCAAATCTATCCAACTTAATGATTAGCTTACTAAAAGTGATTCAAACGTAAATTTAAATTTAGAGGAACAACGGGACCCACACCTAATCTTTTTATTCTAACAATAGTAGTAGTCGTTGCTCTCGACTACTGGATAACATCAATAGTTTAAAATAAGTTTTTACTCAAAATCTTGCTATGATTTTAGTGACTGGAAAATATTTTTCAGATAAATATTTCTCAAATCGAAAATATCATGGGAAGTGATAAATGAATGACAACAGATGTTACACCAACCCTACATTCATTTCCCATTCATTTATTATTCATATTATATATTATACAAATATGTTCGCTTAATACTAATACTATTCGCCTAAGCAGATACACAGCTATAGATGAGATAAATTAATTTGGAAAATGGTAGAGAGAGAGTTTGGACCATAGACTTCCGTATTTTACCACTGCTTTCCGCAGTACCTGTTTTTTAAAAGATCTCTTGAAGAGATTCGTTGTGAATGTTATTCTGGTTTGTGGCGCTTCAGTTGCCCTAAAACAACATGAAATCAGACACTAATAGTCCTTATAGATCGTTGTACTTAAAAAATGACCACAGTGATAGTACAGGACTATTAACTTCTTTTTAGCTAACATTCACGCACAGTTGACAGCTTGAAATTTCACTCTTTCGATCGAGTTCCTTTGAAATAGTGATGTTAGCTTTTGGAGACCATCCTCATTGTATTCTGTCTGATAGAAGAGATAAAGATAACAGTAATTGACTTTGTTCATTTCCATATATATATATATATATATATAATGTGCGATATGGCATTCTGATAGGCTAAGTAAACCTATAGCTGTAAAAAAGTTGAAGAAAAGTAAAAGGATTTGATCCGTGAGAATAAATACTCTCAATCTGTTGGTTTTTTAAAAAAATTCTTTGGAGATACTAAGGTTTCTAATGTCATTATTTAAGATGCTATTCTCAAAAACTCATATCTTTCACAAGATTTAAAGTAATCGGATATTGGGCACCGGAAGTTCTTGTTGATCATTGCGCCTAAGGTGCATTGATACAGTCGATGACGCGCAAAGGAACATTCGCAAACAGTTGGCAGCTGTGCTCTTCACCCTTTCGCTCGAATTCTACTAAGGTGGTAATGTTCACTTTTGGAGGCAGAAATTGGCATCGCTGGCTATTTTAGCCATAACACCCGTTCAAACCAAAGACTTCCTTGGCACCTTGATCGATTTGTCCTATTTATGACTTTGCCAAAGCCTTCTTTCAAGTTCTCAAAAAAATTTTTAGGGTAAGATAACTGGGACTTCTTTCAATCAACTTGAATATGGCCAAAAAAGGCTAAAATAATTGATCAATTTCAAGTCGATAAAAAATCTTGGAGAGAATATTCACCAGTATTTGAGATAAAAGTCAGTGATAACATCTAAATAAGCAAAAAGCTTGACGATCAAAACAAGGGATGATAAATTTGAGCATAATTAAGAGAGGGATAAAATGCCTAACATTACATAGTTAGTTAAATCGAAAGTGAAAAAATAACAGAATCAACAAAGTGGAATGCCACTGATGCCTATAGTAAATTTTAAATTAATGCAGTTGGTAAATAAATAAAGGATTACAGGAAGTATGCGCTTAAACAATTAATAGGTTTTTCAATAAAATTCAGATAGTTAAAACTAAGAACCCTCTCATATTATTTAAACAACAAGAAAATTCTAAATGTGATTCGTCTAACGAATTTATTTATCTTGGCAGAACATCAAAAACTATGAAAATTATAAGTTCATAAAGAGGGCCTATTTCCACTTTTAAGAGGAAGATTTAAGGCAGTAGAAGTAAGATTCAGGAAATCAGGAGAACTCTACTTCATCTTAATTCCAGAATCGTCAGGCCAACTGGCCCTTCGAGACGAAGATTTCAGACATTTTTTTTCTTTTCATCATCCTGGTTTTCTTGCTGAAACTCTGGATAACAAGCTTTCATGTGGTTTCGTAGCCATCTTCTTTTCACACTATTCTTGTAGCACCTATCTAGTGGCCAGGGGAGACTATCAGTTGGTAGACCATCCTAGGGTTTAAAGTGATCGATTTGTCTGTGCCTATCCATATCACTTTTACTTGCAAAGGGTGGATGACACCATCGGATAAATATGATCAAACTTATAATACTTGAAAAACAAAATTTTTGTTACTATTAACAAATGCTTGCATATTGACGTAATAAATCGATTAATATTTAGGAACAAATTTAGGCAAAAATATCTACTGAACGCAACCTAACAATTGAAAAAATTGAACAAATACTACAGTTCAAATTCATCCCTTTTCAGTAAAACTTAACCTATTCCAGAACCTCAGTTATCACACAATTGTTTAATTTACCATTTATTTTTTTGCAAAAGGATTATACTAAGAAAATTATTGGGATAAAAGAACTTGGGATTAGTGCTTTCCGAAGGTTTAAAAACATCTTTTAAAAGCCCAAACCGAATGTTGGCACTCTATACTCAAAATGCTCATGCACAAATGCAAACACGAATACTTCAAGCAGCATTTATTTATCAAAAAGGTAAATTTTGATAGTACAAATTAGACAGTGCACAAAACCTTTAGCCATGTATTTTGAGAAAATTCTAAACGAAGTTGAAATTAATTTGGAAGGGTGATTTGCCACCCCTGCTTCTACTTGTTCCTATACTTCGGAGAAATTCTTTAGCATCACAGGGACGGTTTATGCAGACTTTGGTAACAAGGCGAACAAATAAGAAGGTCTTATCTTTGCAGGCATTCCAAAGATTGTTTACCTCAGGCTGGGTTACATTGACGGTGAAACTTGTGACTTTTTCGTGATCAGTAGTAACGCCGGAAAGGAAAGAATCTTGATCAGGACTACAGTGCATATGGCAGAACAGATCCCGCATCAGCTTATAGCATTTGCTGCAAAGTTAAGAATATGAATATTTTTAATATAAGTTTAATATTCAGATTCATGCTAAAATATCAATACTTACCCTCCAAACCAGCGGCGGCCCTCATGCAAACCTTTCTCTAACATTTTGATTTGATCATCATTGCAGCATACATTAGAACCAGTGGGATATTTAGGACAGAGTTTGTGAACTTTTTTAGTTGCTTTTAGATAACCGATGTTGGCCGGAAGACAAACATGGTTTCTTTGACTTCCACAAATACCCTGTACAACACAGGTAGCATTAATAGAAACAATTATTGCGAAAAATATCACAAAAACGATCCCGTATTTTACCATCACTGATAAAGAAAAAAATGCAGGTTAATATTTTAATATAAAATTAGTACAAACGACGTGGAATAATACTAAATAATAATATGATAAACTGATTTCGCTTGAAAAAAAAGAAATTTATATTAAATGATTTCTTTATTTTATCCCACCTGATGATTAAGGCTAAGATTTGATCGCAAGAAAAGTGAGCACTCCCTGCTCTTAAAAAGGGACTGATTAGCAGAACTCGAGACCGAGTCATTAAAACACTTTAAAGGCTTTTATTAATATTCAATGGTCTTTGTTTAAAAATAAAAGAACGCTGATATTGAGGGAATTTAAAAATAGATTATACTAAATTTCTAAAAAATTATTATTAAGGTGAGATGATTTGTTCCGCTGCATACATCTACATATTTTGCAAAATGAATTGCAAATTGTACTTGTTAATTAAGTTATTCTAGCCTTAAAATTTAATATATATATATTTAATTACGAGCACTTTATAATAAGGTCGATTTTCATCGTACGTTTACTGTATTATTTGCGCATAACTTGCATAAGCGTCATCATAAAATGATTAAAACTTTTGTTTTATTTTAATGTTGCTTCTAAATTCAATATTTATATATTAAAACTTCTCGAACTCCACACATTTATTTATTTATCCTCTTGCTACATGTCACATATGAATAAGTGGATGATTTTTTTTGCCTCAATAATTATCTGATTTTAAAGTGAATCCACTCCCCTCATTCTTGTTCTCCAGGTATATAGCTAAAGAAAATATTACCATATTACATATAACAGACATATGTCTACAGTCAAATTTTGTTTATTTTCCTATTTAGAATATTATGAGTACCAATAAACCTTTACTTGTTAAATAAGAGCTTAGTCCGCAGTTGTCGAACAATAAATTAAATCACTTATAGCTAACCATAATTATACCAATACATTTTCAGAATACCTTGTCTTAGGAAGAAAACGGCATATTCTGTAATTTGCATTCAGAAATTTATATTCAATTTTTTAATTACTGAACCCAGAAAATAAACCACAAAATTTTCACCACTAATCTGGGATCAAGAAATATCATCATAGAAAATCTGCGATTAGAAACTCGATTTCTTCTAGCCTCATTTATTAATCAGTGAGGTGAATAAAAATCATTGATGTATCTTGAGAGCGTGTCAATTGAGTGACAGAAAGGACCACAGAAAACATCAAAAATAATTTTAATATCAGGTTAAATAATATTATATGTAAGTTTAAAGTTAAATGGGACTTCAGCTAGCCCTCATGTTTTTCGTTACATACACGTTATTTCATTGTAATATGCATTGCCATTCCATTGTGTTTTGCATTATCAACTATATACATTTACCACTATTGGTTATTTGAAAGTATGAAACTGATGGCAATATTAAATAAATCTATGGCTGTGCTATGTCATATCTACTAACAAAATGAGTTTGTGAACCAAGTCCCTTTTGTCTCCTTATCTTCATCTGATACAAAAAACTGATAGGATCACCTCAAGGATTATCAGATGTACTCTAGACAATGAGCAATTACGGAAATATTATCCAAAATAGCTTTTAGTTCAGTCACTATAATTACCTTAGGTGCCCAGTTACGTTAGGTTAAGAAATATCTCCTTTCAACACTAATAGTCTTCCTAAGGAATAACAGGATACAACACCCTTTTCATATCAGAAAGGCATGTTTAAATAAAAGAGATGAGTTAGGAACTTAGATTTGAGGTATTAACGCAGTGAGTGACAACCGGATAATGATATAGAAGATAAATCGGAGTTGATTGTTAATTTCTTTTATTCCTCTGATAAACAACAATTAACAACCATCGACTGGAAACTATTGTGTATTCACCTCATTCTTTGTAAATACTACCATAAACCAAAGCATATCCATTCATCTCTTGCTTTTCATACCTAGATTTCAACATAATAAATAGATTTAAAGTATTAGCCCGTATAACGATATCCATCGGTGGTTTTCCCAGCCGATTGCAAGAAAAGTAAAGTTTAAAATCCTATGAAGATGATGATGAAAGACACTGGGTCCATTCTTTGGACGGATGGACTTTTCATAGGTCAGGTTACCTTTATCATCGGTACAAATGTGTAGACGGTATCAGCTTTTCATTGCTTGTCTAACAGATACAGCCATCAGTGCTTAAGCAGTCAATCCTTAAAAACAGCCAATGTCAAGAGAATAAATTATCCGAAAGATAAAGTGCTCCTCTCTTTATTCGTTTACCTGACTTAATTCAACAATAACTTCAGCATTATTACGAGGTCGTTTAGTTAAAAGTAGTAAATCTAAACGGTTGTTTGAAAGTGACGAGAAAGGAATCTAACTTAATACAGTTATTGCTGCACGAAAATACGAAAGCATGATAACGAAATAATGGTAGTGAACAGAATCAGGCCAGCATTGAAGCAGAATGTACAATAAAGGTTACTCGGAAATCATTCTTTATTGGCACCTTCAATTTCCCTCAATAAAGGCAGACCAATAAACTCTAAACCTATTGAAAAAATTTGTTTCCCAATATCCATAATAAATATATAGAGGTATTTAAAAGTCTCTGATAGAAGTTCTCAAGCTGTCAAGTTATGTCAGATTCGAAATATTTTGTGGATAAATCTTATAGCCGGATGAACATCATTGACACTTGAACTAAATAGATGGGCTTAAGTAAGAATTTGAGTCGAAAAAATATGTCATTCTTGTCATTAACACCAATCTCAATTTGACATTTATAACAATAGTCTCTAACGTGTTCATATAGCATGCGACAATTAAAAGCATAGCCGTATGCGATGAAAACGAGTAATATTACTGAAATCTGAGTATTACAGTAACATGAAGACAAATGTAATAAATCAAGGACAGAACACATGTACTAAATTTCAAGGTTGCAACAATTGATTTTAAATAAGGGAAAAGAATAGTTAAAAATGATCACATGAACAATTAGTAAGGGACTCAAAACATCAAACTACCTAAGGAAAGAAGTGATAAAGTTTTTATCAATAATCAAGCAAACTATATTTAGAGATCGAATGTATACAATAAATCCACTTGGATAAACATGTAAAATTCATATAGAAATGAATGAAAGAAAACGGCTTTTTGTTCCAAGCTACCATTTCGGCTGAAAGTAAAAGAATATAATTTCAATAAAATATAATGGAAGTGACAAGTCTAAAAACCAACAAGAATATATGCAAAATCAATAGTATCACCTTCCATTCTAATTGCATAACGCGCAAAGTTTTCGAAGATAATGTTGGCCCATAAAATGGATGCCACTGTGCCAAAAAGAAAATAAGCCAACTGAAAAATATGCATTTACCAAATTATAACTTACGACAGGTAACAACAGATAGCAGTCAATACAATGGAAACACGCCACAACCTAAAGTTTACAAAGTAAGAGCAACGAACATACTCTTTATTGGGGCTCTTGGGGACACAAAATGGGCCAATAATCCCAACCAGACCCCAAAAACTCGTCATTACAGCAAAGGGAATAAAGAATCCAAGAGACATCCCCAGAGTTTCTATTGTGCGACTCAATTGTAAGTAGTTAAAACAAATATAAATGTGGTCCAAACGGCAACAGTATCCTTTATTTTTAATTTTATGCTAATTTATTTACTTCATTTAATTTATTTAACTTAACTGGCTATCTTTTTGAAATTTTAATTGAGCTGTGTATGTTTGCCTTTAAAATATTAATAAAAGATAATGTTTTCAGAGAACAATAGTTGTACAGGGTATTTTAATTAGCATTTTTTATTTAAAAGCAATTTTTCTATACAGTTTTATAAGTTATTTAATTCACCTCGTTATTTATTGATCTCCCGTCCTTTGTCATATATACTGCCGTTAAACATTTCATAAACTATTATGACTAAATGTCAAGTTAGAATCTTTGTTTATTCCCTTAATCTTATTATTTTATTATTTTTAATAGTAAATAGCACCAAAATACTACTTTGGTATTTAGTTGAAATCACAGAATTACGACGTTAGAGTTTTTTAAGCTGTTTAATTAGATCAATAAAAATATCATATTCACTTAAATTGCCGATCAAGTTCTTTTGGTCGAACGGGGTTAGTAAATGATTTGCTAGGTCTTTATTTCTCAACTTTTTACTTTCTCCAATCTGAGAATATGTAAAAATTTTGCATGGTTCATGTAAAATGTGAAAAGTGAATTTGATAACATTTTTACCAAATATAAATTCTTATTAATATTGCCTTTCGCGAAAAGAGATCATTTTAAACATTCTACTCAAATTTTATCAGTAGCGTGCTTCACCTCATTCCGATGTCAACAGGAGAATTAGAATTCTTGCATTGTTTTTTATATTTTTGTCGGCATTTAATTCAATAATATTAAATATAAGTTTAAATTTGATAAATATTTCATTATAGCCGCATTTGGACACCGGCCAATTTAATAAAACCAACCTCGTGGTACTTAGGGTACACTAGGTTATAATTTTTCTGTAATAATTTCTTATATTTGTAACAAATGTGAATGAGTGCACGATTGTCGATACGAGGAGCCCTTTTAAAATATGTTCTAATTACATGTACTCCTTAGCAACAACGTTCCAAGAAGCCACGCTCTCTCTGTAAAGTTTTGCGAGTCGTTAAAGCATGAGATATTGTGATAGGCGTAACATTTTGGGAACTACCTACAAAACCTTGACGTAATATGGGCTGACAAGATAACATCTTTATATATTATGTTGATTTTAACTGACAAAGTTGTTTTATTTGATGACAAGAGGAGGTTAATTATACACAAGTCGCCTTCTCAACATGGGTTCGTCATGTTGTACGGCACTGAGAGTCAGGAGTCCACAGTGATATTGATAGCCTTATTGTTACCACGGGTGATGTTTTGTCGTCTACTAGAGTCTGGTTAAAGTCCTTGCAAAGTTCTCCGTGCTGCTCTTTAATGGAATCAAACAACTATTTAAAAGGCGGTCGAAAAATTAAATATTGAAATCGATTAAATAATCAAAAATAGTGTATTTAGGTATTTAGGGAAAGCATTAATATTTACCTTATTCCTTAATTATAGCATTTCATTCTTAAATGTGACTTGTCTTATTTATCATTTGGTATCAATGACTTCATGGTCGAAAATGATCTTAAATTCTAAGGTAAAAGTTATGTATTGGACCACCGAGCACCCACTTTATTCATCATTCTCAACGCCAAATGTATCAAATTCTGTGATAGTGGATTGAAAGGAGGTTGTTGTACGCATAGTTCATATTTGCTAGATTTGACCTATTTAATATCTCTTTCCGACAAATAAGTCAAGCGAATTTCTGGTCAGGGTATGTGTTCTACGGAAATTATGGATACTCATAATGTTGCAAAAAATTAACAAATGAAACTCTGACCAAATAAATTAACTCTGTTGATGAAGAAGTCGGTCATAATTACGACTCTCCTTTTCTATTGAAATCTAGTTTTGAGCAATTGCTGGCAAACAATTGGACAACCGGTTTACCGTGATGTTGAAAAGATTTTAAGGTATTAAAAGTAGTCAAAGGTCTCTCTACTCTGAGGGACTCGCTAATCGTGATATTTCTACCACGGAAAATACTTTAAGTTCTCAAGTAAATGGAAATTTTGCCTAAATTTGACAACTGAAGGCAATATTTTAATTAAAGTACAGTATGAAAGTTTTGCAGATTTATTAAAAAATCCTGCATCTGATTAATAAATAATACTTACATAGACCTCTCCTTCCAAACAAGAATTTTTGAACAAGATTAAAGGCTAAAATGCGTCAGCATATGCATTTAGCAATGCTTTTCCTATATGTTTAAAATTTAACATGACTGAAATTTAAATGTTTTTAAAACTTAGGATTTTCTTAAAATTTTTGAATTAATGAACATAATTTCTTCCTAATATTAGATATAGAGCAGTGCAGGAAGAGATCACTAGTTTATTGAACACCGACAAAGTAATGACTTAATGAATAGAGGAGAGAGTAGAGAGGAAGAGGACGGAGAAAGTAGGACCAAAAGATGTTCTCTAAGGGCGTACACACCGACCCACTATATTATGGTATATTCATTCACATATTGAGGTATTAACTGGCTGCACGTAGTTTGCCCTTCTTCTTCTCTTAAATAAATATAACTACAATGCGTACTGTGACCAGCAATTTTGTTTTTGCATTCTTGAGCATTAATCTGTCTTATAAATAAATATATGTATATATTGATATATTATTTAATTCAATACATTCTAGTGAGCATTCCATTCTTTGACATTCTATGCTATATCATTTTTCATTCTAAACTAAAATTAAAACTTTATAATTTCCGGCAAAGTTTTATTCTTACAAATCACCTTTCACTTTGGTTTCCTTTGGAAATGATTCGAAGAACTTATTAATGTAAATAAAGAATCAAAACTCCTAAATACTGTTGAATAATTTGATCACACCGCGAAAGGATGTACATTAATATAGTAGGAAGTGCGATCTAAATGGGGCTTAATTGATGAACACCTCATAAACACAAAAAGAAGGGACATAAAGCCCTATCAGAATATGAAAGGCAGAAAGATAGGCCAAGAAGCACCATCCTAAGTTCAAAGACCTAGTGCTTAACTACTTTATTTGTATCCGCAAATAGATGACAACGAAGTGTACATTTATGAGTTCACTCCGCATATTTTGTTAATAAAATTAAAACCTTTCTTAGTAATTCCTTCCAGCTTTCGTTTTTACATTCCAAATCACAAGGAGCTAGAAAATACTCATGACAGGATTAAACTGAAAAATTTATTTAATCGTTTAAATCAAATAATTGAGTCAATTTCAGTAGACGCTTCCGGCTAGTTGTAAGAAAGCTATTATCCGCTCAACTAGAGCAAAAATACTGAAAGCCGAATAACTCAATTTTTTAGGAGACAACACTTCTGTTGTCAAAAGAACAATAGCTGCCCAGATTCCATTGGTACGGGTGGCTTAGCGATAAAATTGTGATCTATTGTTCATACGCCGATTATCGTCTGCCTGTCATAATAGTGAAGCAAAAAACCAGATCGTTATTTATGTTTTAAACAATCAAAATAAACTCCAAAAGAAACGCTCTACCGAAGAATATTAAAAACTTAAGTCGTGGAATAATGTGAATAATACATTACTAAAATTTTAGTGTCTAGAATAATATTAAACTTTCATTTTTAAGCAATGAATGCAAGGGAATGCAAAGACTGTCTTTATCTAAATAGAGTGACAATCTCTTGCAAAAACATAAAATTATTGCCTTAAAATATATTATATTATATATTTGTATTAAACTAATGAACTTTCTGCCGGCTAATGGAGCATCGCTTTTATAAATTTTAGAAGCTGGGAAACTACATGAAAGAGACATGTTTTAAGGAGAGAGCAGGAAGATGAACAAAAGCAAATGTTGAGTACTAATTTTCAGAGCGTTGATAACCAATAGGAGACAAGGCTTATCAATTTCAGATAGCTGATGCTTAAGAGTATCCGTGTGGAAGGTTACAATACACAGATTCTAATTAAATATAAAAGCCTCCCCTGATTGAGCTAGGTACACATTATCATATGAAGTTTAAGAGAGAGCATACGTGGGTTAACATCCTTGTGGTTATGACAAATAGCTAAGAGACTAATGTCAACATAAAACGATAAGAGATAAGAAAAGGGCAAATTCAATAACCTGTAGGAATATACTAATCATTTATCTAAAACAAAGGTGCCGTTGAATAAATAAATCAGGTCTAATCCTGTTAGGTCACTAAAGCACCTTTGGCGTTTTGACTTAAGATGGAATATTGAGGTAAATTATGATGTGATGTTAAATATCATTGATTTCCTAGTGTTAGAAGATGTGTATATTTGTTTGCTTTGATGCTCTCAACATCAGTTTATCAGATTTTCACATATATAGGCCTCATACCTAATCTCATTGATATGTCATTGGCGAATTATCCGATTAATGGTTCTCTTTCTATAAATATCTTTATTTGATTTTGTCTAACTGCACTTATCTTGTATTAGGGGAACAGAATTCAGTAAACACTATTTTGAGAAACTTACATTCGAGTGATCATCTTACTGGCCAGACTTGACCAACACTGTTGACTATTCATGTTACCGGATGTGCACTAATAGTCTGACTTGGACTATTGGCCGTTACTAATTGATGCACATTATTTTCCATAAAATTCGTAATATTTTGAAACCCCATCTGGCCAGACCTTAGTTGTTTCTCTGACAATCCAGAAAGTCCAAAAGAAGTAGGCAAAGGCTACTGCATTGCCTATTCTTTTTGTACGGTATTCATTGGATTTATAAAGATACTTGTGATCAAAGGCCATGTGACTAGGCGGTTAAAGTGATGCGCATCAAAATATATTTTCATCTCCACCGGAGATGGAAATGCCTTATATTTCAGGTCATATTCGAATAGGCATTATTAATGGCAGATATGTTGAAAAGTGTAGCTCTAATAGCAAATAAATAATTCAGTTCTTCAACTTTGAGGATATCGCAATTAATCCATCATTCATCAATTAGAAAACTTTAACTGGATAAAACAATGCACTTCCAGATCTATCATTTTTGTAATATGTTTATTTGACTTAGGCATAAATAGATTTTGTTTATATTCACTGTTAAAAACTACAGAAAAAGTAGAGTTACTTATAACGAATTTACTATGCATGGAACAATGCTGCCATAATGTTTCAACCTAAATATTTCATTTTTTATGAATGCATGTATTTGCGGAAAAAGTCTTCGGGATGTATAATGCATATTCAAGTCAAATAGGTTGGTTGTTTATGTTTGTGTTGGGCTTTGTACTTATTTAATAAGGCCAAGTTGTCTAAAATGCTTAAAAGCTGAAGTTTTCAGAAAATGCAGATTGTGACCATATTTTTAAAGTAATATGATTTTCAAAGAGAATAAGGGAAAAGAAACAAAGCTGCTATTTTTCTAACCTGGTTCCCATTAGATATCTTACTACTTTGTATTGGTGATTAATTACACTCTTGAATCTGAGTGCTCAAACTTTCCACGCTGATTAGAAGAAGAGCTAGCATCGTTTAATTTGGCCGGGGGGGGGGATAGATCCTGGAGTCAGTGCTATGAGAAACTTGAATTCTGCCATTCCGCTTCCGCTCTTAAACAAGAATTGAGTGGAGTTCCAATTAAGTGAATCCTGCTATGTTTAGATCATATGAACCGCTTAATATCATGCAAGATCATGTTGCTTTCTGCGGCCTTCGAAAGAAGAAATGAATCGAAGTGGTAAGACCTACCACCATAAATAAAAAAACTGGCCAATAAGCACTGATGGTTGTGGATGGTGAATTAATCAGTGAACTAGGGGATGAACTACGAACTTTCAATTTTGGAACGTAAAGTTAGTGAAGTGCCCAGAAAGTGAATATCCTGCAACCGGAGTCCAAAAGTTAAATGAAATTTTAAATCCTCTTATTCCTTATTGAACTTTGCTTAGCTGATTTCAGTTGCTCTTCCACGATAAAAATTACAAAATTTCCCCATTGCTATGGATTGTAATAAATATGATATGATTTATTTTCTGCTTCGATCGTGGTTAACCATTGGTTATTCCAGTCTATGGAGAATCCATGAAATCTGTTCTATTGACCATATAGCATAAACGCTGTGGCTGAAGATCATTAAACCAAGAAAAAAAGCATTTTCAACAAAATAAATAACATTGATTAACCAAAAATTTGCTGATTAAGTTAATGTTATGGCGTCGAAATACCTTCAGCATGATTAAATTGCAAAGGAAAGTGCCTTTTGTTTTACTAGATGGTGAAATCTTAAGTTCAATTTTATGAGACTGCCAGGGACACCGATTAAAAATAGATCTTATCGGTTTTTATTTTTTCAAATTTAAATATCTCCTCCCTTTTGGGTTTTTTTGACAGGTAAAATAAATAGCAAAATTTTGTTTATTTGCAATTATCTTGGATAGATTTTAAGACCCTGGCCTACATTACATAAGCATTATTTTAATAGAAGATGCAACTTTGCACATATCACTCAAAAGCAGTTTTCTGCGAATTGCTTTAATATTTCGATACCAACTGAATAACCATTAAATCATGAAGTTCTATAGAGTTTAACTTATACTTTTCGCACTCTGAACCTAACTTTGTTTTAAAAATACAGATAAATATCGGATATATTTTTGCCAGCGTAATTTATAATTTAAAGTTAAATTAGATCAATTGAACACCTCAATTTTCATTATTTTACTTTTAACATACAGTACCTATGAAAAAAAGTTAAACATAACGGAAACTGGAATAATTTTTACAAACTGGTAAACCAAATTCCCCATCCTGTTCTAGGAACTCGATTCGACAGTTGAATTGGCCTACAACGGAAAAGCAAAGCGCAAGAAGGTATGAATTTTAATGTCTCGTTAACACGAAATTTTCCAAAAAGTCTGACTCACACGAGAATTTATAAGAAGTTCAATTTTCATTGTCATCATCACAGATTAGAAATAGTAGATAAGCAAATAGACATCTTCCCATATGATTCTTCATCATAACAACTAAATTTCTAGGTTTATTTCAGAATTTAGTTCTTGCCATCAAGAGAAACCTGCCCATTGCCGTAGCACAATTAGGGTAGTCATCACTATAGGAAACCGTCGGGCAACCATTGGACCTACCAAGGTGGTCGCCGGAAATTCTATCTGGAGGACTAGAAAGACTTTACTTAATACACTATAAATCTAAAAATTTCTTTTTTGTCAAACCTACATAGGGAAGACTAATTTTTTAACCTTCTAAAGAGATATTTTTGCATTAAGTTATTAGAGTTCATCTTGAGTAATTCTCTGTGCTACAGTAGAATATCATTACTGGTTTAATCTACTTGTTCTTGTCTGTAAATAGATACAAGTAAATCGAGGTTGGCATATTCAGCTACAAAATATGATCGAATAGTCATCAAGCTTTGAATATGCCGGACATAGTGTCTCTATAAACCCGGGAGTTAAATGATGAGGATCGAACATTAGAAAATCACGAAGTGAACTCCTCATCTTATGAAAATATGAACATACTTCAGAAATCAAATAACTTAAGAATTCTGATACACCAACCCCATTACTTACTTGATGCTGACCATTTGGACCCGGTTGCTTCCTTTATTCGATTCATTTCCAGTAATTAAAACTTTCAAAAGATTTTATTCTGTGTCATGAACAATAATAAAACATCATAACAAATCTAAAGATGGGTCCTTGAAAAGGACAATGATTATGAAATTTGTACTTGATGATCAGTAAAAGTACAGCCTTCCCACTTATTAGGCTTGCAATATCAATTAAATCTAGCAAGATTATTTCCAGTTATGAAGATACAGAGAGGGTCCATTAAAATAGTACGACCGATGGTCCCAAGTTATGTTAGTTGAGTGTTAACTAACTTTAAGAGGAGTTCTCCAAAACTATTCAGGTAGGACGAGTAATGTGCCGGTCACGCATTATTTGAAGAGGACACCTGTTTAGTATGTAGTAAATTAAAAATATGTTAGAGAGTGAGAGTCATAAATAGAATATAGAGACACTTATTGGGCGAAATAAGTGGACTGGGGGGAATCCGTTAGTAACTTGAAGTACAATTTTAAAGTTATTGCTACGTAATGGCCATTACTAATTTATGAAGTATATGGCCGGAAGACCTTCAGAATATCTCTTAATACGAAATCTATCAGTGTTCTCTCTAAACGAAAAGATAATGCTAACTTCATTTTAAAGATAGAAAAAATAACGCTTATCCATGATCAATGAGCTCCGAATTTCGAAGAATCACGAGCTGAGCAAATGCCGTTCATCAGTGCCTCATCATTTTGAATTAAGAACGAATATGAATAAATATGAGAGTTTATAGATTGTCTAAAGTTTTTGTAAATGGAAGTGTTTTTCAACTATCTATGCATTCTTTGACTAATGCGATTAGCTTGATATTTGTATCCATCAAGCAGGATTTCTATAGTTAAATCATCAGATGTTTCCATGAAGGAGAGTAAACGGAAATTTGGAGAGGATAAAAATAATAAACTGAACATTTTTTTGAAATGAATTAGTTACTTAGTTGAGTAATTTGAACCAGATTGCTTGGTCTTAAAATGTGAGTCTGTTTGATTTTAGGTGTGTTTTCTTGAAAATGGGAAAGAGTTATAATAATATGGGGGGATAAAACGGCGAAGTGTAAAGGTCAGTAGGAGATAAAAAATTTTATATCTTAAATGTCGAAATAGCTAAAATGATAATATCGTGACTTTTCAAAAATAAAACCGTATTTTGTTCTAATCTGCAAACTTTTAATTAAAGTAATAGAAAAATGCTGTTAGAAAATTCAATTACATTTCTAGTAAGAAGTTAGAGAAATGTCAAAATAAGAAGCATTTTTGAGAATGCCAATTGTACTTCAATTAATTTAAACAATAAAAATTTTTTCACACTGTTCATTTATTTTAATTTCGGTCAAGACTTATATATTTCTTCAAATTTATTGAGAAAAGAATGAGTCCGTATTCCGATCCTGAAGCTTAGATATCAAAACGGTTTCGGTTATGGTTGTCTTCAATATTTGAAAGATTCCTTAGGATTTGTGGAACTAAGAGGTTGAAGCATGTCTTTGATGGCAAGAGAATAAAATTGCGGAAAATTCTGGTTTTCGAAATTGAAAGTCTACGTATATTCTGATTGTGATGAAAACCTTACACCCCAATGGACAAAAAAGTACTAGACAGTGGTGACACTTTCAACCTCCTATCTTAATTTAAATGTGATAGCTGCCGTGTCCTTTAAAAACTGGCTAAATTTACAGTCTAGTAATTCTCTTAACCGACCAAATTAACAATATGAAACAAATTACACGATTTTACTCATTTAATCTAAACAGGAAGTAAAAATAAAGCGAATAAAATTGTTTCTGTTTAATTGAATTTAGCTATAGTACCTGCGCACTCAGACTCACAGCTCTGCTTGGTCTTTCAGTAAATTGTGAACCTACTGACTCATATCCTAATTGCTGCTAACCACCTTATTGCACTCCCATTTTGCCTGTTTCTCACAGCCTGAGTTGCCCTTGTTCAATACTAATGCCTTCCTTGCCAATTCCTCTTCCTAATCCCTTCACCTTTCCCATCGCATTCACTTCCAGTTGTTTAATATACACGCGATCCTACTTAACTCCTGGTATTCTCATCTGAGAAAGGATCTTGCATCCTGCCAACCTTAGAAAGATCCTAAGTTCTATGAAGGAACGACCAGCGTGATTTGGTCCGGCTCCTTGAGATTAAAGAGCTAATTTTATTCCTTTTTGAATAAGCGTATAATCAACCATTCTATCTTAGGAACCCAGACATTAGCATTCCCAATTTATCCACGAATTTGTCTGGTTGGGGCACCATCCAATTACGTACGTCATCATGGTGAATGTGATTTACGCCTGTCATATTGGCGTACTGTAAGTGATTATGGGTAAAATAGATTAAATCAAAACATTAAAGAAATAAATCCTTCTATATACACACCAATTTATTTAAATGCCACAGCCACTGTGGTTGATTAATGTGGTCATAAAATAATTGTTGTATCCACAATATATTATATTGCTTTAAAATAATCCACAGCAATCCATAGTAAAGAGAGAGGATCGAAAATTCCAAAATTCAATTTTCATTAATGGCCTCCTGGATCACTGATCAAATTCTTACCCACAATCTGCATCGATTATTGACCGATTGCTTAATTATGGTGATCGGTCCTGCCACCTCGGTTTACTTATTTCATCATGATCTTACACGATTTTAGCAGAGCTCACAAAGCAGACCTTCTCTCAAATACATCAACATTCCATCTAATCGAACTAACTACTCTCCCCTTTCACAACCATTTTGTCAAGGTAATGCAAAAGAGAACAATAAACAAAGCTTTACACTTATTGCAAATTCAAGATTTCAATGAGATTTTACAGTGAACTTTCAAATAAAAATATCTGTTTTGATCTTAGGATAACCATTGGAGTGTTTTAAATTTGATTATTTAGAAAAAGAAACAGTTTAATATTTTTACTGGGATGTGAAGAAAATTGCATTATTAGCCATTTCATATGCCTGTGGGTAATGTCATTTTATTTCCAACAAGTAAGCGATCCGGAAGAATAAGATTGAGTCTTAAAATAAATCAGCGAAAAATTTTCAATAAAAACTTATTTCGAATAAATATAGAATAAAGATAAGCAAATAAATTTATATAAAGATCCAAATAGATTGGGATGCTATGACCAAACAAGGATATTAATCAACCAATCCAAGAGCTCTAAATATAGTGGACATAATCTCATATATGAATTTGGAAATCAAGTGATGAAAGTTGGACATTACGACATCACAAAGGAGACAGCTTAATACTTCCGTGTTCAAATAAAATAAAGTTTCATTTCCGGTTTATTGCTGACGCCCCCCTCCCCTCCGTTTCATACCTAATTAGACTCTGCTTTTTTCTTTATTTAGATGTTTTTCAATGACTAAAACTTTTAAAAGTAATTTAGCTGTGCAGTGGGCTTAATAGTTAAGCAAATGTGGATAAGTATATTATAGGATAAGGAAATCAACTTCAGTGTTAAAGTGCGCAAATTTTGAAACAGTCCGGCTCAGAGTAATCCTTATCAATTCACCAAATACACATTTTACCATGAAAATATCATTAAATTAGGATTTTCCTTGGAGCATCATTGCTAACTATCTGAATTTCTTGTTTAATCGTCAAAATAAAGATTGCGCTATCAATTTCGACGAGAATTACAGATCAAATAAGGATTACCACAGAGGCATTCTACTAAGTTGAATGAATCAATTGAAAATGTCACACAAATTTAATTAACGACATGGCTAACTTCTAGTAACATGTTTGCGTTTGTTCATTATCACATGATAGATGCATACCTAAATGTGATTCCTCGTACTATTCAGGTTTTGATATTATAAAGTGCATATGTACGACGGTCTGTACATTTCACAACGAATATTTACCCGTGAGTAAGCTCATGAGCGTTATCGATATTGGTAACTGATACACGAATGTTATGTGCCAGTTTGTAACAGGAGTTCTGCCTATTTTTAAATTTAAATTTAAGTGAAAAGTATGTTAAAATACATTTATTCAGTATTCAACATAGTCATCATTTTTATTAATTTCATCTTCCCACTTTGCCATAAGCTTTCTCATTCCTTCTTCATAGAATTTAGCCAGTTTGGAATCAAAAAAAAGAAACTATCTTCTTCTTCTCTTGAAGTAAGTCTATGTCCCCTTAGATGATTCTCTAAGATGAAAATCAGTTGGTGCAAGATCAGGAGGATATGGTGGGTGATGCATGACTTCCCAGCCAAATAGTTCAACGAAATTTTTGGTTAGTTGTGAAGTGTGTCATGATGCAGAATCACTCCTTTTCGGTTAATCAAAGAAAGCCGTTTTTCCTTCTTTTAAACGAGTTAGCTACTGACGGTAAACTTCACATGTTATTGTTTGATTATCACCCATTAGTTCATAATAAACACTTCCCTTCAAATCCCACCATACACACAAAAGAAATTTTTTCTGGTGCAGTGCACTTCTCGGTTGCGGAATAGGCTTTGAATTACGGCTTAGCCACTGTCTTTTGAGCTAAACATTGTTGTAAAGGATCCATTTCTCGTCGCTGTCGATTATGATTCGGTGCAAAAAAGGTGCCTGAAGTTCGCGAGAACACAGTGAAACAACAGGCCAAACACTGTTGCTTGTTGATTTCTGACAAATCGTGTGGAGGGATCCATTTTCCAGCCTTTGAGTCTTTTTATTTCCCCATATATGGTCATATGGTGGCTTACGTTAAAGCTTTTGCTCGGTTCTCCAGTAGTGCAGGTTGGATTTTCATCAATGGCAACTAACAATTGCTCAGAATTAAGGTATTGAGCATCCTCCTCTCGGCTCATCTCTCGTCTTTTAGGCTGAAGTCATCCTTTTTGAAACCACCTGCAGAAAACCACCTTCTGCCGGTCACTTTATTCACAACATTATTTCCATATGTGTCTTTGGGTGTTGTTGCTGCTGAGCTTGCCGTATTTCCTTTGTGAAATTCAAACGAAAAAATATGCCGGATATACTCTTCATTTGAATTGCACATTAAGGCTGGAAATAGTTATTAACAACGATAATTATCGCGCAATCTGAAAGAAGAAATAATATTTTATTAATTACCATAGATAAGCATGCAACATTAATGTGCTAAATTGAAGAAATCGTGCCCTAAACACATAGCTCAAAAATTGGACGAAACTTCTGCTACAATTTAATACTTCAGATGAAATATTTATCAATCATTTATGTTCATTTTAAAAAGAATTATACAAAAAATAGCTTCTAAATAATGATAGTGATCAATGATTCCGTTATGGACTTTTCAGTGGTCAGTTGCTAAATTGAAATCGCTGAATTTCCAAGATTATATAAATCGGTCACTTCTGTAATATCACTACAACTTCAGTTCATTTAACTTAAAATCAATTAAAATTGTTGGAAGATAACTGATTTGATTTCCATCCAACACGATTTATTAACTTAACAGAGGTTTCATTTTTCGCAGTGACTCAGATGAGTAACAAAGCAGTCACTTTCCTTTTCTTCCTGACATATACACTAAAGATGTTTGTTATCCTGACCTAAATGACATGTGAAATTAGTACTGGTTCTATTCACTCAAGGGAAACGATAAAAGGTTGTTTTCTCCATCATCATGGTACTGAATCATAATTATTTCATCATGGACATAACATTCACTCACTATTGTGCATCTAAAGTCATTTGTTCTAGAGTGAAGTTTAAAATCTCAACCTCACTACGACATTTAATCTGATTAATTGCTTTTGATGAATATACTATCACTTATGTTTAGGCAAGTCTTGACAAAGCACGGCTGGGTTGAAAGTTCTCATTGATTTCTCATTAACTTCTCTTTGAGTATTCTAAAGGAGGAAATATCTCCATATCTTAACCAAATGCTCAGTTTGACCAACTTTTCAATAAGCCATGAACACTGTGAATGAGTACTTGCCCAGAAAACAAGGTATCGAACCCTTGAATTTGAACTCTGGAACAGAGTGCTCAAATTATAGAACTACGGAGAACTTCCATCAATTAATAAGTTAATTTTAATTAAATTTCACTTTAAACTAATACCGAAAGCTAATTTTCGAAGGTGAGTTTTGAGTATTATTTGTCATTTCTTTATTGCCATTAGTAAACAAAATGGAAAATTTTAGATCTCGACGGAAATCAATTAATTTTTTTTGATAATCTATCGAGTCAATGGGAATTATGGTACTAAGATTACATTTAATCGATCTGAAACTGTTTCAGTTGGGAATTTTGGCATTTACTGATTAAAGCTGACATTTAAACTAATGAGAGTCTGCATTCCATCTCCGTTATCTAGTTTGATCTGTTGCATCAGTTTATCTATCTGAAAAAATCCCACCATAAGGCAGTGGGGTGGAATTCCAGTATAGTCTACACATACATCAGATCAGTCTCATTATCAGAGGGCAGTAGGGATCTAATATCTGGACACTGTAAAACTGATCCATTGAAAATAAATCATATTTGATAATATTGTGAACCTGACAGAAAAATATCCTAGAAAATCTAGTTATAAGAGAGATGTATTGGGTGTCTCAAATCTAGTACAGTTTTCTTGAATGTTGTGATTGGTGTCTTGCTGCGTAGATATGTAAAATTCATCTTATCAATACTCATATTGATGCAAAAAGATGATAGTGTTTTATTTAAGGGGTAATGTCTGATAACTGAAAATAGCGAAATAGTTCAGTAAATGATGAAGCAAAGTGGTGACCAGAAGTTTATTAAGACGTCAATAGTCTCACTTAATTTGATTTCTGGAAGCATTACATGATCCTGTTTTATGAAAGGGTTATAATCTAATTTGTAATATTTACATTTCTAGAAAATCGATTTAAACGAATTAATCTCTGTGGTTTCTTAATGATCGCATTTCTACGGTATTTCTAGGCTTATTCACCAGTTAATTGTATTGGATGGTTAGTAATATTACCTTGGCTCATTTGTATCTTCTTACAGACAGGTATAGCAGGCAGATAAGACTTGTAAAGTTCTTTTAAACAAAACAGGATACACTCGATTCTACTCCGGAAAACTAACTTATGAATCCGTCAGATATGTATTAGTAATCATCGGTCTCAAAATAGGTAACAATATTTTAAGCATGTAAAATTGTTAATCCCATTTATTTAATGGTCGTATCAAAGACGCGAATTTGACAATACAATGGATAGCCTTCAAATTCTAGTATACCGAGAAAGAGCCCCGCGAAACTTAATAATTACTTTTTCTGCATCTTGAAAACCCTTTTCAGTCCGGACTTGTATTTTAAAAATCGGAAGGATAAATTTACGGAAATATTTCTCCTCATTTCTTTGGCAGCCTTGAATTTGTGATAATCATTTGAAAACATACATCCCAAAATATGAGTGACTACATGCCAATTGTATCCCGTAAGAATATTTTTGGTCTAACAAAACTCCTCAACTTGATTGAAAAGCATGAACACAACAATGCACAATTAACTGGATTAAAAATATTTTTCCTTACTACACCCTAGAAAGGCTACCATTAGCTAAATTGTTCATACACTAACTGTATATGAATAAGAATGAACAAAAAGGAAATTGGATATAAAGGCAGAGAAGTACAAAGTATCTCAAATGAGTTCTCCAGTTGTTTCGATAAATGGATTAGAATTTGAAAGCTAGGCTTCGATTATGTACTTAGAGTATCAAAAGTTATAACAACCTGCAATCGATTGATCGTATCAAACATGCGATGTGATGTGTGCCTTCCAATGAAAAAAAATGAAAATTATGAATTTTACTCCTGAAATGAAAGATTTCTGCTTAGTTCAAATAGTGTCACCTTCTCTTAAAGATCTACACAGAATGAGGTGATTGAGAGTACTGAGTACAGTTGAAGCTAAGCCTTAAATTTAATCTGTTATATTTTCAACCCACATTAGTTTAGATACGAATGAATCGCATTTAACTGTATTTCCCATAGTTTCAAGTTCGTCTAGTAGAATTGTGCGCCAGGATCGGAGAGTTTAACATGCTTGCCTGCACAGTCAGAAGTCATAGTGTTCATCGGTGAACCTGTTAGAGAAAGCGACCAATCGCTATAGTTAATTGTGAGTAGAAATGGGAGCGGCGGAATTAGGGTTTCTCACTTTAGAGGCACTATGATGATGAATGCAAAAAAAACGGTTCTCTAAATGGACACCATCGCTGTCTTCAGAGTTGCAAAGCTGTTAGCTTTTCTATAAGCTTGTTTCATTTGCGGCCTTTGCAAGTCAGCTTAATTCAGCAAAGGACTAGTCGTAATTTACTAAGTCCATATTTCGGATCCTATCTTGAACATGCATAAACAGGAGCATATAATATCCTACTGGTTTATTTGTCGAAAATAAAAAGGAAGCTCGATTAAAAACAAATTATTCACATTTACTTTTCCATATTTTTTTTATTTTTAGAACCAGGAGTGAAAAAAATTCTGGAAAACTGTCAAATCATTTTCCACTCTCAAACTGAGACAAAACAAATAATACACAGTTGTTTTAAACTGTCACTGAAAATCCTGAAGTAATATTGGCATAAGATAAACTTAATCATTCATCTTATGGTTTTGCTGGTTCTGTTAACATTTAGAGCATTGCATTAAGGTTTTGAAATAAAAAGGAACGATGTAAATAAAGTGATTATAAAATATTAAAAAAAGCAATAAGATGTTTAAAGTAAATTATGATGATTGAGGCTTCCTTAGAATTAAGGGAGTGTAGATTTAAAATAAAATCTGTGACGATAACTGGGGAGACATGACATTGGTCGAATCAGCAGACCACAATATCGTTCATGTAGGTTTGGAAATAAACTGCATGTTTATAATGTCAAAATTTACTGCATTTTAACTTTAATATTTTAAATCCTTTAAAGTAAAAGGTAATTATAACTATTTATTGCAATTATTGCTACAAATGCATAAGTTAATTTTATGTTTGGAGCTTACGGAATTTTATCTCAATAAACGCTTTGTACGACCTACTAAATTGCCAATGAATTTTGTAGTCCATGCCCTAACAGAACAGTGATGCTTTAAAAAGCGTTTCCAAGGGATTCCCTTTGGGAAATCTCATATTTAATAAGTTGTGATTCTGTTAGATGATATTTTAAACAGCATAAAATTGTATTTTCACACAGTCTGATTTATTTTTTGAAAAAACTGGAAGGTCAAATGTAATGCTCAGGGGTTTATTAATAATTAAACTTACTTCTTAAAAATGGGGCTTTTATAATCATGACTTCAAATTATATTTCTCACAAATCAATGCCGTATTATATTGTTTTAAATGATTCTACTTTAGTGGCTGGTTGATTTCGATAGTCATCATGTTTGTAAGTACATTATAGGTAGAAGAAATCCAAATTGAGATTGAAACAAAAAGCAGATTGTATACTGATACTCTTCCCGCCCCATTCAAATTCAGGTGTGATTCAGAAATTATTGTGAAAGTGACATTGATTGACAGTAGATTAAGTTTAAAAATTAGATATATTAAAACTCAATATTAAATTCGTTCCATATACGAATTCGTTAAATGCATAAGTATATACTATATTTCACATGCATAAAAAGAATAACCATGACAGAAATTGTTTCTGCCTAACAATATATCTTGCCTAAAAACTGAAAAATCAGACGTTGTCTTAAAACAGTCAAAGGGAAGTCGAAGACGAAATTAACAGATCTAATATTAAACCCACAAGTGGATATTAGACTGACGTAAACCTTCATATTTCATTACACTTTCCTGTGGAAATGAACAGAATGACATTTACTTCTTTTTAACAAATTCAAATTAAGTATGTTCCAAATTCCATAATGACAGTAAATCATTAAATATGTTCTTGGTTTTTTTAAATAAGGGTATGAAATAATTTATAATTATATATAAATCGCATTCTTTTGTCCTTCTGAGAGATGCAATTTTGAGACGCCCTCTGATTGGACAGTGACTGTCCATTTCCTTGCATTTGATTGGCTCACGCAAAAGTGAATGCAATAGCCACAACTAGGTACACTGGTTCAAATCTTTTTTTACCTACCGAAACTTGAATCTCATATTTTCTCGTAAGAAAATTTCTTTTGCCATTTTTTTCATTTTCCTAAGCTTGCTAATTTAAATGCATCATTGTTAACATCTTTAACAACTTCAAAATTGTTAATTCAGCATTATATATACTAGATTTTTTGCAGGAAAAAAGCATTTACAATAATAAGGATTATGCATGGTTTGTCATTTAGTGAAAACCAAGTATATTTCTCTTATAAATTTGTTAACCCTTGTATACGAAAAAAAATCATTTTTTTCCTTTTTTAATTTTTATTTATATATATCTTATAAATCAATTTACTGAAATATTTAGCCTAATAAATGAAGGTCATTTTCAGTCTTTTATTAAAGTATTTTATTTACTTAAATACAATAATTATTTAATCTCTCATTGCCATTTATTAAAAGCGATTTTTATAATTACCTGAGAAATTTCTAATTTACTTATAACACCGGTTTTATGCCTTTCGTATGAACAAAAATTCCAAATAATTCAATTTCAATTTGCTGGAGTTAATTAAACATTAATTAAAAATTGCCTTTCATTAATTAATTACTGAATGATCGGACGAATTGGATTAGTAGACACTATTAAATGCAAATGTGAATGAGTCGGCGTCGCCGAGATTATAAAAACTTACTCATTCAGACATTTGTTTTGTTTCCATTTGTATATTCTTATAGCAGTGGAAAAACCAACGCTCTACATGTTTTTTATCATTCGTAATAAATTTAAATAAAAAATTGGAATCTACATTGTATTTCTTTTCCATCTGCTGTTGTACAAGCCGTTATGATGAGAAGTTAGAAGCGATATGAAATGAATAATAAATATTCATTCTAAGTAAATGCTACTGAGCTCTTCTGTACAAAAAACGTCTCTTCTTGTCTCATTTACCTGTAGGGCGTTATTGAAGATGCAAATGAAGAGTACAGGATTACTCCAATACTCGTTTAGATAAACTTATAAAGTAGCTTCGAATATTGCCAACAAGAACTAGCACTACCAAATTTTCGAAAACTTCGACAATTTTCAGGGATATGTGCTCCTTTGGAGAAATCTAACATGACAATGCATTTAGAATTATGGTAGAGTGAGACACCTGATATTATTATTTCGTTGTTTAAATCTATTTGACAATCCTCATATAAAATTAGTTCCTGCTATTTACCTGTTCTCTGTATTCAGATGATTTCTATAAAAATTATCTTATTTTGTCAAGAAATAAAAGAAATGTTGTACTTTTTTATTACAGAAAGACAACTTAGATGGGTTAGCAGTAGGTTTAATAAATGATAAAAGGTATGGGATTAGAAATATGTTGAGAGCGATGTCAACTTTCAAATATTCTTATTTCATTGCTTAATGGCCTCGTATTTTACAAATTTTAACTTCCTAGGCCGTTTAAACTTCATGAAGTTTTACCCGGATTACTGAAAAAAAATTCTCGTCAATGATATGCATTGCTAATTGATCGGTTTGTGTAGCTATGGTGATCACTTTTGCCAGTCCAGTTCTGTTTTTTCCTTCAAAAGGCAGAGAAAGTGGAATAGTTTTATTTCATATTAAGATGAGTAATAACATAGAGCTGGTTTACACACTTTACAATACTATTTATCATTTTTATTTTTTGATTTTCCGTAGTTTTAAAAATATAAAAACTCATGCGGCAGTTTTAAAAATCGATTTCTGCTTATATGAATGAACGCAATTTCATGCATTTTACCAGACAAAACACGTGCATTTAAAAAAAGCCATTTATTATATCTGTTTTGTTTCAACAGAAGACAAAGTGATTAAGTCGTCTTTCATGTCCAACTTAAGCCATATAAAATAGCGATTTCCAGTATCTTCCTAAAGTTCTACTCCTAATAATTGAGCTCGCGGCAAACTACATTGTAAATTTAGTAAATAATGCATTTCAAGGATGGGAAAAGATCTAAAGCTATTAATCAAACTCGCACGAGGTAGAACCTCATAAAGGAGGAATTTGTACTCTTTCCGCCGAAATAATAGGCTTAAGAGGAAAAGAAAACTATTTGAACAGTTGTTGAGATCAGATTAGGATAAAGTGGCGGGTTAACAAACACGTCATCTTTTAACGGCACTAACTACTTACGAAGTGTTGTGATTCATCAGATAGTTTTTATCTAGCCTTTTAGACTGCATTCTCGGTTTCCGCAATATGAATTGACACTGATTTTCCACCTGTGTACTGTCAAAAGTCTCAATATTCCACAAGAGGTGTCACGAACTTCGGTCTAGTAGTTTTAAGAAACCAAAATAATGTACAAATATGCACTTCTGATACTTGTGGGACTTTTTCAATGCTTAAAAGTATCCTAATGTAAAGATTTTTTATTTTAAAGATTCATAATGTACATGGATGTATCATTACTATACACTTTCCTATTCACACTATTCAGTGCTTATTGATCCCTAAATAAGTAAAATAGCCAGTCTTGCCTCTTCAGCCCTTTTCATTAATTCTTTTAAGAGCTGATTAAAAAGGCTGATACAAGCTCACGGAAAAACGTAAACTGCCATTTTAATCAGTAAAAAACAGTGAGACAGACTAACAAGGACAGCCCAGTACTATAAATTTCAGATTCATTAAGTGGAATACTTTTTCTCAACGGAAATATTCAAATATGTAATTTTATAACTTTCAAAATTTTAAATTTCAAATTTTGGTTCAAGCCTTAACTTTTATCCTTGACGTTTAAAGTTTATTGGCTGGTTAATTAAATTTTGTGGTTTTCCAGTAACCTTATCCTGCTTGAGTTGAAGACATTATTTTTTATTAAATAATAAATTTAAACACATTAAAGGTCAAAAATATGATCTCTTATAATAAGAGTTTCTTACTACAATGGCATTATTATCTAAAATAATTGTATTTTTTCCATTTTATTTTATAAATCAAAAAATGATCTATGCCTCTCAGATAGAATTAGTCAAAGAATACCCTTTTAAACGGTACAAAAGAAGCTTAAATAAGCCGCTTATCAAATTAAATACTTTGGTTAAAGAAAATTGGTTACTATGACATTGTTCAAATTATTCTGTTATAATACTTTTATACTGATGATTGCGCTAACAAATGATAAAAATCAATTACGACTACAAATTTTTTCTTACAACTTGAATAAATTTGCGTTTATGAAACTGAATATTAGATGAAATCATCCCCAGTTATGAAAATGCTCATTGCAGATGAAACTTCCGATGTTTCTGGCCCCAATGATAACATTTTCATTTGTAAGTAAAAATATCTTTCAGATTTATATATGAATTAAAATTTAGTGAATAAAAAGTGCGTTCTGAAGTGCTGTACTTTTCTCAGAAATCATTTATATATTTTTTTTTCTTAAGATCACTGGAGCGTTTCAAAGAGTTCTAATATTTCAGTTCTCTATAATTAATACCCGTTTGAAGATTTGCACAACAATACTTCAATCTTTCTTTTTGTATTATTATTAATGGCAACAAACGAGGTTTTTACTGTTGGGTTAGTCATTGCAATTTTATTCTTCATAGAAAATGATTTAAAGTAATCAATTCAAATCAAAATCTTGACTGACTCCGCTTTGCGTAAATGTAATAAATTTGCATATTAAAAATGTGTACCTTTTATGTTAGCGACCACTATACGCATTTTTTCACCACCACAGATTGTATTGCAATACTTTTTCCAAAATAACTCTCTCCACACTGCTTCTATCATTAAGCTTTCAACACTACTAATTACCGCATAGTGTTAATGAATAATGAAGTTACCACACTTGCATACGACATCGTACATCCTGGTATGACTCATTCCCCAAACGGTCCAGGCGTGTGATTCAGCAAAATAGAATTTGGAAACGACTATTTCAGCAAAATTTGATTATCTCGTCTCGCTTTTACGCGTTTTTGCGCATATCTGGCGATAACTGCTATCTGAATGTCATAAACTAACTTATCAAAGATAATTAGCCGTAGAATTCTCATGCGTCATAGCAAACACTAATTTTAATCATGAACAAAGATCTAGGAGCTGAGATTGATGAATATTTCAGGGGATATTATTCCATATATTCTAATTTTCGAACTTTCAAATTCCAGGATTTGACATCTAGGTTCCAGGGTGGGTCCATGGTTGCGATATTCAGGACTTATTGATCGGCTAACAGAACTGAATGATTAGTTATGCGATCTCAAATATTTGTCTCTTAAAATAGTCATAAACAATTAGTTGATACTAGTCCAGCTCTTTTCAGCATAACTACACTCAACTTCAAAATATATATGATTTTCATTAATATACTGTTAAATTTGTGTACAGCAGTATTTGTACTCCTAGATTTGTTCCCTTGATTGAATACAGCTTACGAAACTTTGCCAAATTAAATTTTAGCTGCCTCTTCTTTGCCATTTTCAAACTTTAATTTGAGAAATATCATGTAACTCGTTTGCATTCTCAACCATTAAAAGAGAAAGTGAACTGACTTGGCAAGGTTGATCCTTCTTGATTAAAGGATACCAATGAATAGGCACCGAACATTGTAGACAAGCATTTGCTACGATCCAGAGAACGAGTCGTGAACTGCTCATTTAGTAAATATTTTGCCTCAGTCCAAAAATTAATTAATGTAGGAATTTTTGATACCTTGACGTTGCTGTCTGTACATTTTTAATACCCTCCCATTTATCATTTGTTGGAATCACTGTTATTCGATGTCATTTGTTTCCACACAATAAAAATTTTGAATTTTTTTCACTATTTTGGATAATAATAATAATGTACGTCAAAAAATCTACTTTATGAAGAAAGGAATCTTTAAAATTTTGGTAAAATTTATCTTGTGTTCCAATAACCTTATCCAAATTCAGACGCAATTCTGTTTCACTTTAATAAAACCAGTCCAGGTTTTTCCTTTATTTGTAGTAAAACAGATGAAAAATATGCGGAAAATTTAAAATTATTTTCGTATATAATTACTAATAACTTCTAGAAATTTTCATTTTATCGCATTTATTAAGTTTTGATAAATTTTCAGTTAAATTAATGAGATATTTGCACTATATGCAATTTTGATTAATTTGACTTTAATTATTCTCAGTATACTTACCTTGAATTTTAGTTTATTTTACAAAATAAATTAAATTTTATTAATAAAAGTGACTACAATTTCAAATGAATGAGTCTTTTATTAACTATTATTGCTTCAAATAAGAGTTATTTGTCATTTAAATCACAACTAATCTTATTTCTCAACTTATTAGAAGCTTAACTGGTGTGCATACTTTCATTACAAAAATTTGATCAAAATTACATTGGAATTTCGAATTTATTTATCAAGTGACTCATTCTTCCTACTTAATATTGTATTTGATTTGTTTTAAAATAGTTTATTTGGCTATTTACATGCTTCCTTGGTGATCAGTTTTTATGGAGCTCATACATTTATGGATGTTTCTAAACGTCTTCTCCAAATTCTATGCGCCCTACCACGGAATAAGATTTCAATGATGATCACTAATTCTTAAATTGACTTTTTGGTTTGATTTTATTCAGTGCTATGGGTTATTTCATTGTGCTCAGTACAGCATGTTAATTATTACCAGCTCTCCTGTCCCTGCCCATGTCTATCTGTCATTTTAATTGGCTTATTGCTTTACCAGTCTCCCACTTACAGAATGTTAAGCTCCGCCTCTGTATTTCGCGTTGATTATGAAATTGTTGTCTGAAACAGGTATATTGAGCTCTTATCTTACCTACGATAGACATCATCCTCAATCTGCCAACGTCCTCTGTTTCAATAAAGGAATCTAATTGGGGTGGGATTACTACATTATCAGTAATATTTACTTTTCATATCACTTCTATTGGTTAATTTCTCATGTATGCGAAACACTTCTAAATCGAGAAAAATCCTTATTATACTTGAGAAATATTTTACCCGGAGAAGTGAAATTCTTTTCAATAATAATTATATAAACCATTTCAACCTTAAGAGGCAATAAATAATTCAATTGACAGAAAACCAAATTTCTTTGTCCGCTGTTATCTGTTGCAAGTAATCTTCTTTTTCCCTTTTCAGAGATGGAGAAGCCTAAACCAATGTTTGGCAAGCTTATTC
The DNA here is from genome assembly GCA_900708905.1 of Hymenolepis diminuta. Taxonomy (NCBI): domain Eukaryota; kingdom Metazoa; phylum Platyhelminthes; class Cestoda; order Cyclophyllidea; family Hymenolepididae; genus Hymenolepis; species Hymenolepis diminuta. Next base: position 2,839,628 of record CAADRB010000007.1, read on the forward strand.
AGAAGAAGATGAAAGGTCGCGGAATATTTTCAAAGAACGGTAATTAAGCACGCTTATATATTTGATTTGAAAAAAGAAAAATGAATGAATTCAAATTAATTTAGCCTTAATACTCTAAGGGTCTTGATAAATGACCTCATTTTTTTTGGTGAAAATAATTAGTAAATTTTAAAAGTCACTTAGGGAATTACTTCAAATATAATTATCATAGTTTCCTCCAATTAAATAAGAATTTCGATCACCAAAATTAAAAATTTTGCTTTTAAGTTTTAAAGTAATGCAGGTGAACTGGAAAGTGTTCTTTTATGTCTGATAATAATGTCTTAAGTCACTAGATTAAATAAACACTGGCAGTTTACAGCATTTAAAATAGAGATTGTATCAATAACAGTTATATTTCAGCGACGCTTTTAAACTTACCTGGAAATAAATCTGTCGCATTTTTAATCTGGATAAAACCTCATCTTTAACAAATTCCATACATAAGTACATATAATTTAATTTTTATACAGGTTATAAAAGTTTGCAGTATTGGGAAATCAAAAATGCTTTGCAATACTCATTTTATGTAAGACCGGAAGTTCTAGTATACCCGTTCGAATTTAAAAACTGTAATGATAGATTCATTCGTAAATTCTGGTTTGCAGGAGAATAACTCAAATATGACTTTTATTTTAACATTTTACTGTCGAGTGTGACTAATTAAGAGATATATTTATACATCAGATCTTGCATCTTGCTTTTCTTATCTTTAAACTAGTATGGGATCATTTATGTGATATTATGTTCTCATGTTAAAAGTAAAGAAAGATTTCTTGCATTTTTTAAATATAAGCAGTTAAATTAAATCTCCTCCACCGGAATCATTTATTTTATCCTTATTTAGATAAATCACCAAATGATTTTGCTGGTACTCTAGCCAATGAAAGGACTGAAGACCAGGATCATCAAGTAAGCAAATTGTTTGTCTTAATGGCCGGAAAAACATTAAAACAACTAATTCTGCCACAAATACTAGACATGCAATTTGTCAAAATCCTGCTTTCATTTGAATTTTAGCCAATGGACTATTCAGACCACAATAATCCAACCACTGGTACAAATGACATTCCCTATACTCCCTCTCCAAGTTATTCGAAGACTGAACAGGTTAGACAAAATATACCCATGGGTCAGGAATATTGGCATCCAATATACGTTAGCAGTAAGTCACTTTCTCTCGTTTTCAGCATGTAAATTATTCCATTAATTAAAGTTTCTAACAGATTTATAAACCTACGTCTTTAATATGAACTTGTTATTGTTTGCTAAATGATGGTGGATTGGCAAATTTAGGCAATTTTATATTGAAACTGCAGAAAGATCGAGTTTAATTACTTTTTGAAGTTGGATATATGTTTTACCTTCGTGTCTAAAATGTATTTGTTATGTTGCCTTTTTATGAGACAGACATATTGAACACCAATATAATTTGGGCGGGTTCCAAATATGACGTCTTAGCAATAAGTCTAGACAGAATTAAAGTACTAATTCATCACCACGGTAAATTTATTCTAACATAATCATGACCTTGGAAATATTACAGCATATTTTTTCTCTGAGCATGTAGATATAAATGAGAAAATTTGAATATATCATTATATTAAAGAATTACTGTTTACAAAAGAAATACAAATCTTTAACTAGATTTAATCATGGAATAGTATTTGAACATGTAAAATAACAAAATTGTCAAGAAAGTATAAAATATGGAATCAGATTGACAAGTGTCTTACCCCATTTGAATACTTAAAGTATTTATCTGTTCAACATTTTCGAAAATGATACACTTCAACTGGTATAACATAATGTTTTAAAGCTCACTTTTCGCGATTCGATCCATGAATTTCTGGATATGTTTGTGTCCGCGATATTCAGAGCTTATTACCTATTCGATTTGATTTGATTAGACGGTCTACATGTTTTTACAACTTCAATACACGGTTGATTTATTTTAGTTATTTCAGCATATATTCATCCCAAAATACTCTTTGCCTGGGTAGATCCATTAGAGCGGTATTGTTCTCAAATTTGCTTCTCAGAAAACTGAAGAGTTTTACCTTCAAGTTGCCTTCAAAAGTGAGAATAATCTAAAATTAGAAATTCAAATAAGAAGTGGTAATTTTTAAACGTACGAAAAATATTACAAAGTTACTCTAAGGTACAAGGAATAACTTTGTAGGGGGGGGGATATGGAAGATTTATTAACAAAATTTATCTGTGAATCATATTTATATCCGTCATATACTTTTTTATTCTTAACGATAAAATTATCATCCATTTTAATTATAATAAAAAAGTAAGTTTATTTCGGAGGATTAATTGATAACCAATTCATTAATTGACCTGTTACGATAATGTGTTTATTATATAAATGCCCGATTTGATTATTCTTTGTGAGTAATTATTTAAAAATTAACCAATTAATCGAGAATCTGTATTTCACGTCCCAGCATAGAATTGAGTAGAGTAAATGATTTTACGCTGAACTTTTGACTCCTTTCGGGACATGCAGTGCTGGTCCGCTTGGTACCTGAATAAGAAAGAAAAATTAAAAATATTTCCTGGCTATCGACTAAATATCGAGAGCTATGTGAAAGAAAGTTCCTCAATTCACCTTTTTAAGGTCCTATTTTACTGTGTAATTTAAAGTTAACTATTCCAATATCAAGTGAATGGAGGGGCTCATTATACATACAGTGTTATGAGTCTATAAATATAAATTAATCGGCTTATTACATGCCTTTTTTACTTATTAGTACAACCACTTAGATAATGGGTGGTCTTGGGTAGGTACCAATTCTGTTTTCTCTTTAGGCGTATATGAAAGTTGACATTAATCAGTCAGAAATCCAAAATATTTCAATAATAACTTATTCACGAATGTGTCATTTTCCTAAACCTTATCGAATGCTTGAATTGCGTTACGGAAATTTTATCTAATATTCCCGATCGGTTTCATTCCATGATCACGCAGTAAACATTCAATAGGGCGATCATCATTCGTTCGTTTGGGTGAGATTCAAATAATTACATTTTCCTGAAATCAAACTTAAAATCTATTACTTTCTGCTTCAAGAGGCTGACAAAATTAATAATTGAGTAATACCATCTCATAGAATATTATCTTCCAATTTCTTTGGACTTGTTATTAAGGTCACTTTTATTAGAACTCAATAAATTATTAATAAAATGTTTTAATAAATAACTGAAATTAATAAAATCAAGTTGATTAATTTAATGAGTTTAATAAAGTTCAATTAATTTTGCAAGATAGTGATAAATAATGTATTCTATTTTTTGTGTCAGTGTTAGTTTTCGATATGGAAAAGCAAATCTTTCCAAATACAATTTTGAAATGCCGAAAAATAAACAAAATTATCAATAGGAAAACTTATAACAATATAGTCTTGTTTTTATTATTGAATGAATAATTGGCATAAGATGAAATCAGTATATCAGTTAATTCATAATAACAGATATCAGCAAAACATTGATTTATGCTATTAAAGATCGTTTTGTCTTCTCAACTAGCATGATTAGAATATCGCAGACAGGGGACGAATCATGACCTCTGAAGTTTAGAACGTAAACTGACCAATCCGAATACAAAAATCAAATAAACTCAGACTCTTTGACACTCCGGCTTTGCTGTCAACATATTTTTGATCCCCTTCCTCCTATCATTTGTTAGTGCCTCAGTTAACCGAGTTCACTTGTTTTGGACAATTAAGAAAATTTTAAATTTCTTTGTATTAATACGGGTAATAATGATAAAATATTAATGATCACATGGAAATTACAAATAAACTTTGATCTATTCACGTGTACTACTCATTTTTGTAGAGGACGGTTTAGTCACTTCTATAACAGCGTATGTGACGAAGAACATTAGCCCTCAATTATAGATCAAAAAGATAAAAATTGGTAAAAGTAAGATAATTAAATTGTCCACATAAAATAATTCGATCCCTGGAAAGTTTTATCTATTCCAGACAATCTGGCTTCGCAACGCTTATTAAATTAATTTTAATAGTTCGAGTGACCGAAGAAAAACGTGAGTAACTTGAAACTTCTGATGTTATCAGTTTCTGCGAACTTTGGCGGCGAATTTTTGAAAGTTTTAATTTTACAAGCCATCAGTAGGTATCTTGAAAGTGGTTTTAAACCTAAATATGAATAAATTTTATCTATCAAACTGAAAATAAATGCAAATTTACAGAGTTTAAACTCAAGAAACCTGGCAGGAGATTTTTTACAGCTTTACGAATTGCTATTATTAAAATAGCACTGTAAAATAAATAACTGAGCATTTTTAAAATTTGCGATTTTAATCAACTTAAAGCACAAACACTTTTACCAAGTCTGTTTAACTTAACTCACTTAGATTAGTCGCTTGCTCCTATAATAAATCAAGCAGTTGAATTTATTGATATAATCTCATAAATTTTATAACTTTCTCGAAAAATAAAAATAATTTGTACAATTTATTTTCGAAATAAAAGAGCAGTCATATCTAACAGTGGGTAAAATTTTAGTTGACTGATAGAAAATGGAAAATTTTTACCTTAAATCTCTAACATTGACAAAGTTCGATGCAAAATGCTTAAAAAAAGGTCAAGTAAAATAAAGAATGCTATTTTCAATGAGAATGAGATCATATTAAAACACTTACAAGTTAAATATGTGGCGTATTTTAAATTTTATTTGCAGTTTCCTATGGTTAGGATATCACCAACACGCAAAATCAGTAGAATATAGGTTAAAAAACATCTCCTTGTCCAACCTCAACTTTTAAAATCTAAAACAATAACTTTTGTTGCAACCAGACTGAAGGAGAAATAATTACTAGTGTTAAATTTCAGCCTTCATTGTTATCATATTCGCCAAATTGTCTACTTGTAAATTTTTGATCAAGAACTCATTTTATTGTTTTTCATTCAGCTCCAAGTGAACGTTCGTCATCAGCTCCAGTATCTCCAGTTTCTGTTTACGACTCTCCAACACCTCTTCTTGAACACTCTCGTCTTCCTATAAATTCATTTGGTCAAAGACAACCTCCTCCAGTAACTATCTACAGATCCAATCGTAGTAGAGGGATGAGGTGGAAGCCACCAGTTACTTGCAGGTTAGAGAATATTTTAACAAGAATAGCTGAATTGTCTAATCGAGCCTTACTTGCCTGTCTGGTTAAATACTATCATTATATTGCATAATTATTTGAATCCATTTTTTGAATATATTTTTCTAACATATTATGAAACAAGAATGCACCGAGAATAAGATAGCACAAATTTTTCAGAAATTTGAGCAAATTGAAGTTTTCTTGGTGCTAATTTGCAATTTTCTTAAATTTCGTAAAAAAGCAACAATGTATAGGTGCTTTTTCATAATCACTATCTGCATTAAGTTATTTATTTATTGCTTAAATTAAAAAGTTGCGTTTTTTTCCTTGTCACTAATTATCTTCTGAGATGACGTTTTTATACCGTCAAGTTAGTTACTTAAGAGGGGCATTGGAAATTTTTCAGTGAATCCATAAAAATGAGATTAAATTAAATATGACACTAAAAATGAAAATCTTCCATTAGATTTTCATCAATTTATAATTTATTAATGCTCTCATAGATTATAAACTCAATAAAAATGATTTTCTACATTTAAACCTTTCTGCCTTCAATTCTATATAATTGAAACTTCAGTATGACAAAAATAGGATTGTGGTAGCAACTGAAAACGGTCAATAGAAAGTCGATTAAATGATACAAGGGAGGAGATCAAAGCATCCTTCACTCGGCAGCATTAGGGTATCGAAGAGCCTTACCTCATTGGCTGTTAGTATTCGAATTGTGCGCTGTTTACTTAATGGGTAATTCACGCTCAAAATTCAAATTTCATGATTCGTCAGCCGAATTACGCAGCAAATTCTTACCCATCATATTCAGGGGGGAGTGCTTAATTACGATGATCGGTCATGCCACTTAATTTATTCAGACTGATAAATTATTCTGATCTTACATCTTATTATGCAGCTTTCTTGTTTATGAGAAGGCAGAGCTTTATGGTTTATTATTAACGTTGGCACTGAGGGAAAATTCAACACTTATGTTCCTTGAGAAATATCTATTATTATCTTTTAAATTATTTCCCATGCTATGCAATTACAAAAGGACTAAACTAAAGCATAAGGAGTAGAGTCTTTAAATTTTAAGACTTTTTTTCTAAATAATTCAATATGTATCATTTGAATCAGGTCAGAGAGTTAATTAATGGCAGAATTTCAAGTTGGAATATTTTAACCACTTTAGACGAGGTCTTTCTCCACATCAATCAGAAATGAGCCTCTCAGCACCAAGTAGTCCTGGAAATGGTTCAAGTTGTTACGAACAAGTCCCAATGGATGGTTTTGAAAATACAGAGGACGATGACACAGATTACGATCGACCCTATCGACGTCCATGGGCCAGTAATTTTGAGGAAGCGTTCAGACAACACCGTCATTTACGTTTTTATAATCATACTAATGGCCATTCCCATCATCATCGCGGTCACAACAGCCAATATTTACAGAACCAACAACAAATTTATCACGGCCACGGAAGACCTTTAGGAGAAACGCAGGATTTGCTGGCTTTGTTGAAAAAGCTCGGATTAGAGGTTAGTTGAAAAAAATAAAATCTTAAAATTTTAAATTTCAAACGGCTTAACTCAAGTATCATATCTTTATCCAACTTAGATGCGCAGATATTACGGAAAAAAGAAATTTTTTAAAAGAAATACTATTTAAATTAGCACTACAATCACAACCTCTTGAAACTGAAGTAGGTTCATATTGACTTTCTGTCCGTATTATATTAAACCCTCTCATTGAAACTCATGTCCATTAGGATCTATGAGCAAATACCTGGTACTAACATACATTAATACTTCCAGCGGAGGACTAAACAGCATCTCTTAACAGAATTATAGACCGAGAAACTCATTTTAATTGTTAAGGTATGCATTATCTGAAACAAACTATTCATGTTTACATATAAATAAAAATAAATATTTATTTCTAAGTTGTCCTGCAGTTAACATTTATTTATCTTATTGCCTATGTATTCTAATTGTCAATGAAATTAAAGGAAAAATATGAAGATACAAAGAAGGAACCATTTCTTCTCCAATTGTCACATTGAATTATGTGCTCAAGACAGGCCGAGGCAAACACGTTCGATTGCGAGTGGCAGTCCAAAATCCATATCGAATTCATGGAAGGAAAATTTTCCGGTTTGAACTTACGGGAACTCTCTGGATCTTTTTTAAATTATTCGAGTATTTTATGTAAATAGTTACTGGTCCTTCTTCTAAGAGAGGTTCAAAAATCCCCGAATTTGGTCTTGAGCTGTACCATATGAGCGGATTTATCTCGCACGCTTATTTTACAACATTTTACTGTAATGGATCCAATTAATCACAAGAATTTGTAAATCTCACCTTACAACAGCTAAACCATCTGCAGAAATGAAGACGGGAGTGGTTCAGCCCCACATATTTAGAACTCACACAATTCCAAATGTCAGCTTTCCTTTATCACCAAACGAATTAAAGCCAACTTCAAAAAATGTGACCACGAAAGTATAAGATAATTCAAAGTTTCGTTTATAAAATCAGTGCAATTATCTTAAAAACTAGTCTTCAGGAGACACAGTCTTCAGTTATAATGAAGTTATTAAGGGTAAAGAGGCGTAAACTGCAACTTGAGCTGGAAAGAATCCATACTTTTCACGAAGAGAGTATTCATTTACTATCTTCTGCTTCATTCATTAATCATAATGTGTAATTTTTCACAGCGATATGCCCAAACTAATCAACTAATCATTTTTTAGATAAAATGGACTCAGTATGAAAATTAACAGTCACTATTTTGACAATGTCATATTCAGAATATACAGTACCTTGCAGGATTAATTTTGGCAAAAACACCCCAATCTGACCTTAAACCTTCTCAAAAACTTTTGAAATACAACGGCGTTGAATGCGTTTCTTTCTTTCAAAAGTATCTCAACTTTAAAGCTGCATTACAAATTATAATCTGTTTTCAATTTGATGTTTCAAATTTAATCGAAGTTAAATGGTATTAAACAAATCCTAGCGTAATAAGTTTACTCAAATATAAACCTTATATTCTCCATTTTGATCTTAAAATGCATCTGACTTAAACTTAAAACATTGTCAGTGAATCATGACGAGAATATGATATTTCAATGACAGTTTGTTACGTTTGACTGGAATTTTTGTCCGAAATATGGCTTAAGACACGGCCAAACACTTACTTACTCAGTGACCTCAATACTGGCTAACAAAACCCTCTCTGGAATATTTTTGCAGCTTGCAGACTGAAATACCGTCGGATTTCATACATTAAACACTCTTAGTTATTAATATAAGTTAGAGAGTAAACTAAAATCTAGTCAACAGATTATTTAAAGATAAAATACGCAGTTCCATTTCACTCCTATTTTTAATAAAAAAATTTAAGTTTAAGCATTAAATTTATTAAGAATATCAAATAGATCTTTTAAGATAACAGAGTGAATTATCAATAAACTCATTTAGTTATTCATCCTAAAATTGTTTGCTATAATTAAAATTATCATCACAAACGTGCGTCGCCAATGTTCCGAATATAATACCAGTATTGAAATTGTTTTAAATGACGCATTTAATTAACGAATTTAAGAAAAATAGAGCATTTGCCTTATTTCACGCAACCTAAAACTGCCAACTGTTTTCCCTTGTCTACTATTTATTAGAGACTTTAAACCCAAATTTATCATCTAATTAAGGTTTGACAAAATTCTCTTTTGGCGGGAACTAATTTTCTTTTCTTTCCCTTTGATATTACTGGTGCAAAGTAACTGAGATTTTGCTTTGTGGTTTTTAGTATTTTGCCTCCTTTACTGCTTTAGGCAGTAAGATAAATGAAATATGTAAAATTTAGTTATCTTCTTGCAAATACGGGAAAAATAATGAAAAAGTTGGAGACAGTAAATGAAATGAGGTTCTGCTTATGACCAACTATTTGAAAGGTTTCAGTTCTTTACAATGAGTAAAGAAATGGAAATTAACCGGTCTGCTCACTATTTTACTTAAAAAGCTTAGTTCAGTGTGTTCAAACTTTTCAAACTTTATGGTTTTGCTCTAGATTCCTGGATGTTTTCACGTCTGCTATATTTAGAACATATCGATCAGTTAAGTAAGCAATTGATTCTCGAAAATTTGTCTCTTGTTATATCAAAATTAACCAGTTGATAGTAGCTAGGATACAGTTTCAGACGGCACTTGCAATTGAATTGCTAAGGCCACAGCGCCAATTAGTCATACGCCGAAAGTTAACATGCTCTTTAAGTAGATACATTAAAAAATATTGATTCCGTTTAGAGAAGTATGAATCCTATAATAATAATATATGGTTACTGATAAAATTAATATTAAATAATAGCGTAAAAATATTGAATGAAACCGAGATTATAGCCAATATTCAAAATGTCACCCAATTTTCCTTTGCGAAACCTTATTTCAAACTACTCAAATTATTCACAAGTCGTTCCTTGAAAAGCGATCGTTGGATATGGTGATAGATCACCTCGGTTTAATTATAACTACTTTCATTATTAATAAACCACAGCTCAGGAGCTTAGCTTTTATCGCAGTTCTCCCAACCAAAACAAATCGCGTTGTCTCAAGCAGACTGAAGAATATTTTATAACCTCAAAATTTTTCTGTCATCCAACGTATAGATTACGTTAAACGAAAAAATCTTTTGAAAAATATAAATAAAATAGGAAATAATATCGTAGGTGCTTAAAAGTAATATGAAAGAAAACTGAGCCCTTTTGTTTTACCAGCCATTTTTAAATCATTATTGCTCATCGCACTGCTATGCATTCATGGTTAGTCCTTTCTGTCCAAACCCTATTCTTAATACTTATTTAAAATCGGCTATCTTAGAAAATTTAACATGGTGCACTCGTCCAGCTCCTTTACCTTAACCTGTACTTTGGATATCAAAGACCCCCAGATATTTGGTTAGCAGAAAATATGCTTGTTTCGCCAGTTGGCATTAGAAGGTACTGATTTGGAATAGAAATTATGCACTTACGTGAATAACATAGGTAGCAGATTTCAATAAACGCATGCATAAAATTCCATCAGTTTTGATTACACTAAACGCCTATAATGTTCTCTGGAAGATAACCAAATGCGATCAAGATTTTATTGTAAAATTTATTAACACGCGTATTTAAACACTATGAAGTGTATTTGCATACTATCAAGTATTTAGAATTGCCTTACTTCTATCACATCTGGAAATATACAAATTTATATTTGAATCTTAATATATTAAAATTAATTAAGAAGCGAAATTCCCGTTTAATTTAATTTGGCAACGGAAGTGGAAAAAATGAGCAAATACCGGATAGCTGCTTTTCTATATGCATCTAAGCATTTCGGCGAATTAATATACAGATCATTTTAAAAATAAAGGGTGGTTTTAATAATTTTTTTGTAATCATTAGTAAAATAAAATGATTAGATTGCTGTATTGACCGATATTAGCTAAAAATTTTGATTCATCTATAAGCCCACTAATTTTCATTTAACGGCCTCCATTTATTTTGCCTAAGGATGACATTAAGAATGATAAATACTTCAACAACGCAAACTGTTCATTTAAAGCTCTGTATCATAAACTCGAAAAATGTCAGGATATCACGTTATAAATAGTTGAAGATTCAAAAATATTGGTAAATCTAAGGTTTATTTTTCGATTTATTAACTCACCTAACATCGATAGGATTAGGTTTCAAATTAATTTTTTTCCCTTAATACAGACAGGATTAATTTATCTTTAACTATTAGCATTGCTTACTTTAAACTGCGTGCACATTTTATCTAAACGTCAGCAAATCTTTATTTATCCTCATATTTCAGAGTTTACATCAGCGTCTTCTACAAAATGGCTTCTCCAGAATCGACCAATTAGGGAGCTTGACACGACAGAGACTAATCGATATGGGAGTAGAAAGTGCAGAAGTCCAAGCGAGTCTTCTTACGGCAGCTCAACTCCTCACGAACTCTCGCATCGGTAGGTCCCACTGTGTGTAATATTAATACGTAAGAATATATATATATATTAAAAATTTGCTTTGGTATGATTCTGCTTTGCAGTTTAATACAATCAAAATAACACAAGTTGTGTTCGATAAAATATTTGATATTAATTTTAAAATATTGAGTTTCTTCACCAAATTTGTAAATTTTTATTACTAACAATAATTAAAGTCCTTATAAAACTGCTCAGCTGATCTTCAATGAATTTGTATGAGAATCTATATTACCATAAGTAACAATGTGTTTTTAAATGAGGAATATTTTAAAACATATTAGATTGCATGAATAAAAAGTAATAATTAACTGGCAATTAGTTCTTTGTCTGCCATTTATTTGCCTACTAATTAATTAATTGTAAAGGTTTACTTAAATAATTAAATCCACTGAATAATTGAATTATTTAGTTTCATATCCGATGTTCGTTTACGGGAATTTTTTATTCAACTTTAAGCACGGAAATATTTAACAGTCCTTTGTTTAGTTAATCCTAAATTACACAAATCTGCTATGAGGATGCGAAGTTGTATATTAACAGTAAACATAGACATTTATAAGATTACTAGTTTGCAAAGTTACAAAGTTGGTGTTAACAAAATCTGTATTAGTAAATCTGAACGTAAATGAATGGAAAATTACCCATTTTATTCAGATGGTCAGTAGATCTTAACATCAGTAATAGAAACTCACTCAAGAACTTATTGGGCTTATCCTGCTATTTAAAATCTGCAAAATCACGTTTAAAAATTAAAAAAACTGCTCGAATTATGAAGTTATTTTATAAAAAAGGATAGCATTTACGGCATTGAAACCGGCTAAGTTTCCTTAACTCATACTAGGCAGTGTTCACTTGGGAGGAAATAGTGTAGTAATATCCAAAAAATACAGTTTCATTCGCATATTCTTTTTTAAATTGTATTGTAAGGTTGCATTATGAAATGATGTCATTAAGCTCCAATAGCTCTTCCAAATAAAGTAGCAGTTCATAATTAAATTAATTAACTGTTTAATCGCTGTTTTAAATACAATTTTATCTTTAAACGAAAATTTTATGTCGAAATTAACTTCATAATAACTAAATATTGAAATTTTATAAAAATTTTTATTATAATAAAACCGTTGTAAACTCAACAGTACAAAGAGTGAAATAAAAAGAATTGGCTATAAACATAGTTCTCTTATATGGAGCCCCACCGGATTTTTTATCCATCCCGAAATACTTCAAAAATCCTAAATAATACATAGATAAATTAAACCAATATAATAAAAATCAAATTTGAATAGAGCGAACATTTGTAAAGATTTTTTGAACGATTTTAATAACATAAAAACATGATACTTCTAGTTTTATTTGTAAATTACTGGATGTTTGCCAATACCTATAGCTAAGAGTCTTTAATGATATTCACAAAATCATCTTACTAAGTAAATTATTAAAGATTTGATTGCTTTGTCTTTAGAAACACCAGTATGCAGTCTCAGCGAAGAAAAATACACCTCCGCAACCTGGAACAGAACAAACTTTGGTCTTTATGCTAGCGGAGACATAATTTTTCCTCGATCCAGCGATTATTGGTCGATGCAAGGGAATGCAGATTTACAAGGGTTTGTTTAAAATCCCGAAATTTTCTATCCTTAGTTATTACCGTTAACTTTAAAGCTAGCGTAACCATACTTCAATCACAAAATCGTTTTAATATATTGACGAATCTAAGTGAGCTCTTAAATATCTAATGAGGTAACTGTACCAAAATTGCAAGATCAGCCAATCCGTCTTGTCAATTGGTTAATAAGTTTCGAATACCGTGGAAGAGGACACATACTATAATCTATTATTCAACTTCTGAAATTTGAATTTTGAAACATTAGGACATGGCAAAATTAAAAATAACCATTAAGTTAGGAGTAGGAAACCTGACGAATTCTGAACTCAGATTAAGTACGATTCTTTCGATATTCCAAATGTTTTCTCAATTTCTAATCGCCCTCCTCCTCCTTCCTAGACTATTTCACTTCTTCCTGCCTTCATGAGTTTCCACTAATTAGGAATTGTAATTATTTTCTTTCGCTAAGTATAATAAAATTAACAATATAGGATAGAATATGAATTAATGTATTTAAATTTTGAGATCAATGATAATGTTCGATTCTTTCAAATACCTTCCGCCTAAATTGTTAAGAATTTTATAAATACCATTTAATTACTGTTAATTCATATTTCCGAATCAATATTACTAATTACTGATTAAAATACTCCTTTTCTTCTAATTTTCTTTTAAATTTAAATGTTTTTTTCCAAATTTAGTCAGGAAACTGATCCCAGGCAACCTCAATCTACTGGAGCCGTGAAGAACGATAATCATGAACTTCATTTTGGAGTTCGAAGTAAGTGTACTGAATAAAGTCATTGATAAACTTCCATTGCTTATATTTCTAGTCAATAAATGGAACCCAAAATAAAGGTAACATTTACACAAATGAGTTAGTGGACACTTCATTCCATAATTTCGGTCAGAATTTTAAAACCAGCCACTCCATACCTTGATATTTACTGAAATACCACAATAACTACGGTCCGATGTTCCTTGGTGCGTAAGTGATCGTAAACGTCTTCACTGCGGTAGTAGTGACCTTTCTGCTTTGTTAGTTTGAATAACAGAGTGTGAGAACTAGCCAGGCTCTCTGACAAACAAATTTTCATCACTCGGTAGGATGGGGCATACTTGATTGCTCAAATAAGTATTCAACTGTCAAATGATCCATGTGAGATCGTATTCGCCAAATTAAATTGATCGTCTCGATTAAGAAAATGCTACACGTTTTTCAAATTAGTTTATATTTTAGTATTATTAGGTCATTTTTTAAAATAATTCCTCAGACTAACACCTAAGACTTAAATATAAGCCCCCTAAGTCTTTTCTTTCAATCGATGAAATTTCGTTGCTTTTTTCCATTTTTTTCAAAGTAGGTGTCCTTTAAGATGCTATCTTCAGATAATTTAATAAATAGCTAGGGTACCTAACAAGATTTGTTAGTACCTCATACAAAGAATAGTAAGATTATGGACAATGTATTTTTTTCTAAAATCGTTTTTCTATCATATTATTTCACTTTCAAGAACATTTTCCTGGTATTCCGCGAAACGATTCCTTGGCTTCTCAGCGTTTAAATAGTTTAGGAACAAATTATTCTGGTGAATTCAAAATCCCTCCACCGCCCCGAATGTTTGATAAGATAGGTACTTATTTTATTTTAAAAAATTACTAAATTTACTGAAAAATTATATTAACCGTCGTTTTTTTCTAATTGCAGGAAACAATATGGGCTCATTACAAAAGGATGTTATACCAGAAGAATATCCTATCGGAGTATGATTTTAATCAATTTTATACTTTCTTGAAACTTAGTTTTTAACACTACTTATTTCTTTATCAGCGTCCCAAAACACCAGTTGGAATTCTACGAAAAACTTCAGAGAAGAATCAATCTAACGGAGAGGCAAATCGATTTGGTCCTCCCGATTTGGGTCGAAAACGAACAGGCTCCACACCAAAATCCGTTAAAATTGACGAATCATCTCTTCAACACCAGAATGCTCAAATGCAGGCCGATAACCTTGAAGCCGTTGTTGCAGAGCGATTAAGAATTGAATGGATTGATCTCACAAAGGCTCCCTATACAAATTCAGTAAGTTCAGTAGTAGTTATTTTTTTCCGGAGAATTGGTAATTTTCTATTAACCAGCCGATTTTGCCTTTGTTATAGGCCGGTGAGTCAGGCATTCCTATACGGCTAGTTGAACGATATGCTGAAGAAACAGGCAATGACTTTATGGAAATCGCTTTGGTATTCGAAAGTTTAAGAGAACGCGCCCTTAGGATCGCAAGTCTTCCTTTCGTAAGTAATCCTATACTGTCAAATTTCGTCTTGGCATTTATATTTCCTAACTTTCAATTCGTGCATTATCATATTCTACTGCAAATAGTTTGGATTTAGTATCTCGATTTAGGCGGAACTCACACATTTAAAAACCTTGATCTGATCATTTACATATTTTCTAAACAGCACTTCAAGCGCTATTTAACCCTCTTCACTTTACCGCTATAATCAAATATTGTAAACTGAAATTTATCTGGATTTACATCGTCCGGTTCCGATGAAAATTTTAAAAAAATATAATCGCACCCTGATTTGGCTAATGACGTTTATTTACTGACATTTTGTGCAGTTAATTCTCGTCAAGCGAACGTGCATTTAAAGGTCATATTGCAATGAAAAAAGTGTTTGTATTGGTGAATTGGCCTTAATAAGTGATCAGTTAATTTGAGTTTTAATTCGAAAGACTACGGATACTGCAAAAAAATTGCAAAGGACAGTTCATGATTTTACCGTCGTGATAGATTTTAATTTATCGCTTCTTAACCTGTGTGAATCCTTAACTGCTTGCAAACTAATACCAGTCAGTCATTCCTATCCTGCTGGTTTAATTAATTTTAGTCACATAATAACATAAATATGCTCAGTAGTACTCATATATTCTATAAATATATTACACATTATATTCCCATGTTTGGTCTGTCCATGTGCAACGCACTTCCTGTAGTAGTTTTTCGAACAGGTCTAGACGGAGAGCAACATGATAAATGAGGTTTAGTCAAAGCATGCATGCAGGTAGTTTACAATTACCAAGGTCTATTGTTGGTAGCGCCAGTTTTTTTATCTTAGACGCTTTCGCGCCTTCTAATTTGTATGAGGAATTATCGAATTGAATTTCGTTTACGCCAAGGGTGAAATAGGCATGTAAAACAATGAAGAATGATATTGTCCGGTTCTAATTTTCTGCATACAAACAGCCCAACAGTATAACATTGCCGTCAAAGATATAAACTATTAAATTGAGCACTGATTTATAAAATCATTCTTAGTGATAATTTGGATTCTGTTATATAGATACATATTTCAGGCATTTAAAAGGAATATCAAAACATTGGAAAGTAAAAGTAAAATTGGGATTAAATAAAAATATCATATTTTACTCTTCTTACTGCAGTTTTAGTTTAAGTAGATGTAACCCCATTTGCCCAAATTAGATAGAATTACTAATGTACTGAACTATCGATTACTGGACATCTACATTCAGATTTGGATATTCAAGGTCACCTATGGAGAATCCAGCTTTGCCAATATTGGTCAACCAGTTAGCCAATCCTTTATCCCATTTCCAATTCTATATAAGTAAATTTATTTTTCCAATATCGGAACCGTTGTTTAGGCCACAAGTCTTCTTCCATCGTCTTCCTTGAGTCTGAGTAGTGTTATAACAGGTGGGCGAAATCAAAATATGGACATTTGTTCAAGATATTACCTGAAATAAGGCCTTGATATCGGAATTTAAATAAGTGATTCTCTATCAGTGAATTACGTAGTTAAAGAATAGCCATCGTGAAAAGTTTAAACCAAGTAGCTTTACAAAAATGTCAACAGGAATGAAATTGAAGTCAAAAAGGCGTTAAGGACATTTTTAAATTAGTCAATTGATGCATTTTGCTTTAGCCGTAAATCGAGAGACATGATCTGTCAAGGAACACTTGTGGACTATCAAAAGAACATTGAGATAAATCATAGCCATAGAAGCAGGCTGACTGAAAGGCGGTTGAATTGGTATTGGAGTTCACTTTTTGAGATTACTAAAGATCTATCCTCATTAACACACGTTAGATGTATCTAAATACACCAATTCAAACTAGTTTGTTCATATGAGGATATACTGAAAATTATGATTGTGCTTTTCTTTTCAATCGTTTATGAAAGTGGCTTTAATTATTTTACGCTATCAGTGTTGCCATCTTAAAACATGTGCCTCTAAGACTTGCAGACGGTTACCTAGACCGGTTGGGTGACATCAGAATGCGCACTTTTCCGAAATATGACATTGTTTGCGATAACATCTTGTCATCTTATATGCGCTATTATGATACCCCAATGGAGTAAAACAATTCTAATCAATAGTTTAACTGACAGCATGGAATTTTCTAATCAAATCTTCCCAATTTCATTAATATAGAGATGTAATTTGTTAAGACACGTTTAAAAATCACGATTTTAGTACAAAGCTGAAAGAAATTTAACAGTGACATTTCCTGGAATTCAATTCATAATTTGCGGGTAAATTAAAACTAATTACCAAGAATATCACTTTGTCCCAAAATTAATAAAGATTTTCATATTTTTCCCACTTCATTTTTCCCAATTAAGGGAATTCTGTCAATTCTATTAATATTAAGTTATGCAACCGATGTCCTTTTTGATCTCTCAATTGCCACATTTCAATTATGTGCAGTTTAATCTAAGTCCCTTTTTAGCCAATTAGCTCCCAGTGCAGATGAACCATATAAAGACGCCTGCATGTGTCCGAAATGCTACATTATCTGCGATAATGTCTTGTCAGCCAAGTATAAACATATGATTTTCCTGCATTCGATGTCGTCAAATGAGTCATCTGGTTATCTAGCAAATAACGAGGAAAGTTTTTACATGCTAGCTCCCAGACAATCTCGATGACATTAATACTACCATCGACCTATTTTAAATGTGCTGTAAAATTTGAATCAGAGCTTGTTGATTAATGTTCCAAAGCCCTGATAAACGTTGCCCTATGTTAAGCCCTAATTTGTAAGCGGGGAACAGATAGACATGAATTTCGAGAGGAAATTAC
This sequence comes from Hymenolepis diminuta, assembly GCA_900708905.1. Classification (NCBI taxonomy): domain Eukaryota; kingdom Metazoa; phylum Platyhelminthes; class Cestoda; order Cyclophyllidea; family Hymenolepididae; genus Hymenolepis; species Hymenolepis diminuta. Next base: position 2,857,538 of record CAADRB010000007.1, read on the forward strand.
GGTGTGGGTCATGCTAAATAAAGAGAAGGAACTCTGTTGCCGAGGATTTTGGAAACAATAAAGCATATTTTTTGACAATTAAATACTTTTTTTAATAATTTGAAAATGTGCGAGCATAACTATACAATTATTTTTCTTTATCATATAGCAGAATACCTACTTTTAGTGGGTTCTTCCATTCAGTTGCATATCTAGATTGAAAGTAAAAGAATGGTCTTTAAACCAAGTGTCTTCATGAGTCATTTTAATATTTAATATCTAATATTACCGGAAAAACCACACGATTTAAAAGTGTCACGGAATAGGACTAGCTGAGGAACTGTTAATTTAACCTAAGATTGTAGTAGTTCATTTTGCTTCAAAACACTAAAATCGCAATAATATGTTGGAGTTCGGCGAGAAATGGTATCAAAGTGATATAATCTATGCATTCATTGGATGTGTATGTACAATACTTTTTTAGTCAAAGCATACTCATTGATTAGTCTAAGAGTAGATCTAGAAACAAATTAATTAACTCAGTGATCCACCTTGTGCTCTTTCGCATATTCTAAGGCGGCTTCTCTAATATTTAACTAATGATAAATTAAAATAAGAACCCTTTTGTTTTTGTTTGACGAAGTAAATATGTGATAGACTTGTAGGTTCACATTGCTATTTCGTATTATTTTTCACTAAATATGAAGGTTAGAATGCGTCCCAGACTATTATATCTGTTCTATATCAACTTTTATGGCCTTGTGAGTATGCATCAAGCGGTTCAATTAATTTAAGTAATATAAATTAAATGTTAAAGCATTGCAAAGGAAGACATTATCATTAAGTTTATATGTTAAGATTTCGAAGGAGGCCAATAAGGGTAAACGCGCGCAGGTTATAACGTCATCAGCTATAAGACCTGTCATCTAAATGTGCTTGTAGAGCTTCCCCGGATTAAGTCATTCAATAGCCAAGTTCAAGCTAGCCTTTATTTTGACACCTCATCGAGGTCCAAGAATAAGGTCAAAATGTCGGAAAATGAATAATTATTATACAGTAAAGTGAGAGAGAAACATTTCAAAGTCCATACGCCGTTATTAACGTGTAAATGCTAAAAAAACACTGGGCACTTTTTCACCACTGGTATTCTTAGTTAATACCGTCTTGGAGCTGAACTGGGTAGAACAATATCAAATCAGCCACACTAGATGCTAGGAAGAGATGCATAGTGATAGATTTGTTTTGATTGGCTCATCTTCATTTCTACGTACATTGAAAATGTGTCAATTTAACTCGCCGTTAATGTGCGCCATCATCGAGTAGAAATGTGATAAACTTGGCAATGATTAAAATTGTGCAAAATCTAAGCATTATTCGAAAGTTTCAAGTGATTGGATTTGACTCAAAATCTACAATCTACAAGTAAAGGCTTATGACTTATAGTATTTACGCTTATTCAGTAACCAGATCATTTTTGCAACTGGTTTTTTGAGACATTGTGAAACTCCATGTCTAGGAGCTGGCCTAGACAAGGGCGATGATGAATGAAGTCTAGACGGACTAGACTTGCTAGAGAATTCGCTATTGTCGTCGCGATTCGTTACTGGTCACGCCAATTTATTTTTTGTACGAGTTGCAAGAATTTGTCAACTACAACTACCCACCACATAGGGTAAAATATTCATAGAATTATCACATGATTTATGTTTCAGACTCCCAACTATGAAGACATCCGAACACAGCGATATCTTAACTGCATTGGCATTAAAACAGACAACCTTACAGACTTCCTGACAACTATTGGACTGCCGATGTATGCAGATAGATTATCAGGAGCCTTAGGATCGACAGAATTTGCTTTACCGGCTAGTTTGATAGCTGTCACCGATGTTCAAATGGTCTATGGACTGGACATTCCATTAGCTCATGTGAGACGTATTCGCTCAGAGGCTGCGTTGATTCCGAAGAGCCTTTTGGGATCGAATTCTGCTACGCTGCCTAGAGGTGGTGGTATCACCAAACAGATGATCTTCAGAAGACAACAGCAGCATCACCATCATGAAAAATCCTCACATCAACGTCATAATCCACCAAAAGCTGATATGCTGACTCCAAATGGGGAAATTTTGGATAAAGTTTGAAGATAAAATGACTGAGACAGTTTTGTAATAATGCTTATGAATATCATTGTTAAAATCAAAGCAGTTATACAGCGGGCGTTTAAAAGTTGGATGTGATGCGGATCGATTGGTCAAACTGTTAGTATTATTTCCGAAAGGGGGATACTTGTGTTAGCTGTTGAAGAATTATTTTTCAAACGCTATTGATTCCCATTTGCGAATTTCTTTGTCACCTATTAACAGGAATCTTTCTGGGCGTTGTTTACTCAAGTTCTAAGTTTTCTGTAAGAAGTTCAGTAATAATAAATGCTAATTGGTGTAAAGCTTTGCGGTTAATTGCAATGCAGCTACAGTTTCAGACTCGATATAGTTTGTAGAAACAAGGCTCAATTGCCTTAACATCAAGACGTTTTGTTAATACAGAAAGGATTATTTACGGAAATAAAAGTCCCTTTATTTAAACAGAGGTCAAGTTACCACCGAATCGATGACGGTTTTCTTCAGACTAGCTGTCAAGATGTTAAAAGTATGATTGAATGAGAAATCTCCACCTCGAGACAGAACAGATTCAGCGGCATCCTATCGGTAATAAACATGATCAACATTTATTTCACCATTTTTGGAGAATGAGTAATCTCATCTGCTAAATCAGTGTCTAAATATTATATTATAAATCGACTCTATTTCTGAGTCTACAGAGTTTTCAGGAAGACCTAATTCAAGGAAAACAGATGAGCAATGAAATTCGCCCGATGTAGAAAGGGATATAGAAGAGGAGAGTGACACAACTAGGACTGTATTACGGTATGAGAGATAAGCAACTACTTTAACTCCAAAGAAGACGCCAATTGAAGAGGAGGAGATTTGTAAGGTGGAAAAGAAGCGGTAGCTGGAGCAGGAAGAGGATACTGATGCAGAAGACACTGCCAGTATTAATCTTAATTATAGTATACACGAAAACATCTTAAATTTTGACGGGATAGACAGAGCTACTTCAATCACTTTGATAAGTTGAATAAGTTCTTAGTGTAAGAACGTCTCTGAAGAGGAGAAAGCTTCATCACTTAGGGAAAGTGGATCCCAATTCTGCTTATCTGAAAATGGAGAACGTAGAGAGAGTGGCATAAAATGTGCGGAGATCAGGTTGTCAACAGCACCCATACCTCTTAGACAGACCCCTGCTTTGGAGAATGAGGATAAGAGAACATTCGGATCAATCCCGTCATCTCTAACTAATAACAATGGCCAAGGTATCACCCATCTCGATGGCAAAAATCAGTTTGTTCTGTCGGTTTCTTTTTTATCCGTTTTTAATCTTGTCGCTGAGTTTAAATTGTATGGACTAACCGCGGTAAAGAGCAGAACACCAAGAGCTGACTAGGCCAAAATATATTGAATAGTCCACTATGAGAATTCAAGCGAGTAAGGACGAGATGAGGAACAAAGACGATGAGAGGGAAGCGTAGGAGCCGGTGAGTGGCAAGCTTGCCTGTGTGCATGTGGAAGTGGAAATACAATGACAGTTTATATGACTCACTTGGGTAAGGGCGCGCGAATGAACATGAGCGCAGATGTACTTTTAAGTGAAACGAGACTATCATGGAAAGACATGACAGATGGGAGTTTCTAGCCATGTGGTATAAGGGCGTCATTGCGGCTTTGTGGGTGAAAAATCGAAGTATTGTCATAGGGGATACGAATAAGGAGTAATTCTGAAAATACATAGAGTCATCCTTCAATTCTATCTAAATAGACAAAAAATTACAGGATACTGAAGAAAAATAAAAAACTAAAGTAGCAAAATTTATTCGTATTTAATGCATTTGTCGGGAATTTTAGCATATCTTAGAGATTTGTAGAAGAATCTGCGCTAGTAGAACGACAGTATAGACCATCAACTATTGCAAACCCGAGGTTTCTGAGGAAACCTGAGGAAAGGAAAATTTATTCTCATCGGTTTCGTTAAGTTATTTGAACGTTACAATTTTTCCAATTTTAAGTTTTCCTTTACGCTCTCCGTTTTTGTTGGTTATTGCTTAGATTTTAACTTGCAGTTTTCACGGTCACTTTAAATATAGAATTTGTTCCGAGATTTTCCAGAATTTTTCCCCTAATTTGAAAGTGTTTAGAAGAAATTGAGAGTAAGTTTTTCATTTCTTGTTAGATTTCTTAAACCGAAATTCCCGTTTTATTAATTACTGCAAGATGCTGTCTTATCGATGTGTTCGTAACAGAATACACTCCCTTCTGTATTTCTTTTCATTTCGTTGTCTTTAACGTATCTAAGTCGCTTATAATGATCCCTCTATTTTGGTACTTTTCCTTCAGTAACCTTATTGGCGTTTAGCTAATGCACCGTTAAATTGTTTGTAGTTAAGCTAGAGAGGTATGGGTAGAGGTAGGTGGGAAGGTTGGCTATGGCACCATAATGAGTAGCTGTGGTCGGTGCTCCAAGCGCCAATTCGTGTGTGCACCTTCCATGAAATACAACTCCCACTTCCACGCGGCCATGAGTGGCAACGTTAGTTTCCCTTCCATAGCAGAAGAAAAGAGGGAGACTGGGGGTGAACGAGGGCTCTGGGCAGAATTGGCGGGCCAACATTTCAGAAGGCAAGTTGGCAGTCTCCTCTGCAAGTGACTATTATTCAGCCACAGATCTATGATCCTTGAAAGGTTTTAATCATAAGCCACATTATTCCGAAATGCTCCTATTGCCCCTTTTGGGGAAGAGTAGTGTAGACTGTTTGAGAAAATTTTTATGAATATCTAGTTTGAAGAACTCTTATGACCTGTTCTCCTCTGTAGGTTACCGTAACTGACACTAAAATTCCCCAAGACATTGCACTAACCACAAATACGACCCAACAACACCACAATACAAAGCGACCCAAACTACTATATCAAAATAAGACACACGTTTTTGGTATCGATAGGTCGATTTAAATTAATACGTTATTTACAACTGTAGTGTAAGCAAATTCGTCCAAATAAAAGGGAATTAAAAGAAACAAGAATTAAATGGTGGAAAATAAAGCAATTTTACCTGTAAGAATTATTTTGGGGAAAATATTATTTTCTTAAATGTGACAGTAATCATCTAAATTTGGTGTGATAATCATCACCCATTTTCAATGACGGTTAGAGAAACCAATAAAAATTTTAAAACGCCTTAGTTTAAAAAAATCCTCATTAAAATATATATATTTTAGATAATGTATGAGAAAATTATGTTCCCCCAAAAACAAATTTTACACATAATATGCTTTGTTTAAGTAAATAAATATTACCAAACACATGCTTCTCCTGATGTCTGAGTTTGATCTCTTCGTGTTTGTAACGTGCAAGATTATTTAGGGAATCTAATTTCCGATTAACCATAAATAAGAACTATTATAGCCGGCAGATGTCTATCATCACTTAGCGATTGGAAGTGATTGACGCAATAAGATCTTCGCTACAGTGTCCATGAGCGGTCCACTGTGTGTTCGCACATAGATACCTAAATGGGTGTCTGCCATCATGCCGAGACTCCTACAACGAGACATGACTGACGTCTAATAAAGAAACGTTTTGTATATAAACCAAATTTACTAATTAATAAATTGGGGTTGGCTTGCCACCTTCAAACTGATCTGGCGACATGAGTAACTTGACTTGTTCCATCTGTTCGATCGATGTAGCCCCAATGGCCTCAATGTTATTACAAGAACAGATTATACCAACATCTAAAGTAGCCTAAATCCTAAGTAAAACTCCCTTAAGAGCTGATCGAATGAAAAGATCAAGAGTTTCGTTGGACAATGTGGATTTAACTAGTGGAAATGAATAAGAGGCTAAGGAAGGAAGGGGTAAGAAGAGGTAGGAGGAGGCTTTTGGATTTACGAAGGAGGATAATCCGGATTTTGATGGACATGCGCAATGCGGGAGCTATGTAGTTGTGCGACACTGCCCATCAATAACCAACAAATCAAATGCTACTAACTGACAATTGTGCATAACTCGGCAAAATGAACAATTCAAAGGGAGACAGATCAAATCTGTGAGCTGGAGTACTACAGTACAAAAAATCTTAACAAATTTTTGAGAGTTCAATATTTTAGTCCAGGTTTGAAAGCTAAAACAACCTCATTATGATAAAACGATTATTTATTGTGCAATATTTTAATGAACGTAATATTTATATTTTGTTAGTTACGTTACAAAAAAGTATAATTGCAACAAACATGTTAATATTAAACGAGAGCATAAATGGATTATAAGTATTCATATATTTTGATAAAAGACTATATTAAAAAATCAAACTAAACATATTATTTAGCATCTATTATTCCTTTAATGAAAGTTGAAATATCAAATAAGAGATTTATAATAATTGATGCATAATGAAAACATATTGATTAAACCTCCCTTGTAAAATATAATATTATTGTACCAACTCGTTGGAACGTATTTTAACTTCCACCTAATTTCGTATATGATAGTTTATTTCATTTTTCAGTGTAATGTTTAATTTACGCTATTTGCAAATATATATTCGTAAAATTTATTTTATAGAATAAATAAAGATGGATTGAAACCATGAAAATTATTAAATACTGCCCAAATTTATATTTTTTAATGCAGTTTATGCAACATTAATAAAATTAACTGTTTCAATAAGCCAGATAAGTTCTAGTGCATGACCTTAAAATCAATCACAAATACCGCACTTTTCGTGTTATTTTATAATTATTGTTGACTGATGGTTATCCGAAATGACAATCTATTAAAACTTTTCTGTATAGGTTTGAATATTATTTAATATTTTTATTATAATACTTTTATTAATACTTTGGAAAACGTTATGCGTGAATGTAAGACAAATTAAATATTTTAACTTACATGAGTACGTTGTTTTATTTCTGTTATAGTTATGTTGCTCATCATTCCTATGCTTGGTATTGTAATCTGGTGTTAAATATTTCTCTTTATTTGGTCATATTTTAGAATGGATTACATTTACATATTTGTTCCTATTTGTCTGTCCATTCTCATATTTGGCCTTACTGTTGGATATTTACTTTTCGTAAAATATCGAACAAATAAATTGCTTTCTGCTATACGTCGTCGCCTTATATTAGAACGGTGTCATGAATCATTCGTTGCTAAACCGCCTGATGTTACTGTTCGTCGTGAGCCATTCATCGGCGTTTATAGAGAACCAAGTATTCCCAATGTCCACCAAGGCTATTACAGAAATACGTTTTACCCGCCTTCTGCAACAGAAATTAATGGCCAACTGAGCTTGGATTCTATTGATACAAATTCAGAGTGAGATTATCTGTTTAAAATTAGTTTTACATTCTATTTCGTATTTCATTTTTTTCGAATATTTGTTTTATGTTCTAGCGTGATTGAAATTCCTTTCCAGTCATATTTGCCAGGCTCCTCTCCGTCGTCACAAGCACCAGATAACTACTATAGTAGAAGTACTTATCAGAGTAATTACAAAACTATTGAAGAAGGGAATGAAGAATTTAATGAAGTCGACTCTCCACTCGGTTATCGAGAATTCGAATTTGCAGATGAGTTTGGTCCGACTAATGTATATACCGTCCAGAGCAGTACGCATTACCATTCGAATTCAAATCGTCCTTACTAACTGCTATCAGTATGTTATCCCCAGTTTTAATAAATTTTCATTTTGTTCATATTTTTAATATAGGAATAGTTTCACGCCTAAAAAATATAGAGCAAAGCACTGCCTTTTTATTATCCAATGAGGTTAATAATGAAATTTATAATAATTATTTTATTTTAAATTTACTCGTCAGTCTTTCCTATTTTCTACTGCGTGTGTACCACATAATAAGCCTTTCTTCTAATCTATATTTTGTTTTGTTTTGTTATTTGTTTTGTTCTATGTAAGTACAAGTGTTGATTAATGTTACATTGACGCAAATGAATGGATAATATATGATGAATTGAGTTAGAGTTAGTCTCGAAGTGAGATAAGAAACTGGCAGTTTATTTTTATGCAAACTTTATATAGATTCATATGATTTTTTGCTTTTCACTTAGGAAATATAATTTTAGAAATTTATGACTCAATTTCTGGGTTTCTTTTACTCAAACTACAGGTCAATTGAGAGCACTGGCCGAACTTTCCACTTTATCTAATGTAAAATTTAGTCACACTAGACATTGTTTCATATTAGGAAAACTCGGATATCCAGATATACCGTGGATTGAATTAAATGACTCACAGTCAAAACAAAACGCTCTATTTTCTATTATTGAAATCGCAATTGTGGTACACGAGCGTTTGAATAAGGGAGCTAATCTATGCAAATGCGTATGGCTTATGAAGTCTTTCTTCTTTGTGTGAATTTCTTATTGGGCGTATATAAATATGGATATCTATCCGGTATGTTAAGCGTTGTTATGGTTACTATCATGTGTTTTGCTGACCAAGTGCCATTGCTTCCAACTATGAGACTTAATTAAACAATGAGAAGAAAGCTCCTTTTTTAAATGACCAAAATTTATATGCTAATCATGTGGGCGGTTTCGTTAGTATCATTTTTCCCCGTAAAATCAAATCACGTGAAGGTTCATAAGTTTTATAAGTCAGGGTGACAGTGAAGTTGTTCCCTTTCTTAAAAAGAACAAGTAACTTAAAGATTAATCTTTTTCACATTAAAAGAAAAACATCATTTTATTTGAAATCAGAGTTATTTTGGGCACTGAACAATTATAGAATCTGTGTTTATCGAGGTTCCCATGGAAAATCTTGACAGTCTTTGTATCTATCTGACCATACAAAATTTGTAATAATCTTTCAACATCATTTCACACAAATATATTAATTATTTCATCGATAATCAGATATGTTCTTGAGTATGTAGCGGATGCTACACCAATAATTCTTTTGCTAAACCTAAGTAATCCTCCTAGCA
>CAADRB010000007.1:2869138-2968599 GCA_900708905.1 Hymenolepis diminuta
AATGGTAAGAACCGGTAAGATGCTGAGTGAAGAGGGTTTATTGACCACTTCGTTTTTTCTTTTCGTAAAAGCTTAGTCATTAAATACAAAACCATGCTGGGCTGCAGGGATCTTGATTGCTGATTGGTTGGGCAGGTCTCTACACACACGGCCGCGCTTGATCTCAACGTGACCGGTTACATGGCCGCACTTCCCGTGGTGAGTTCTAGCGCACGTGATCCAATCAGTCTTGTTAGCGTTGTGAACCCCACAAGTATTTGAACGTCCAAAGATCTTGATGGAAGGTTTATTCCAATCATCTAGCCTAAAATACTTGTCAGGGTACTTCTTCGGATAAATAATCATATTTGAATAGAACAATGAGGATTTTGTATTTGATATAGTGCCGATAGTTAAATAAACATCCCAATATGGTGCAACATTTTTTTGCGCATTTTTTGAATTTTCGGGGTAAATGAAAGGTTTAGATCAAGAATACATCCCTAATTTCACATAAATGAAGGCTCTTAAAGATAATTAGTAACTTTTAGAGTATTATTTAAGATTGGTAACGATAGGCATTAGATATTTCATTTTTTACTTTCTTTAGAATATATAAATCTCAAAATTATTAGAAGGATTGCTTGGAAGGATTCGCAAATCATTAATTTCTCTACTATTAATTCAGTTTACACATAATTTCCTCGATTACCTATTTCACAAACAGGTACTCATGTATTTCTTGCTATTTTCTCTGTATACCTAAGTGATTATCATAACCACATAATTATTACTTTATATTTTAGGGGATCAGGATGTTTCAGCCCGATTTCACTCGACAACGGTCACCTGTTTTATTTCTGCGTTCGGTTTGCCTAAAAAAGTTACCTTATTCTTTTCGCTTCGTGATTTATCAAAATACTCTGTGGGAGAAAAATCAACTAAAGTGTCGTTAAAATAAGTACGAATCAAAATATTGGAAAAATTTCCAGTGCTCATAAAGGGCAAAACTTAGATTTTCTGAAATTACTTTAATTGAAAAACATGTAAATCAAAACCTTTCTATTAATGAAAAATATAAATGACGATAGTAAAAGGAATACTAATCGTACAGGCGGATGCTTAGCTACAGCAGAAGGGAAAAAGTTTTAAGAAAAGGTAGGGAGACCTAGTCCATGGGATTCGAAATAATTACTCCTTCTCATCTCAGCCAGAAGAACATATGCAGGTGTTCTGGAAGTCCATGTTGATCATTGCACTAGAGGAAAAATGATCCTGTCGATAGAGCACGAACAAAATTTTCTTTTCCACAATTAATCAAAATCATTTCAATAACCAGCAACTGACGTTGGAAAACATTTCATATTATAAAAAATCGGAAATCTTATAATATTATTTAGCTGATTATCTATTGATATAATTCCAAGCTACCCTGTTTTATTAAAATATACCCACTGCTGTAATACTAGTGTTAATTCGCTTAAACTCAATAGGAAGAAGGCAGAAGAGATGCAAATTAACTCATAGTTTTCCTGATCGAAAATATGTTTAATTGTGTATGTTAGTCAATAATAGATAAATAATGAAATTTCACACTACCTATCAGTGCGGAAAATAAAAATCGATAAACCCCTACGAGAGGGATAAAACACGTGGATTTTGTTCAGATACATCGGTTTAACTTCCAAGCACTACAGCCAATAAAAAAGGTCAAGGAACTCATATTTGTCTCAAGCAATAAACAGCCGGAAAATAACCTATCAAAATTAGAAGAGTGGTAGGAATTTATTAGGTGACAAGTGTCCATTGAATATTAAAATAAAAATTCGTGAGAATGATAATAAAGAAGAAGACAAGATCTGCACAGATGGCTGAAGGCGTAGTACCCATTACCCGCATCTGCATACAGACTCACTCTCCTCGTGATTTCTGACCCATTCTCAATAAACTCTGCTAACCACTGCCTTGTTCCCTCTCTCTCTGTCCCGTTCTTGTAGTGAATGCTGGTAGAAAATAGAAGATAAAATCTGAGGAATATCTAGAAAGAAATAAGGTACCTCGGCCACCAGCCATTTTCTAAAAAAGTTTGCATTTTAGTAGGGAGAGTTAAGTCAACTGTTTAGGTCTAACGAGTTCACTAAATAAGACGATGGGGAAAGTATGAAGCTCGACATAAATGTTCAGGGGATCCGTAGGAAGAATGATGCAGATTTTTTCTCTTTCATCCATGAAATTATTTTGCTAGAACTCTAGTCCCACTTGAGCTAATCTTGTTTAAGTATCCTCCTAGTTAAATATGAGGCTGAAATAGATAACTTGAATTAGGAGAGACCGCTAATTTTATCGACATAGTTGTAAAAGCACGAATAGCCAAACTGAGTTAATATTAAAAAAATAGTTTTCACACAATATAGAATAGTGTATCCATAACAAGCCAAGGTTATCAATGAGAAGATGATATAAGTTTCAGTAGTATATTCGATTTTGCTACCAGTAGCTAGGCGAATTTTACTCTTTAAAGTGAAGATGAGAAGGCACTAGTGAATCCATCACCACAAACCCAAACATGAACTGTCAACTAATAGACGGATGCTACAAATATAATGCGAAGAGAGGATAGCAGTGAAATCAAATAAAAGTATGTAACCATGAATTTTCGTATGAGGGATAAAATGGTGAAATGTCGGAATAAGTCTGAATTGACTCCATCCAGACAAAGTAGCCAAACTTATGATTCTGGAACTCAGATGAAGCAGGGTTCTCCTAATTCCTAGACCGTCACGGCTAAGTTCACTCTCTTAATGAACTTCCACTTCTTATGTGTTTGGATGTTTCCTCATGGTGAAGAATTGGATAGTTTTTTAGCCTAGCAATGTGAAATAAATGTTCAGTGTCGAATCACTGAAAGATGTGATTTTATAGCAAAATAGGATCATTTCCTACCTTCAAGGCACAAAGATATGCGAAGACGATCAGACCTTTATTGTTTATTGCTATAATGTAACCAATTAGGAGTTCGGGTAGTAATCTCGCAGAGCCAACAATCTAGAAAACTCGGTAATATAGCAGCTTAACACAGAAGCTAATAACCCACGGCAGACAAGAAGGCACGTTATAGTCAACACGAGTGTATTAACAAAACTCTCCTCTCAATTGGTATCGGCTTAAACAAATAAGAACAATTATCAAGTGTCTTTTATCGGTGGGGAAATAAAGAAAGAAATTACATTTTTATTCATAGAAGAAATATTGGGAGAGGGGGAAAATAATTATCATTTCTTCTAACATTTATGCAGATGACCTAGAGTGCACATTCACCATTAGTTGTCTGAGACAAGAAGAATATACAGCTTTGAAAATGTCTGGGGAAGAAGACGACTGGGAACAAGCTCCTACCTATATTGAAAGCTACACAACAGATATAGTTGTGGCTTCTGCCAATCTTGGCCCCTGAGTTCGCTTTAATTGCGTCATTTCTCGCTGCATGCCACTAGCACTAAGTTACTAAGCTTAGATGCTAAGATGCTAACTGTTAAATCCCAAACCGAAGCCGTTTAACTACTAATCCTGATGTATCCCTTGTAAGATATCAAAGAGACGTACTAAATATGTCCTATTAGTGTAAAAAAGGGGAATGTATTGATATATTTTATAGAAAGTGAAAGTTCAGATATAATCAGAATTTTTTGTTTGAGATAGACTATGAAAAGCCATAAGGTGAAAGGTTTAATTAATTCGAGACACCTTCGCAGATATAATGAAGTTTCGACAATAGAATGATGGATTAAATGTGAAAGTAGTATATGTGAAACAACAGAATCTTATAGTTAACAAAGAGTACGTTTATTTGGTCTTAAACCCGCGACAAAGCAGACAAAATCATATAATTTTAAGTCCTCTGAAAATAAGATAATTAAATGCGCATTTATTTAAATTTCTGAATTGGTTTTTTTTTTACTTTTTGCAAACACAGGGTGCGTAAAGCATCCGAGGGCATTTCACGCACTTTTAGAAAGCAGGAAATGGAACTGTTAATGGTTGAAACTTACAATTCCTTGTGACTAACCAAATAAACATAATATTAACCTAGATTTTATTCTATACATCTTCCTTCGATTTCTATCAACGACTCAATTCAAGTCCGAAAGCGACTGCAATCTTTCATCAGGCGGTCTTTATTCATGTCCTCCATTGTTCGGTCTGTTGCTTCCATCAGAGGGGAATTGGTGTTATTAATTATTATTTAAATTGCTCAAACACAAGTGTCCTTAGGTATTTTGTCCTACTTCTATTTACAAACAGTAAGAAACATTATCTATGATGAAAAAGTTGATTTTATACCACTTGTGTTGTTATCAATGACGAAGGATTATAGAGATTATATAAGCAAAAGGATCTACTCTTTAAAAAATTTAATGCCTGATTTGCATAGTAAAGCTCGTTTTTGCCTTTACAATGCTAGGAAGCCTAGTTTCTGATTCCATGATCTATCTACCCACTAGATATCGATAGGTTGAATTTGACTCAAATCTGAAGAGACAGTAATTTATATAATCCAAGACACTATAAAGTATGTAAGGGCTTCATATATGAATACAAATAGTAATCTGCTATTGATGTTCGGAGATCGAAAAATCACCGAACTGATAATAGTTTGTGTCCAAAATGACTGTGAAGCTGCACCAGCATATTTATTAGAATGATAGGTGACTTAAAGATAGCCTATGAGAATTAATGATCTCGAGACAAAATAGTATTTCTGTAGCACAGACTATTCTTGGTCTGGTCCCTATCAGTTTGTTTTTTCATTGTTTATATTATATTATACATTTAACAATTTGGTAGGTGATTTAGTCCAAATAGACCTTTACGAGAGCACACCACATTAGAAAGACAAGTAAATATGAAAGATCGTTAAGTCTATAAGATGTATTAAAGCTGAAAGTAAAGATCAAGAGGCAAAGAATACAAATGACTGGAGATGATGGCCATCTTGCCCCACGACCACAAATCTGCCACCAAGAACGACCGCGATGAACGAATATATAACCTGATCTAGCAAGCTCGTGGGTTATAATTTCCTATATTTCATGTTGTAAAATTCCAGATGACTTGAGTTCTTGTGATTTCATGTCAGTTCTTTTCCGCATCTTTTCAAAAAGCCGTCCTCAGAATAAGGGTTCATCTTTGTATACTTACTTATGAAGAGTCAGTAATACAGAGAGTTCGTATAGACGATTTTGCTTCCTCGTGTGTATTTTAATAGTGATGGATGTTCAAGCATAAGGTGAATAGTTTAATTTTCATTTTCTATTATTTAAATTTCATCGTCATTCTCACCAAGTGCAGGTATTGCATTCACTTCGATTTATCAAAGTCAACTCATTTTTCATAGGTAAATCTTAGATATACAGAGCTAATCACCATTCATAAAAAGTGGTCGATAGCTGATTGATGTGCTTATTTACAAGGATATTTTGCTCAGTGAACATTCTAACACGCAATTCGTGTTAGACGTTTTAATATTGTCCTCCAACAGAAGATTTCATTTCTTCACCTTGACGAAGTGGAAGAAACAGAGGTTGTCTCCGGTATCTCTCCTTATACATCTAAATTTATAAACCTCGACTTCCATTCAGAATCGGGATATTTGCACTTCACCTTGCAAGCAAATTTCGATTCACCTCAGGGAGCAGATATCTGAAAGCGGTCCATTTCACATTATATTTTCATTAGATTCAGAGATATTTGACAATATCGATAAAATAGCAAGTCTGCAATACAAACCGTTATTAAGATACTAGTATCACGGAATGTCACGTTGCAACTGAGCTTCAAGTTCACTTTCACAAATCCGCTGCAGGACAAGATGCTCGATAAGTTGGCTGGTTGTAACTTTAGACGACTCAATGAGTTTCCCTATTTCTTCGGCATTATGGTTATATCCACGGATTTGTAAATTTACATATTTTTGGTTTTACTTTGTATCGTTAAGAAATGTTACCAAGAAACCAATCGATCTTGGTTATTTTTGGCTTGAGCTTAAATCGGCTATTCTTTCCGGAGAAATTTATTTTTCTTTGTCCTTAGTTAGGTATAGGCATGAGTTAAGAGGTAATTAAGGTTTCTTTAAAAGTTACAAAGTAAAAAAGGCTCTGCAACCATTTCCTTTTAATGTATCCAAATTGAATTTATTGAAAAAAAGAAAAGAGATCATGTAATTACTTTTCATTTTCGATTACAAGTTTGAGACAAACGGGTGCAGAGAATTTTCAAAGCAACTGAAATTGGTCAGAACGAAGCTTGAATAACAGGACGCAGTTTTCTGAGGAGGTAAGGCATTTTTACCTTGGTTTCATTTGAACACATGTTATGCTTATTTTTTTCAGGAAAAGGCACTTTTATATAATTCACGATTTATAAAGTTAATCCGATTATAGATCATTGCAGAACTTCAAAACAGCCTTTGTGGAGTCATCAGCAACCGTTGTATCAGGGATTTCAACAGATACGGAAAGTTGGTCAATATGAGTCGAGGAAATGGTAGAGATATATGTATATATTTTGGGAATCTTGCTTCAGCTGACAGGGCCTTTATTTCTGCTACTGAACATCTCTCAAACATTCTTGATACTTAGTGAGATTAGGGTATAAACTTTATTATGCCAATGGGTAACCGAATGTATACACTTATATTATACATATAAACGCCTACTAAAAGAATAATTGTGGGTGCTATAATTAACTGGAATTAAATATTGAATGGTCGGTTTTATTTTTGGTTGATAAAAGCGTTCATTTTCGTGCAAGAAAGTGGGAAAGAGATTAAAAATGGCTAATGATAACCTGCAATGATATAGAATATTTTAGTATTTTCATGTCTAAATGCTCATAGATTCTGAGAGATTAGTCATGCCAACAATAAATTACTCGATATTTAGATATATTAATAATACAAACTACCAAATAAACTTTTGATCTCAAAACACAGTTTAATAAAAGTTAAGATAAAACCAAGAATAACTGAGAAATTCAGAAAAAGCTATTTAGTAAATTCACTAAATCAGCGTGTGAAATACACACTCTTCAGATTAATATCCTTTCTTATTTGAATGTATCTAAGACACTTCCCGGTTCGCGTTGAAGACTTTAGATCACCATCGAACCGAAGTGCATCACTACTTCATATATCCGTTTTCTAAACGATGATAGACATTTATTTAATTTCCTAAATCAGGCATTTTAAGAAACTGCAATTTTGTATAATTCTAGCTTTTTATGGAGCTCATGCAGAGAAAACTCCGATTACTTTAGTATATAAGGTAAATCAAGCTTGTATTTTACATAGTTAGATTATTTATTATCCTTCGAAATAAATTATTAGTATATTTTTGAGAAATATTTCTGGCCAACGGTGGAGGTGATAACGGTGGATCATGTCAAGCAATCTCACTTAAAATAGTGGTATTTCAAAGCTGAAACAAAGCTTCCTTATAAGCAGAAAATACATTAAATGAACAACAATTAAAAAAATTGGATGCGACTCATTTATTTACATCCACTTTTACCGCTCAAAACGTTACATTAATGAGGAGTATGTTAAAAAGTAATAATATTACTTTCCAAAATACGAGTTAGGGAAATCTATAGTTTGAAAATTATGGTGTAATGATGCTAATAATGAGAAACTGCTCGGAAATACTCTATATCGGATGAAGAAGAAATTGACAGGCAACAAATGGTTACATTCGGACTACGCGCCTTGCACGCATTCGACCTGGAAGTTGTCTAAATAAATAGCATATGAAGAATGATAATTCGTTAACGCAAACTGATTTTTTAATATTCTACTGGTTTTAAAAAGAAATTATTTAATATTTAGTAGTAAAATTCTTTTAACTTATAACTGCGTTTTATCACTCAAAAATCAACAAAGTAAATTAAATGACTAATCAAAATATACTTTTAATTTAGAAATGTTGAAATAAATATTTGTAGTCACATGAAGTTTATTATAGTCCTTATAAGTAGTAATTTGTCAACTCATTTAAATCATCCACTTGTTAAAATATTTAAATGGGAAATATTTAATATTTCCGAAAAAATTTAAGTGGTAATTCGTTATAAATGCTTCTTTAACAAAAAAATTTTTAAATAGCAGACTTCAAATGGGTTAATTTATTGATTTAAATATGTATTAATCTTTTAACAAATTTTTGCACTTCGTCCAAATTGGAAAGCGTTATGGTGATATATGGTGTGACATAGAAGAAGATATTTGTTTTTTATTTGATTTTCAAGGTACCATTGGGAGATCAAATAGCTATGACCACTACCTTTGCCACACCAGTTTAAAATGCTGGACCGTGAATAAACATGCATGCCTATATTGTCGAGCTCCTTTTTACCTGATAATTGAGTTAATTGAAATTGGTGGTGGAATTGTCAACCAAGTAGGTGCACGATCTTTCGGTATGATTTCAAATTCCGTTTAATTAAATGGACATCGAAACCTAATACTTTTATTCCTTTCAGGTAGTGATTCGAGATCTTGTTAATGCTGACATAAAAGCGGATATTTTTTGTCCATATTATAATCCATATCTTTAAAACGTTATTTGAATCAATTTGTTGGGCAACTGAAGCTCATGGTGATAGTTTGAATGAATTTATTAGAATCATGGAGCTACTCTTCTTCGAAGCTAATCGGGTATGTTGGGAGTTAATCAGCAGAAAAATGTGTTCGTTTTTTTACTAACCTTAAAATAGTGAAATATTATTTTTTTATATGTCTTTTAACATCGCTGATCGATTAAATATTAAATTCAAGTTTCAGTGCATTAGTAGGAGAGCTCTGTGAGGCATTATGATTTCATTTTCTGCATTTTGATATAGCCCTTTGAGTTATAATTTTTAATTCTAAATTTTATATTCATAGAAGCATTTCTTTCCATTTTATTGAGCAGTTTTGAATGCGGAATGATCATATAAAAGTACTCATTCGATAGCGCAAAAATTAAGTGGAGCGGAACATAGCCTATTTATTCTTTACACATTTGTATCCGTGCTATAGCCAGCAGATGTCTATCAACGCCTAGTGATTAGAAGTGACTGACTGACGATAAGATCTCCACTGTAGTGTCCACAGGTAGTCCCGTTGTGTTTTTGCATGTTTGTACATAGATACCTAAACGGATGTCAATCATCACGCCAAGACACCGACGACGAGACATGATTTACGTCTAACAAAGAAATGTCTCGTATATAAACCTAATTTACTTACTACTGAATTGGGGTGGCTTGCCTGCCACCTAACTGATCTGGCGACATGAGTGACTTGACTTGACTTATTCCGTCTATTCGATCGATGTGGCCCCGATAGATCATAACGTTATTACAATCCGACATGAAGATTTTTTATTTCTATTTACTCCCACTTTACTTGCTATATTTCAAAATGCTATTTAACTGACTTCAATAAATGTCTGCTATATCGCAGTTTTGCTCGCCTTGTTGTCATTACTGCTGAATAAAATAATCGTGCATATAGTTGATATAAGGACTTCGGGAGTGCGATATCAATGCCACTCCATTTCCATGCTACTTCTAAGTCTAAACCGCCATACGTCGAGTTGTCTTTTGTCTGGCTAATTTCATTCTGCCATTTCGGATTTGAGGTCAAATAATTGTAATTGTCTGATTCACTCTTCACTGGCTATTATAGCATAAATAGTTCTCAAATTGCATTCTTTAAATCGCATTGGCATCTGGAATTCTATATTTAAAAGTGAATAAACACTTAGTTATTTTAACATTATCCATTCAGGTGTTAACTTTTACATTTTCACCTGGTTGGTAACAAACGCCATAATTACGTTATTAAAATCATATTAGTGTTCGAGTAGGTAGCACGATTCAAATAACAAGTCATTTGTCTTTAATCGCTTTATTATATACCGAGACCTAATTCTTTCAAACAGGAGGATGAACTTGATATTTCCAATTCTATGCACGAAAATGTGATTCAAGGAGTGAGTCAACAAACTGAAAAATATGGGAAAGACCTTTATATTAATGACCTTATGAATATAGACCTTTCATTCAATATATTCAGTCAGAAGTCTATATTTCAAAATATTGCCTGTGTTCGATATTGGTCAAAATGATGACTCACTCGCCTTATTGGGTTTCATACCTTGCCTGTCACACATTCGGTGATCCCTATCGGCCATAGTGGCCTCATCCCATTACCTATATTACGATTCTTATGCATGAACCCCGCCTAATACGCAAACATCTGGATGAAGCCATTATTCCATACTCTCCCACCATATTATTCAATAGATTCTCCTGAGTTATTCAATTCTTTGATATTTATTCCCAATCTGTTGCTACTGTGTAATTCTTACATTACTATTAAGTTTCATTCACCATATTCCATCATCTCTGTAAACTTGGAATTTCCTGGACTCACAATAAAGAAACTTTAACCTACAGTTATTGCAGAAAAAAATGTTTCCTCTACTAGTTCACACCAAGTTCTACTACGTTGCATTTTCAAGAGATAGTATTTATCTTCCCGTCCCTATTAAAGTTTACCAATATTATTCTC
Organism: Hymenolepis diminuta; assembly: GCA_900708905.1. Classification (NCBI taxonomy): domain Eukaryota; kingdom Metazoa; phylum Platyhelminthes; class Cestoda; order Cyclophyllidea; family Hymenolepididae; genus Hymenolepis; species Hymenolepis diminuta. Next base: position 2,879,730 of record CAADRB010000007.1, read on the forward strand.
TTATAAATATGTACACACATGTAAATTAAGTCATTAATTTCGCCCTAGAATGCTCCAGTCCTCTGTTTCTTCTTTCTGTTTTAATCAGCAGCCACCACAGCTTTTCTCTTTTTTGCTCGCCGCTCCTTGATGGGCTGATCAAATCGCAAATTTCCTCTCTCTTCATCATCCTCACTATCTGTCGCCATCTTTTCTTCATCGCTATCTTCTGCTTCTTCACCTCCAGACTCCCCGTCTCCCAATTTGGCGAATTTCTGAAGTTTAATTCGCCTCTTTGCCTCACGATAGGCTGCTATGCCCGCAGCGCCGCTGGCCCAATGCTGATTTGACGAACCTTCTGTTTCAAAGTAATCAAAATCATCGTCTGCATTACTGTCGATCTCAGATACAGAGGAGTCAGAGGAATTTCCATCTAAGTCGGTTTGATGTTCCATAGCTCTTTTAGCTACTTCTTCACGCATCGCCTAAAAGAAGATCAGCATTGTTTAATATTAGAAGCAGCATAATTGCCGAAGGAGATATAGATAATGACTACCTGTTGGAAACAGCACGATTCAAAAAGTAAATTCCTTCACACATTTCGACTCGTGAATTAATGTAGATGGGGCCAGTGATTTAATACTGTGAGAAGGCTGACCTTGGGAATACGCTCTCGCAGAGCAATGTCAATGGAAGACCCAACTAAGTGGATTGCTCCGGGAAATCCCGCAGCCGGACCGCCATGTTTAAAACAGTTGACAGTTTCAATTCCTCTGTCTAACAGCGTAAATCCCCAACTCATGTAAATTCCAGCAAAAACGGCGAAATGGGAAGTTGTCAAAGGCATACGAATGCTCATGAAAAAAGCAATGCTCCAGTTCAATCGAAAAGAACGCTGTTTCTCGGGTGCAAATATATATCACTCTGCTTACATTCCGCTCCCTCCCCATTTCTCATTCTTTTTATTCTCTTACCCATCCTTTCGTTGGAATTTAATAAATCCGTGTTTTGCTTCTAACAGTTGAAAGAAGATGGCGGTCACTAATGTACATTTTTTCGGAGGATAAGGAGACCACTACCATTTCGACAACTAAATAGTGTACAGGACGGATTTAAACAAGTTAATGCTTTCACAGAACAACCATTAAGAACTTATTGGTGGAAATTTACCGAGTTGATTCATAAGTCTGCGATGTCTCAATTACCCGATGATAATTATCATTAGCTGTTCTTCTGACGAACAAAGAACGCAGAGGCAGTTACCTCCAGTCGATATATCTCAGATATTTGCTGCTTCTAAAAATCACTGACTATCATCTCTGACTACCTTGAGGCCGGTCTGTGTACTGTCAATTGCTGCTATATTCTAATAAAGCTGAACCGGGCTTGCTTATTAAAATTTCAACAGTCAGCTACTATTAGTCTGCAGCAAATGTTATCTTAGATTAAAAAATTTTGAAATTACCTGCCATAACTTATCAGTACTTAAATCCCAGGACTGGGGAAAAAAGAAGGGAGCAAATGAAACTACATCAGCGAATCTAAACATAACTAAAATGAATATACTTCGGTTTTAAAAGAAGAACAATAACCAGTTTATGCAATTAAATTCCAAGAATTTCGGATTTATAAATGACCACATATACATTTTTGTCAAATATTTGTCCTCTACGATATTAACTAAGTCAAATACATAACTGTTATAACCTAATTAACTCCAAAACAGTCACAATCTTAAGAACTTTAAATAATTTACGGAAGTTTAACTGATAGGTTTCAAATTATCTGAATATTAATAAAAAGCATCCATTAACTGGTTTAAGGTAAAAACTGAAGAATACCTTAGCTGCTCGTGACCAAGCCTCACCAACCAGACGTCTCCTTGTCTCCATACCAACAACTGCACCGTCTTTAGACTTCTCCGACTTCTCTGGAGGTATCGGGTGTGGCCAACGTGGAATACAACGGCGTTCTCGGCTTCCTGTTAAGGGAGGCAAGAGTTTTGATTCTAGTTCCAAGTATTCCTTGCCATCATCTCGTGTTACTATGGTAACAGCGGTACCGGTACGACCAGCACGAGCGGTACGACCTACACGATGAAGATAGGACTTTGCCGTCAGAGGAACACCGTAATTTATTACTAAGGACACAAATGGCAAATCCAATCCACTGAAAAGTAAAAACGAATTTTAACTTCTACTTTTTTTGTTATTAGATAGGGTTATTAAAGCAAATTCACCGTCCGGCCACATCTGTTGCCACCAAGACATTCGCTTTACCAGCCACAAAATCTGCTAGAACACGTTTTCGAACGGGCTGTTTCATCCTTCCTGTTAGCGCTATGGCACAATAACCTCTTTCCCTCAGACAGCCAGCCACAAATTTAGCCTCATGGCAACGAGCACAGAAGACAAGGGTCTGATTGTCGATCTTTCCTTTAGTGCTTTCTAGAATCCAATCAAGAACTGCTAATTTGTCAGATCTACGAACAGGGAGACAATAGTGGCTCAGACCCATAGGTAAATCGACGTTGATTGACTGGAGCTTGGTATCTTTCGGTCGGTTGTCCATAGAAGCGGCTGCGCTGGCACTGCAAAAAACGGCATCCTTGCGCAGCGCTATGCGACGCAAGTTTCGAACATCTTTGCTCATTGTGGCAGTAAAGAGATAGGTTTGTGGATGAGGAAACTTTGTATTCTTCATTCCGACTGTGGGCTCTGTTAAAGAGTAAGAATTAAAACATCATAACAAAAAGATTAAATCATACATTCTGTTTAATATTGGGAGAAAAATTGTAGAACAACATATAATAAATATCCTGATAGGAGGCGGAAAAGATATTTTTTTCTAAATTTAAAAGACTTCATAAACGATGAAAATTATTAAACATTTGAAGGTACCAATTAATGCTACCATATGATCCTTTTAAAGGAATAGATACAAGAGTGCAAATTGAACTAAGAAAAGCAAGGCAACAAAAATACATCCATAACTACCTCATTTTTAAGGGATTCCAATGAAAAGGAACTCAACAATAATAACGAAATTTCATTCAACTATCTATCTATCCTCTATCTATCCTCTATCCTCTAGTTGTTTCCATTACATAAAACTGAGCTTATTTAGTTCAATTTATTAAAAATTCGTACCAAAGATAGGAGCTGGGAAGAAGGACAAGAAATCTTTCAAATAACGGAAGGGATGGAAAAGTGAAACGAAATCAACGGATTTCTTTCAAATATCTCAAGTCATGACGGTTTGTAATGGAACCATAAATGGAATATATAATATAAATGGAACTAAACAATTTATGATATTTTATTATATCACTTGACTGTACCACGACGAAGTAACCTGATTTACACCAATTTAGGACACCTGACGCTATCAATTCATTGAATCAGTTTGATTTGACTAGTTAATCATAAGCAGTTGTCTGACCCAACTAGGTTGTCATCTGCACCGGAGTATATATACTACTTCTGCAAACCCAAGCAATAATTGCCGTTCTCGCCGCTTCTGCCCTCCGCTACACTCACAAGCACCCACAAGACCACTCCATCTCCCTTGGTCTCATTTCTCATCAAGAAGACTGTTGGATGCAGCTGCCTTCTTTCTCTATTTTTCTACTATAATGAAAATGGGTAGAAGATAAAAACTATAGCCTGCAAAATAGCTAGAAGCAAAAAATAGATATCTAGCTATCTGTATTGCTTCTAAACACCCGTCTTGTTGATCCAAAAGAACGATTGATCATTCACATGGCTGAAAATTCACAGAGGAAAAGATCGCTGACATAATCTTGAGAATTAAGCTCATTTTAAAGAAAGATTGTAGCATATTAACAAGTAAAGATATTATTTCCTTTAAATCGCAACTTGAAGATATTCAGAGACTTCAGAAAAGTAAATTTGTCAAAATATGTTAGGCCTTGACTGTAAATTCATGATTTCATGACAACATATAAAAAGTAAATAAAGAGGAAAAATTAATTATAAAACAAGCGAAACCGAACTTAGAATGATTTCCATATAATCTAACCATTATAAACCATATAAGCTTAAAGACTAAGGCATACCCTTCTCCTTTTCCTCTGGATTTATTTTAGCCAACACATTGGCACGCTTATCAAGGAAAGTCTTCTTGGCCTTAGCAACCGTAGGACGTTGAAAGAGATTTAGTAGAAGATCCAAATCATCAGCAAATTCCAAACTAAGCATACGATCGACTTCGTCCAAAACCAAGTGTTTAATAGTCGATAAGTGATGACGAGCAAACCCATCTGACTGCTTGATATGTTCGGCTAACCGACCAGGAGTTGCTAAAATGCATTAATAGAAATTAATCAAATGAAGTTATGTGTACCTATTTAAAAAACAAAAATGCTTACCAACGATAAAGTGATGTCGACACCATGCAAGGGCAATAGCTTGATCGACAGCACTTTCTCCACCAATTAAACGGAATACTTCCAGCGGATTTTCCCTTTTTCCACTCTCATCGACAAAATTACTCATTATACTATCAGCGGTCTCAGCTATTTGTAGAGACAACTCACGAGTAGGGGCAAGTATGAGGGCAAAGCCTTTTGGACAACCCAAACTCAGCCAATTCTGATAGAGTATATATATTATTATATCACATCTACTTACCTGAAGAATGGGGAGAAGAAATGCGCCCGTTTTACCCGATCCAGTCTCTGAGGTTCCAATTATATCATAACCTACAATAATAGCAATAAGTATAAGAATACCTTTTAATGCTGGTGGAATTGCTGATATCTGAATTGGCAACGGACATCTCCAGTCCAACGCAGCGCAGCATCGTGACAAAGAAGAAGAAATCCCTAAACTACCAAAGTCAGACATTTGCCACGCGACCTAGACAAATAAATGAGTCGAAATCTACGGGTATCAAAAACTCATGTAAACACTTCATAAAGTATGTGAAGGATATTTTAATAGTTAATATTTTAAAAATGATTTATAAAGTCTAATTTAATGGTAAAAATTATATATTAAGCAAAACCTCTTTACAAGAAATCAAATTTATCACACTTCACGTAAAATTTTTTTCATTTTAATACTGTTTCATACATACTCGATGGTTACTCCTCGAACAATATTTTGATCATTGAATTTTAGTTCTGAGGGACGTAAAAGTTGAATTTTTAAATTTTTGATAAAATCAGCTTTGATTAGACAACTTTATATCGGGTTATTTGGTCATAGGTTAACCATCTATTAGTAAAAATTCAATATTTCCCAATTACATTTCAGAATCGCCTTTACCCAACACTTTACATCTCAGTAGCATCAAAGATTAACTGAAGAGGTTGTCTTACCCAAAGGAAAACCTTATCATGTAATGTAAATTCACATAAGAGATTCTGAGAATCAGAACACTTTGTGCTTAGATTAACTTTGAACACGTAATGATTGTGTAATAACCAATGTGATGACTGGTGACATAACTAAGATCACCGTTCAAAGTGGCACAATATCGTAGAAATAGGTGGCGGCTGGGAACCCACTACTTTTCAATAATAAATAAATTAGTGGTCACATGCAACATGCTATAGCCAGCAGATTTCTATCATCACTTAGCGATTAAAAGTGATTAACTGGCGATATGATTTCCACTACTGTGTCCACAGGCGGTCCCACTGTGTGCTTGTCTATTTGCACATAGATACCTAAACAGATGTCGATCATCACGCCGAGACTCCTACAACGAGACACCACTGAGGTCTAACGAAGAAATGTTTTGTACACAAACCTAATTTACTAATTAATAAATTGGGGTGGCTTGTCTGCCATCTCCGAATTGGTCTGACGACATGGGTGACTTGACTCATTCAATCTATTGGATCGATGTGGTCTCGGTGGGCCTGATTATATATATAATTTGGGCTATTATGATACAATTGCCTAAAAAACATTGAATATCATGATGGCAGCCTAAAAATGTCCTAAATTAAATAGAAACGTATATTTTCTGCTTCGCTTAATTTAGCTGTAGATGCTTCTTAGTGAAAAATTTTCAGCTCTGTTATGGATAAAACCGGATACAGGAGAGGTCCAATAAAAAAGTTATATTAAGAAAATTTTCAACAATGTCACTGTATACACGTGTTTCATTAGCAAAATTTTCCCCCGGTCCTCCGATTTGATAACTTTCTCCTCGCCAATTAGAAGAATGCTCTTAATAGACCTTAAGGCACATCGTATCGATAAGGAAAGTTAAATAATTTCTCGGTTGTTCTTTATTAAAGCCACAGTTACTCAGACTCAAGAAAGAAGAAAAAAGGACGAAGGCTGTTTATAAACATCACAAATTTCCTTATATAGGCTCAAATATGGGTTAATTAAGTGATTGCCTAGATAGCCGATAATAGCAGCGACGATTTTTCCACAGGCGATCTTGCATATCTGGGTGTCAGCGTGGGAGTCCAATGGCCGATAATCCAGTACATGAGAGTTGAAGCTTGTGATTTTCTCTCGAGTGAAAAGAAAATATTCAGTTAAGGGCCCTAGTGCATCGATTTTAGGGTTTGGCTTTTCCCTATTGATTCGCTTTGTGCAAGGGATATACCGGGGTTGACATTGAGAATTCGGTGATCACCAGTCCCTGCAATCCCGCATCATTTATGGGTTTTGAGGTGTCAACTCAATTTTCGATGGTTCTGTTTTTATTTTTTCCGTATTTTCCGACTTTGAGTTTCTTTTTAATGCTTCTTTAAGACATTGAGTTGATTAGATCTCAGCTGCATGCATTTCGAACTGGATTGTATTCTTGGAATTTCTTTGTGTGATATTAACTCTCTTGAATAGAAGCCGGAATGTGATGATCCATTACGTATTACATTGACTGATTATTTATCACATATTCAAGCCTATTTATATAAATTTATGTTTGCAATAAAAAAGGTTGTCGTCTTTTCGCTTTCTTGAGTCTAAGTGGCTGTAACTTTAATAAAGAGCAACGGAGAGGTTATAAAACCTTTCTTATCTACACGATGTGCCTTAAGGTCTTGTTATAATGTTGAAAGATCTATCGGGACCACATCGGTCGAATAGACGGAATTAGTCAAGTCAATCGTGTTGCCAGATCAATTCGGAGATGGCAGACAAGCCACCCCAATTTATTAATTAGTAAATTAGGTTTGTGTACAAAACATTTCTTCGTTAGACCTCAGTGGTGTCTCGTTGTAGGAGTCTCGGCGTGATGATCGACATCTGTTTAGGTATCTATGTGCAAATAGACAAGCACACAGTGTATTAGAAGAAATGATAATTATTTTCCCCCTCTCCCAACATTTCTTCAATTAATAAAATGTAATTTCTTTCTTTATTTCCCCACCGATAAAAGACATTTAATAATTATTTTTATTTGTTTAAGCCGATACCAATTGAGAGGGGAGTTTCGTTAATACACTCGTGTTGACTATAATGTGCCTTCTTATCTGCAGTGGGTTATTAGCTTCTGTGTTAAGTTGCTATATTACCGAGTTTTCTAGATTGTTGGCTCTGCTAGATTACTACCGGAACTCTTAGTTGGTTACGTTATAGCACAGTGGGACCGCCTGTGGACACAGTAGTGGAAATCATATCGCCAGTCAATCACTTCTAATCGCCAGGTGTTTATAGATATCTGCTGGCTATGGCAGGTCTTCTAAGGGCATCCTTTCAATTGACCGTGAAATATGAATGGGCATTAAGTCCATAAGGTGCATGAAGGTGGGAATTGGGGTTAAGAAGCGTAAATATTATAAATGAAGAGAGTGAATGACCATTAACCTCCACCAAGAGCACTAATAATTGATACCTATCAGGCCTGATCTAACCAAAGATTTTACTGAGCTCCCAGCTCGGCTTCCTTACTAGTGTGTGCAAGCATGTATTTCAGTTTGGTCCAGAGAGGTTGTGATCCTACTTTTAACACGCATGGAGTTCATACATGCTTTAAGTATAAGATATAAGATATAAGTTGACATGTACTGCCTTCAGAAAAATATTACTCTAAAGCGACTTATAAATTATCGATTGCAAGCTCACAATATGGCAGATAAAAAATTGTTTGACTCTGCGTTCACCAAATATATATGTTTATTAAGTAAACATGGCAAGAAAACATGCAGATGTAAAACTCGGCCATCTGACATAGTTCTTAATAGCAATATAACCCAAAATAATGAGAATATTCCAGGATGGAATTAAAATTGTATTTTGATATTTTTTAATGCTAGACTGCCGTAGTGATAAGTCTTTTCGAACTTAATTAATCATTATCGTTGTAACTTTCTTTTGCCAAATTTACGTTAATTGTTTATCGTAGCTAAATTACTCATGACATCATATTTTCATGTGAAGACGCATTTCTATGTTAGATGATCCTCTATTCTTATTCTGCGATAATTTGAGAATCACAAGTCACACGCCTATACAGAATATTGACAATGCCATGTTCGGAAGAATCCAAATTCGGTTGCTGCAATAACGTTGGAGGATCTTCGAGGCCACATCGATCGAATAGAAGGAATAGATGGAATAAGTCAAGTCACCCATGTCACCAGATCAGTTCGGAGATGGCAGGTAAGCTGCTCCAATTGAATAATAAGTAAGTTAGACGTTATTCGTTAGACGTCAGTCATGTCTCGTTGTCGGTATCCCGGCGGGATGACCAACATCTGCTGGCTATAGCAGTTGTCTTATTGAAAGAAATGAATTATCGAAATATTGTCATATTTGCAAAACTTAAATTTATCAATCATTCGATAGATCATTTGATTTACCCAATGTATTAGATAATTATGTTAATGAAATGTACAGAAATAAGGGAACAAAAATAATTTGCCTGTAAAAATAACTAGAAAGGGAAAAAATACAATATCACAATCGTGTTTTTTTTTTAGAAAATAGTTTTTGCGACAAAGTCACAAAAAATGATTAATTTATGCTATCTTCATTGATCTACGCCAGATTACCGCACGTGAAATTAAAAAATTCAAATTTTAAAGAATTTTAGGATTAAATATGTTTTTTTTGTGTGTCATTAATACATCGACGGTTTAAATTTTGAAAATCCTTGTGGGACTACTGAATCCCGTGCCTCTTGTAGAGAGTATTTTGTTTGTTGCTTTCAGTTTAGTTCTGCAGTCAAGGCCGCACTTATTACGCGTGTACTTTCTCTATTCGGTTATGTGTGGTAAGTCTAGTGGATTCATGTTTGATCTTCTGACTAAAACTAATTATTAGACATTTATACTTTCAGTTATATTTATTTGATGCTTTTTAGTATTCTTCTTGGTCCACTTTTCCTTTTTATGTATCCTATTTTTCGAATTAGATATTTTCATATTTTTCTATTGATAAGATTAACGTGGAATAATTGTTCATCACTTTCTTTGGTAATATTATGTATTAAACATTCGTTTCTTTATATTGTAACCGTCTTTAATGTCATATTAAAGGAATCTTTGCCTATCTGAATTACAAAACTCCGGTTTCACGGAAACAAATTAGTGATATTCTTATCAATGGACTTCGCCGTCTTGAATACCGTGGTTACGATTCGGCTGGCATAGCAATTGATGAAAATTGTCCTGATTGCGATGGTGATTCTGCTAAGGAGAACATTGATTCCACTAAGGTTCTCATCATAAGGCGCCCTGGCAAAGTTGAAGAATTGAGCAAAGCCGTTAATAGTAAGATAATCTAACCGATTTTTTGAATCAATTTTTCATAGATATTCTTATTGAGCGGCACGATAACCCTATTTTTGATACCCATGTTGGTATTGCCCATACTCGATGGGCAACTCATGGCAAACCCAATGAGTCTAATGCACATCCCCAATCATCTGACAAAACTCATGCTTTCACTGTGGTTCACAATGGAATCATTACCAACTTTAAGGACTTGCGCTCACTTTTGGTACATATTTGCCTTATTTTAACTATTCCAAAGCACTGAAAAATGTCATTTGATTACTGGTTATATCTCTACTCTTTTTAGGAACGAAAAGGAATCGAGTTTGAAACGGACACTGACACAGAAGTCATTCCAAAGCTGATGCTTCATCTCTATGACCTTAAAGGAGGTGCCAAAAAAATAACATTTGAACAACTTGTCGAGGAAACTATTCGTGAATTGGTGAGTGATATTTAGTTGAACTTTAAGATCGAATGACGTTTGATATTCCAACTGCTCTTTTATGGTATGTGATGTCGTTGTGGTAATTATTTCAGGGGTGTAAAAGACTATGATTTTTCAGACCTGCCTACAACATTTCAAAATTTTTCGGAAGTGATAGTGTTTGGAAGAAACACTTATTGGCGGTTCCTATTCTCACATATTTTTTCTACCAAAATGTTGAGTCCATCTATCGATCACCCCGCTAGTTTTTATAAATCTCTCGGCAGTAATTTGATTTGTACTTTCGACCATCATGGAATTTTTCTATACTATTAAGTGGATGAATTAATTTTATAATTTAATAAGATCTTCCTATCGACTGGCAAATAATTTTTAATATAAATCCTAAAATATGTGTTTATTCACTAGAATACTGTTATGGGAATTTTTTTTATTGATTGAAATATCGTAATTTTCATCCATATTTACAGATTTTTTGTTGCGTGGGATTTGAATGACATTTAGGATTAGTATTATATTAACATAAATTAGTTCTACTGAGTTGACCCAACTCGTGTTGATAATAATGAGTTGTATTATTACGTAATATCTACAACCAGCCTCCTTGATGCTAAGTTCTTGAGTCGCACTTTCTACTGGCTATTTTTTTGTGTTGGCGTACTTTGAATTTGTATTCGATAATCCGGTTAAGTAATACTCGAGAACATAGACTTGAATATTAGATGTGAAGTATTTATTTGAATTTGAGTGGCTAATAACTTCGTTCCAACCATATTCATTCATACCAAATCTCTTGTAAAACTTTGATATACAGATAAACATAATCGAATTTCTAAGCATCATAAACCTTACACTTCTTAAGACTCTGAATGTTCCTTTGGTCCAGATTATCAGCATAGTTTAGTCCTAGAGCTGCTTAACTATTATAAAAAATCCAACACGTTTTCAGCATAGCTATCCATCTTTGATGACATATAAACGGTTTTTATTACTCGTTAATATATATATATATATATATATATATTCATATGTATAAAACGCTAAATGCGCCTTTTGTTTCAGGATGGATCTTTTGCTCTCGCCTGCAAGAGTCGTTTTTATCCCGGGGAAATCGTTGCGACACGGTATGTTGAACTGTTTTTTTCAAATGTGTAATCATTTAGCCACATAACTTTATAAGTAGCACATTTGATTCTTCTTCCCTAGCCGAGGAAGTCCGCTCCTTCTCGGGATCAAGAGTCAGCATAAACTAACCATGGATCAAATTCCAATCTCTTATCCTCCTAAAGGTTAGTTATTTAATGCAACTAATGCAACTAATTTGATTTGGAGGATTGATTTTGAAAAGTACGCTCTATTTGATGCTTCATATGACAGCTCTTTTAGATGAAGATGGACCACATAGTAAGTTCCTGTAACTACTGCAAATCCAGTGGTTTTTCCGCCTCCTTGTTAGATTTTGCTGGTGACATTTGATAATTCTGGTCTTTATGTCCTTCAGTTTGGATTTGATTTTGTTTTTTCCATTTTCCTCATAGAACGATGGGGCTCGCAATATATGGCGGAGCTAGCTGGAGGAGATGATAATGATGACGGAATAAATCCTGTTTCTCAAAGCAATCCTGACTATCGTTTGTCAGCTCAGTCGGAGAATAAGGATATTGAATTCTTCATCTCGTCTGATGCAAGGTTCGTTTACTATGTTATTACTCGAAGCAGATGCAAAACATTTGCTTTTTGGGCTTTTAGGACTGTATTTTCTAGGAAACTGGGCCTTAGAAGAACTTTACTTAATTACAGCTTGAAATTCATACTATCGTTATTACCATGATGCAATGAATTTTTACCTATTATAGTCCCGGACAGGCATCTGAACATGGGGAGCAGCAAAATAGTCTAGTAAAGCGTTAGATATGTGGTTGAGTAGAAATAGATAGTGAATTCAGGGTATCTGGTTGTATTGAGTTATCCACTTTCTCACAAGAAGGCTAGTTAACTCTGCATTGCCCTAGTGTTTAGATTTCATAATTCGATCCTTTAATTTCAGGATGGGTTTATGTCTGTAGCTTTCAGAGTCAATTTTATTGGGTGGGTGGTCATGTCAACTAGATTCATTAATATTATCTTACTGTGTAGTGGAGGCAGATGAGGCAAAAAAATAGGCTTTAGCACAGCAAAGATCATTAGAGATCATTCAATTGTGAGATTGTCTGTTTTTTTATATTTATCTTCTCATTCATCCCCTCGATCACTTGCGCCTTAATTGAAGAACACCTTCAACTATTGGTAATAATCAGTGAACTTTATTCTCTTTAAGATTAATCCAGATTCTTCCATCCGACGAACAACTTTGGTGGACGACATCTTTAGTTTCATAATCGTCCGTCTTTATACAATACTTATAATAGTCGAGTATCGAACAGTGGATTTTTTTATTCCTTCTTATTGCCTATATTTACACTGTCGTTGTGATCTTAGTTTGTGTTAAATCTTGTAAGAAATGAGTTTTAAATCTTATTGAAAGGAAAGTCAATTCTTCATGAGCAGAATTCATAAATTCGGACACACGGCAGTTCGATAGTTCTTCCGTGTCCGTCCCTGGGAATAGTCCCCTCACCGCTGTACTACTGGGAAATCATGTAATTGATCACTCGGCGTTAAATCATGTATATATCAAAACGGTTTGCATATTTAATAAGGGGATGAATAGGACTTCGTTAAGTAACGAATTTTTCTTCCTCTGAGGCTGAGCTACGTTAGCGGTGATAGGCGATGACTAACTCCCAGTGATGACACATCTTTATATTAGAATTTAGAATTAGTTAAACAAATTTCATCAGTGGTGACAAAAAACACGGTTTGCGTTTAAGTAAGTCAAAACATCATTTTTATACGAAGACTTGCCCAATTAGTTAATTTCTTCTTTCATATTTATACCAAATGTCATAACTTTCTCTAAAGTGATATTTCCGATTATTTTCCCATGCTTATCATATGTCAAACATTTAACCATCTTCGGACGGTCATGTACATTGTTTTTTTTTATTGGATGAATCTTAAGTTCCTTTATATATAATCAATCTGCAACTCCATTCATTTGGTGAATGTGTGTGTTTGCTTATAATAAATTGGCAGCCTATATGACCAGCATGTAAATCTGTCATTTGAGATGTCACGAGATCGATGATTATCGGTACTCACTCTATGATGTGAACGGTCAACCGCACTGGTTAATTCTAATCAATAAGAGGAATAACGGAATGGCAGTTTCTCATTGGAGAGATTCTCAGATACCTGTTCCCTATCTAAGTTAAGCACTATTAACTCTTTCCTTAAAGAGTTCGAAAAAATAGATAGATTATATGAAAGAATGAATTTGAGAGAAGTTTACTTGCTAAATGAATTACAAGTTCATATCTGTGTATAAGTACAATAATGCACAAGATCTTATGGTTAATGGATATAAACATTAGCTCGATAGTGCCTAAATATACGACGATATGTGAGGGAAAATGGAATTGAAATGGCTCTCCATACACTAAAGCTAGATTTAAGAATGTGATTGCATGCATTAGGGTAGAAAAGGGTCAGGACAGATATTTTTTTAAATGCGCAAAATGGCAAAGTTTATGAAAAATGTTTCGAAAAAATCCTTTTGTTTATTGATTTTGTGCGTCAGTAGCGCAGTGGCTAATAATCACACCCTTAGTTCATGTGTTTATCCATGCATATCAGTGGCATGGATTAATATTGTTCTAAAGCAGGTCAAGAAAATGCGGGATCTTGATCGGCGAGACTGCGGTTTGCTACTCCACTGCCTACGTTTGTAAAGTAACACTCCTTCTCTATCGTTATAATTCTAGAATGTGTCAGGGAGAAAATGAAAGTATGAAAGTCATTAAATATTTTTTCCTTTCTCTGTTGATATTAACGTTTTATTTTATGTTTTTCTTCGCCTTTTATTGTTGTTGGAATTAAGATAACAACTAATGGCTTGCAGCTAACAAATAACGACAGCAATAAGTCACCAATTCGTAGTTGTTTGAGTAAGAGCTAACAACAATCGTGGAGCAGAACACCAAGAGTTGAGTAGACCAAACATGTATTCAAGGAACCCACAAAGAAGATTGAATCGATTAAGAGAGGGACAGAGAAGGAGAGAGCTGAGGAATAGAGGAGATGGGGGAAGCGTTGGAACCGGTAACTGACAGACATTTGTACGTAAGAGGAAATACAAAGGCAGGCACTTGAGTAAGGCCGCATGAGATTAGGAGCGCAGATGTGCTTTTAAGTGAAATGAGGCGGTTATAGAAAGGCAGAAATCATGGGCAGATTTAGACATGACAGATAGGGGTTTACGTCATAGGGACGTAAAAGACGTCACTCTGGCTTCGTGGACAAAAAACCGAAGTATTGGCATAGAGAATGCGAATAAAGAGCAATTCTGCAAATATGTAGAGAGTCATCCTTCATTATGCATTACGTTTTATTATTAAATTTCTAATTCCTAATTAATGGATACCCCCTGCATAATACACAATACGGCCAAGGTAATTGGATATCATTATTAAAAGCTCTAAAATCTTTAAATTTTTCTTATTTTTCCTCTCTGCTATACATCTGTTGAGATTTTAGGGTTATAAGCTGGAATTACACTAGGATGTCTAGTTTTTGCCACTATTATTTATATTGTCTCGACAGGTATTACCAGTGTAAGCCAAAAGCACGTTGATAAACTACCAATTTCGCCAGCGCCACTATGAAACCACACATGCCAATACCCAGGTAGTGGACTAATGGGGAATTTAAATATGGGAGGTCAGTGTGATCATTGGCTAGATCAAGACGTATCCATCTTCATGCTCTCGCTGATTGTGGCCATTGTGGTAAGACCGTCGCTTCCTCTCACTGTTGCCCCTTGGCCAACCTTTTCGACCTTTATGTATCTGACAGACTCTATACTTTCTCATTTTAACGTGCATGGTCTACGTGGTGTTTCTTAATAAAAATCTATTTAGACCATCTCACAGTACTCTCAATTCGATCCTTGAGAGATATCTCCATCTGTCATGGTTTCATTAATTTCAATGAGTCAGCTGTAGATAGTGATAATTACATATCTGTAGGTTACTTAAATAATGCTCCATTGCGTCTTTTGGATAAAAATTGATTGCTCGTAAACAGTAAATAAATTCCTTTTTCGGTATTCCTGTTTAACTGTTTGAAGTTTTCAGCCATATAATTGATATTAAATAAAATTTTTAAAGCTGAAATAAAATATCCATTTGCGAGTTTAGTCAGTGGGTTTAGGTGTATTAGATATTGTTTCTTCTTTAAAGCGCTGTCGTCGAACATACTGATCGTGTCATCTACTTGGAGGATAATGATATTGCCGCAGTTCGGGAAGGAACACTTTCCATTCATCGAATCACCAAAAAAAAGAACGAGCCGTCTGTGCGTGATGTTGTCACCCTGCGAATTGAAATCAAAGAAATCATGAAGGGTACGTTTCATAGGATTCGTCATTCTACTTAAATTATATAGGTAGTATATCAATTAATATAGTCTTCTCCTTTAAGGAAGCTACGATTACTTCATGCAAAAGGAAATCTTTGAACAACCGGAGTCAATTCTCAACACCATGCGTGGACGTGTCAATTTCAATGACCTAAGTGTCGTTCTCGGTGGTATTAAGAATCATCTTGTGGACATTAAACGTAGCCGACGTTTGATGTTCATTGGTTGCGGAACTAGCTACAACTCTGCGATCGCTGTTCGTGAACTTGTTGAAGAGTTGACTGAGCTTCCAGTGATGGTTGAATTGGCGAGTGATTTCCTTGATCGTCGAACTCCTGTTTTCCGTGATGACGTGTGCATCTTTATCAGTCAGTCAGGCGAAACTGCCGATACACTTTTGGCACTGAGATACTGCCTTAAGAGGGGAACACTGAACTTGGGTATCACAAATACAGCTGGTTCGACACTCTCTAGGGAATCTCATTGTGGTATCCACATGAACGCTGGACCTGAGATTGGTGTAGCTAGCACTAAGGTATTATTTTCTCCCTATTATCCCCATACCCTTATCTTTGTGGATTTAAAAATCTCTTTTTAACTTCTAGGCTTACACCAGTCAAATAATTGCTATGGTAATGTTCGCTTTGGTCCTCTCCGCTGACCGAATCTCATTCAGTGAGCGAAGAAAGGAGATTATTGAAGCTCTGAGTCGTTTACCGGAACAGGTTGATTCAATTCTGCGCAAGGAAGATGCGATAGTTGAAATGGCGAAGGATTTTGTTAATGCCAAGAGCATTTTGGTTCTGGGTCGCGGATATAACTTTGCTACTTGTTTGGAAGGCGCATTAGTAAGCATTTTACTGAGTGCTCAAACACTCATATTTATATCCAAGACAGTATAGACATTATTAAAACGGACGTTGTCATTTAATGGGACTGACATGTCCTGGACCCTCTTTTTAAGTAGATAACTGCGGAGAGAGAGAAATTAGTCTTAACTCGAGATGGAAGCCTTTTGTTATGACGAGCCACTCAATTGTTAAGTACACATAAGGGGCGAGTCATATGTAAGTGGCTTGAGTAGAACAGGTATTTATTAGGGAAATAGTGCATAAAGTAATAATGGAAGAGAGAAGAGAGCACGAGTATACCAGAAGTCTCACGTAGCCTGTGTGTCGTTGACAGCCCATTTGAGCTTCTTGACAGTATCCGTGGAACCTTGAACGCTGTTTCGCTCTTACGGACAGGGAAGTAAGATAAATAAAAAGGGGTAGAGCAAGATCGGTTGGTTAAGACAGCCATTCTGATTGGTTGATGAGATCATAAACGTTAATCATTCTAGTTCATCAAGACGGCTTTCCATTGATGTCGCTTATAAGCGGTTCTGTGAAAATGCGGGGATGGGGAGAGAGTTGATGGAAGAAGAGCGATGATAATAGCGTTAAAACGGAGACGGAGAAGGGTTGTAAATAGCCCTTAGCGACCTTAGAATGAGGAAAAAGCGTATGAAAGTGCAAAGCCACCAATATTCCGTATTAGTCATTTATCAGTATACAACAGGGACAAAAACTATGTTAATAGAATCTGGATAATTTTGTTTGAAATATCTTAACTTCCAATAACTGATGTAAGTAATTCAACTGCATTTACACGTTTATTCTTTGTTTCCTTTTTCATTCCGACTTTAGAATAAAGTCATTTATTAAAGGTCCCTTATGTAGGCTTCGCTATGCTTCAATTTGTAGAAAAGTGATATTTTATGTAACTATTTGTTATTTAGAGGAACTAATGAACTCGATCTTGATTTTAGAAGATAAGACTATAGCTAACGGCTACCAGCAGCAACAACAGTTTCAGAGTAGAACACCAAGGCCTGACCGGGCCCAAATGTATTGAATAAACCACGGTGAAGATTCCAGCAAGCGAAAGATGAGAAGAAATCGTACGGCTAGGTAACTGTACCGTGTGTGTTAGTAGGAGTGGAACTACAAAGATAATTTATGTGTCTCTTAGGCAAAGGCGCGTGCGAGGACATGAGTGCAGGTGTACTTTTAATGCAACCAGACGGCTATAGAAAGGGGGAGTCGATAGGGACGCTAGATAGGGGTTTTGAATTTTAGAAACGTAAAGACATCACTGCTACTTCGTGGGCGAAAAACTGAAGTAGTTTCATAGAGAATAGTAATAGAATGTGATTTTGAAAGTGCATAGAGAGTCATCCTTAAGGCTTTTATTACCTACAGCTGTTAATCGGTTATATACCTCACCTGTTTCGCTATTCACACACGGTCTCATTTTACTCAATTTTTGCTATAGATATTACATTTGATAATGATAATTTATCTTTTTTCTGTTAGAAACTGAAGGAGTTGACTTACATTCACGCTGAAGGAATAATGTCGGGAGAGTTGAAGCACGGTCCTTTGGCCATGGTGGACGCCGACATGAGAGTCATAATGATTGTTATGAAGGATCGTCTTTACGAGGTTAGTTTTTGCCACAATTAGATGCTTAGATCTGTTCCTTAAACTAACCACTTCCGAATTTTTATCTTACTGGTTTGGTGAATAATCTAGTTAATCAATAACTGATTTTCTCCATTTAGAAAGTGCTTAACGCCTTGCATGAGGTTCATTCTCGTCACGGAAATCCGATTTTGATTACAAATGAGGATCCCGACTCTCATCTAAAGGAACTCTCGAAGGGAATCTTTGAAATTCCGAAAACTGTGGATTGTCTTCAAAGCATTCTTGCGGTAGTTCCTCTTCAACTTCTTTCTTTCCATGTTGCCAGACTTAAAGGACTTGATGTAAGCTATTAATTTGTAATTTTCAAATCTTTATAAAACCTGATTTATTTATTTTTTTGTTTAGGTTGACTGCCCAAGAAATCTTGCGAAATCTGTGACTGTCGAGTAAGATCTCACAATTGATGATTGAGAAAATAACCTAAAACAACTTCCTCTTCCTGATTTGTCCCCTCTGTCTTAAAACTAAATCATTCCAATATCTCAGTTTTTGTTATTGGCATACAATAAATTAAAGGATCTCCAACCCAAAAAATGATTAATATTTGGCATTTGAAAAATAGGGAACTGGATAAACTGTTCCTGTTCTGTCAAGGTAGTATTCGCGGTGTTTTTCAACTAACTAAAATATCAGTTGAAAAAGAAACTACAATTACTTTTGTAAATTGAGATAATTCTACGTATCTTGAGTGGTCAACATTGCTCAAGCTGACGGACAACTGATCTAGATATCTATCTCTTGTACAATTCATCTTGCTGAGGACAGCTTCGGGATTTGGCGATAATTCCGTCGAGTTGTGATCTTCAGTTTCTTTGTATGTTGGATGGGCTTTTCTCAAATGACTTCGATAGTCCTGGAAACATTTCACGCATGGTGTCTTAGGAATTTCAGTGCATCCACATTCGACTGCTATAAAATTGCACATGTTTCTTTTAAATAATATTAAATATCGTTTCAAGTTACTCCGGTGCACATTTAGGGTCTTTATATGATGTTTGATAGGTAGTTATTAAAGTCCCTGCGGCCTTTGACATCCTATTTAAAAATTGGAAACGCTTATTGCCATAGCAATCATCCACAAATATTTTCATGAGTCTGGTTTTATTAGGCAATAAACAGTACCAAAATCATCATATATTTAGATGCAATTTATTATACTATTTAATGGTCCAAATTTTGTAAGATATGAATCTGATTAAATTCTACATTTGCTAATTTTATGATTTATTGATGTTTTAACAAACCAGTTTGCTTCGTCAGCAATAATGAATTAAACAACTAGCATTTTGGACAAAAGCATAAATTTTTAGAATTTTTATTATAAATTTTGTCAGTCTGATGCTTGTATAAAATATTTCAGTTTTATCTGTCTATGAAAAGCTTTCATTATCGCTAAATTAAGGGAAATCAATGTGAAATAAAGGGAAAGAAAAAAATACTCAAATGGCAGTGGAGATATATATATAGTTTTAAAATTTGATTAATGTACATTATCAGTTTCATATACATGACGGCAGAAATTAATTTTTGATCTTATATTTGTAAGATAATAAGATATAAAATATATTTTATTGAAATAAGAAACAATGAAATGAGTACATTTCCATAATAATCTACATGTCAAGGTCCTTGTTATAAACATTATGGGGTCTGTCGAGGCCACATCGATGGAATAGGTTAGATGAGTCAAGTCACTCATGTCGTCAGACCAATTTGGAGGTGGCAGACAAGCCACCCCAATTTATTAATTAGTAAATTAGGTTTGTGTACAAAACATTTCTTCGTTAGACCTCAGTGGTGTCTCGTTGTAGGAGTCTCGGCGTGATGATCGACATCTGTTTAGGTAACTATGTGCAAAAACACAAACACATAGTGGGACCGCCTGTGGATACCGTAGTGGGGGTTATATCGCCAGTGAATCATTTCTGATCACCAGGTTTTGATAGACATCTGCTGGCTATAGCAGTCTTATGACAAACGAAATCGATCGTTTAAAATTAAAGATTTAAATTTGGTTGCACTCAGTAAGCAGAAATATAAAAATCATTTAAGTCTATTGGCTTTATGAATTTTCTTAAAGTCATCTTTCTCATGATCATATGAGCGTTAGTATTAATAGGATGACATCAGCTTTGCAGGTACAATGAACTTAGCCAATTTAGATCATTGACATTCAATAGTGTTTTAATTTCACTGACAGTCCATTTACATTAAAAAATTTATTAATTTAATAGCAGTTGTCAATTAGTATTAAATAGGCTGATATATCATATATGTATATATCCGTGCACTAAAGAACAAAATATAGTGACTTTTTTGGAACTTAAGTCACTGCGAAAGTCAGTTTCACAGATTTCCTTATAATCGGAATGAATATTGCGTTTTCATTAAAAATGAAGTTGAAGTTTGGTAGTAGATCAACAGGGAATGGCTCTACATGAACACATATTAAAAAAAGTGGGACATAGCGTCAGTTTAATCACAGTTTCAAAGTACTGCCAACTGCCAGAATAATAATGGAGTTATTAAAACCGTAATTTTATGCGCATATATGATAAATAGTCCAAAAACTATGGTAAAAGTCACCTAATTGATATTCATTCTATTACTTAGGCTTTCTAATGAAGTGAATAGCTGAAAATCTTCAAAAGATAAACAGTAGAGTAATTCATCTTCCAGATTTTTAATTTGATGTGCTAGTTTTGGTAATTTAATAACTATTTATAGAAGCCTGTTAAACTAATGCACAGATAGTTTGACCTATTTATTTGTGTGATATATCTTTGCGATTGCTTATAATTCTACAATTTCTTGTCAATGTTTCTGCGGGGTCCTATCAAAAGGATTTCCCTATTCTTTGGGATCTTCTTTGTTATAACATTTATGGCATACTTCTATCTAACACACAAAAATATTGATTTGGCTAATTTTGATGAGGGACTTGAAGATTTCAAACATAAAGCGTGGAATTTTCTTGACGAGCAAAGGCCATTAGAAGGGTTGAAACTTGAAAGACCTGTTGAGGATTTATCAGTGTATTTTATTGCCTTTAATAGTATTTTTATTGCCTGAAATATTTTCACACTTCCACGCTGTTCAATTTTTAGGCGCAAATTCTCTCCGGAATGCGTAAATCAGCTGTATTCACAAAAGACTGATATAGAGGTTAGTCTTTTGAAATTAGAATTTTTTTATCTTAAATGATTTTATAATTTTACGTTTTGTTCTTTAGATGAATTCTTTGTATGATAGCATTCCATTTGAGAATAAAGATGGTGGTGTCTGGAAACAGGGCTTTAATATTTCGTATAATCCTTCCGATTGGGACAATCAGAAACTAGAAGTGATTATTCTACCTCATTCTCACCAAGATACTGGTTGGTTCCGCATTAATTATGTTCTAATGTATTTTCAATTCCTTTTTGGGTATCTATTTCTGATTCTAAAGAGTATGAAGTTATGAGGCTTTGATTTTCGAGGAAATTTTATTTCACCTTAGATGCGTTTGGTAAAGGGCTTATGTCACTGTAATGCTTTTATATTGCAAATAAGTTCCTTCTGTTTTCATAGCACCAGCATTTTTTTCCTCATCCAGCCTAATTTGTTGGGTTTAATTACAATATCGAATTGTCTTACAGTTCGCCTAGGAAATAGTTCAAGTATAATGCTTTTTTGAACTTACTAAATTATTACGATCCAAGCCTGATCAGTTCTAATGTTCTGTAGATTGAAAATTAGACCTAGATGTCTAGATTGACTTCATCTTTTACAGGTTGGACACGGACAATTGATGAATACTTCGCATCCCAGTCGCTCCAAGGGTTCGGTTCTACTCTTGATTTCTTGGGTAAGAATCCCTCCTCCCGTTTTATCTACGCAGAGGTCTCCTTTCTCGATTTATGGTGGCAAACTCTGACTCCCTCAGTTCGAACTCTCTTCATTAAGTCAGTCATATTTAGTTTCCATCCATTCATCGATTATTTGGATAACCAACTACTAAAATTCTCATTTCAGATTGGTTCGAGAAGGCCAATGGGAAATTGCTACCGGTGGTTGGGTAATGAATGACGAAGCCCTTACTCACTATGGAGCCACGGTCTCCCAGCTCATTGAGGGTCAACACTGGATGTTGGACAACCTAGGTGCGTACATAATCTTCTATATTATAAAAGTTGACGATATAGATTGAGCATTTATGTGCTTTTCTTCAGGTGTTTTGCCTAATGTCAGTTGGGCGATAGATGTGTTCGGTCACAGCACCACAGAAGCCTACATTCTAGCTAAAGCAGGTATCAAGAATATTCTCATTCATCGCGTACACTATGAGGTCAAAAAGGTCCTGGCTGAAAAAAAGCAGTTAGAGTTTATCTGGAAACAACCATGGGGTAAGCCTCATTCTTGTTACCTTTGCTTATTTAAGTAAATGATTTATCAGGTAGGGAAAATAAAGCATGACTTTCGAAGTTAGACAAGAAAGGTGAGTAAAATTAGTTCATTGAGGTTAGTTTGAAGCATTCTAAGAGGGAGAGGATAGTGGATTTGGTCATCTTTTCCCTCTCTTAAATCGCGTGTCATTTTTCTATTTCAAATAGTTAGATTCTCTATCTTCCATCTTTTTTTATTACGTTTGTAGAGACTTAAGGAAAAAATAGCTAAGCAACTTTTATTTATCATGAAATATTGTGAATCATGTCATTTCCCTTTTACCAAGTCATATCGGTTAAGTTTTTTCTCATACATTTTCGTCCACTTTGTATTCTAAAAAAAGTTTGATTTTGACAGAAATGATTAATTCAAAAGTAAAGATATAGTCTTGATGGTTTAGTAATTACGAAGACCTCCAGAGGAAAAGGTTTACTTGAATTTAATTTTCCGATAAATAACTCATTTTGCCAATCATCTATCAATGAATAATAACCGGCAGTTTGCTGGGTGGGTAATGATAACTATCGATCTCGTTTCTATTTACTTGGTAGGCGTGCATTTTTACTATTTCCTTATATTTATTCGTTCTTATTTCATAGATATCACCGGTGAATCTGCGGTTTTCACTCACATGTTACCTTTCTTCTCCTACGATATTCCACACACCTGTGGACCCGATCCTTC
Organism: Hymenolepis diminuta; assembly: GCA_900708905.1. Lineage (NCBI taxonomy): Eukaryota > Metazoa > Platyhelminthes > Cestoda > Cyclophyllidea > Hymenolepididae > Hymenolepis > Hymenolepis diminuta. Next base: position 2,903,020 of record CAADRB010000007.1, read on the forward strand.
AATTTGTTGTCAGTTTGACTTCATGCGGATTTCGCTCACCTGTCCTTGGCACATTCCTCCGCAGCTAATTAAGCCTGACAACGTTGCCGAAAGGTAAGCCCATAAACTTGAATGATGCATTAGTTTAGGAGATCTCATGGTAGTTTGTGGGAATTTCGTTTATTGTCAAACTGGCTTATAATATTTAGGTAATTATCTTTGGTCCGCAGTTCTTTTTCTTTGTTTCCGCTTGCGATTTAGTAGCTTATTTATGCTTCCGTACAGATAGAAAGTGGAGATTTAATATCCTTACTGATCTATAGATGAATTTCGAAATGAGATCCTGTTAATCAGAGAACGTTTTTTCGCACTTTCGATATTTATTGGGAAATTTATGCCGTTAATGCTTGCTTTAAATGGTAAAAGGGATTTACATAAACCAAATCAGAGGTCTCGAATTTGAGATTCATTAGTTCATTCAAATAGTGGAATGATAGGTCACTGGTTATTTTTTATCAATAAAGGTGTGAAAGAATTCGAGTTTCTTAATAAGAGAAATTTTGTAACGCGTTTATTCCCTCCAGGATGAGTGTCGGAAAGCGTTTTTTGAGCACTTGACTTTCCTAACACTGATCGCCAAGGTTACATACTGTCACTTGTTAGAACTTCTGCCCTCATAGGTTGAACTGACAAGACTGAGAGAACACTTCTCGTTTTCTTTAAATTACCCATCGTATTACTCCGGCATTTCGCTTCCTGATGTCCATTCTTTGGATAGACATTACAAATGTGATTTCTGAGAGGACAATTAGTACAATAGTGCACTTCGCTGCATAACCAGCACGGTGATGGGGGTTTCTTGTTTGGAATATTTTCCAGCCTGTTCTTCTTCTTGGACGGTTGTGTAATTCTCCTGATAACCACCATGTTCACCAGCGTTCTGCTGGATGATAGCTGTGTCAGCAGGGTGGTGTTCATTCTTCGATATTCGTCACCTAGATCCCGTAGGGTGGTATGATGATTTTGTTCAATCATATGAAGAATTCTTGCATGGACCTATTCACACAGCAGGAATCTTATAGCAGACTATAAGGGAATAAAAAGCATTTAAAGTGGTGATTTGGAATAGATTTGAAGCCCGATTGTTCACAATTTAAATTTATCCGAGTAGCATAATCTATGCAATCCTTGTGTAATCCAAAGACATTTGGAGCAGCTGCGAAACTGTGAAGGTTTATTGCCAAACAATTGTCAGAGAATGAATACTACTTGGTCGAAATCGAGATTATGCAGTTCCTTTAGATGAATGTAACTGTTGAGGTTAATGTGTTCCGCGGTCTCCAATCGCTGAAGAAGGAGTCTAACTCTTTTCTGCCTGGGGATATCAGTCAGGTCTTTTGCGAACACATTCTTGGATTTATCAAACCAGTTATTAAAAGTAGGATCCGCTTCTGGATCATGGTGAAACGCACTGATCTGTAAAAGGAGATTGTGAGGGCACAATGTGGGGATGGAATATCTGGTTGTCCAGAATTCAGGTTTAGGTGCTGCGTAAACTGTTCCACTAGTTTCAAGAAGCTTCCCGGTTGTATTTGCAGCATGATTTATCTGTGTGTCGATTGTTTCATGAAATTATCTTGTTGCTTTTCCACGATGTGTTCAAGTTAGTGTGTTTTCGAGGACGTTTTCTATGTAAGTTTTTAAGGTGGCGAGTTTTCTTTCAAAACCACATTGCCAAATAATGTAATTCCAACTAACAATCCCAAAATAATCACAAGAATGGTAGTAGAGGGTAGAGAGAGGACGGATTCAAAGATATTGGAACTTTGCACAACGGTATGTGGTGGTTGTATTGGAACAAATTGTGTAATGTTGGAGGTTATTCATCAGTTCGGGAAAACGATATCATAATTGGACGTTATTTACAATATGAAAGGGAAGGAAGCACAAAATAAATGTTGCTATCGTCAAGGAAAAATTGTAATAATTCGCATACTTTTAGTTTGTTCTTGATATCTTATTGACACTTTCGAGTGGTAGCCTTACTCTTGGCGATGGTAAAGTTTGGTTGATTTCTCTGCGTGTTTTATTAAATGTTTATTTTTCACGTGCTAAAGGTAAATATATTTACTATTTTAATTCTAAGGATCAACTTAAAATGTGAACAGTTCAATGACCCAATAATATGTGATGATCGGAAGTCTAATGAAAGTTGAGAAATAGGTCAAGTAGATTTTATTTCACTTTAACTTTTCCAGTTTTCTACCTATTGCGTAATGGGGATACATCATTATATCAGATACTTTTGTTCCAAAATTCAAAGTTTGGCATTCACAAGGGATTTATTGTTTATTGTGTTCACAAATTATAAAGTAGTGGTTTAGATTGAGTGACAAAAGAACAGCTGGTTCATACTATCCATGTGATATTACCGTATGCGAAGGCATCTTTGAATCCAAAATCGGGATTTAAGGAGTACTTTGTACTAGTTTGTCCTCTCATCTTTCTAATACTTAATCGTATTTGCTTCAATTTTCAAGAGCCAAGGTGCTTGTGGACCAGTATCGGAAGAAAGCAAAGCTGTATAACAATAACGGAGTTCTTTTGGTGACACTTGGTGATGATTTCCGTTTTCTGTCTGCGGAGGAGTGGAAGTTGCAAGTATCTAACTATGAACAGCTGATAAACCACGTCAATAGTGAAAAATCTTACAACATGCATGTAAGTCAATCAATTTGTGGATCGAATTCTGTGTAATCCTTTTTCTATTGTGATGGGATAAATTTATTTCCACGAATAGGGTGAATTGAGTATTGATCTATCCGCGACCTATTTATTTGATTATTCTGATTGTTTGTAACCACCGATAAGACTCTTAATCAGAATCAGAAAGAAATATCTTCGTTTTCCTGAAAAGAAATCGTCCATTCTACAGTTTTTATTACTGGTCTTCTATGCTCACGACTGGGAATGTAGCGTCCTCACTGTTGCATTACTGACTAACCAAACAGTCAGTCAATCTCGTATAATTGCACATTTTTAAGCCATCGTTGAGGTGTATGTATCTTGTCTACTTCCTGCTGAGTCTGAGCAACTTTGGTCGTAGTATTTTCTTAAGGGACACCTAGTAAGATCCCAGAGGTAGCCTAAATCGCATTGTTAACTACATACTTTCATATAGATAATAGTAGAATGAGTTTTATAAAGTGCTTATCTTGGGGTTGAAAAATCCCTGCTTCGCCAAATCTCAAATTATTGTTTAAGCAATAGGTGAGTTTATATTGACTGAATGAGTGATATCAACATATTTTAACATTAGTGCATATTATCACTACTACTGTCATTATTTTATGTGAAGAATGAATGATGTATTTATGTTTTAACTAATATCTAACTCTTCATTTTGTTGACGGCTAAATAGCTGTAGCGATTATTAATAATAAACGAGAATATTAAAACTGGATGAATGTTTTAATATGCTTGCTGAAGTTTGGTAGTGTTTTAAGATATATTTTGCAAAGTTGCTCCCTATTTTTTAATTTAATTATCCATCAATTTCCGATTTGTGTCCTTGAGCTTTGCATGACAGTTCTTGATGGTCTCTACATCTATCCGAGTATGTATTTTTGTAATCATAAACATGCTTGCGCTCATAACGATCCCCAAATTTCTTCCAAATGGTGGGAGAGGAAAGGGTCAGGACGGTTTCTCATGACAAATCAGGTTATTTTTCCTAATGCACTCTCAGAGTAGTTCGTAACCAACCCGTTCATATTATTGTTAAGTCAATGAAGGTGTCGGAAAACTCTATGGAAATGTTCATTATGGAAAAATATTTAATGATTGTCGTAATTATATATTTCCTTTCACACTCGAATAACCACCTGAATTTGGCAATTCCTCGAATAATAACGCCTGTGGAGGGATTTATTGAAGGCTATTTTTAATCACCCTGTTATAAAAAGTGTTTGGTTTGTCCTGTGGAAAATTGTACTTTCGAACAGTGTAAAATTTCTTCGAGGATAGGAATGGCAATTCTAACTTTTCTTGAACGGATAGTGATTTGATGGTATTAGTCATTCATAAACGCTAAAGCTTCAACGTAAGTTGGTTAGGAAATTGAGATAACACTAGATTACCACTGAATTGATGCTACAGTTAAAACTGACTCAGACGTGGTGGAATAAGGCGGAAGGATGCAGATATACTGTTTATGAAGTTCTGCATATTTTTTGAATTCTACATATTCCGAAAATCTAAGTAACTATTTGATTTACATAGATTTCTATTGTCCACAATTAGGTAAACCCCGGATTATAATGGAAGCAGACAAAATTTTAAATCATTTTAGGGTGGTTAAAATAGTATCCGCTTATAATTTACGTTCTTGATCCTAGATTCGATTCGGTACTCTCTCAGAATACTTCCAGCTAGTGAGTTCACGCAAACCCAAAAACGAATTCCCTACTCTTCAAGGCGACTTTTATACCTATGCAGACAAGGACGATGAATTCTGGAATGGCTACTACACAAGTCGACCATCTTATAAGGCAATGTCTCGTGTTGTTGAAGCTGAAGTTAGGTACGTTACTTGAGTCTTTCAACGACCTGCTGGTTTATTTGAATCAACTTCCTAAAACTGAGTTATTTGGTTGAAGAAGCATTAATAATTTTGGTGTGTTTACAATTTGAATTGTAGTTTTCGCTAAGAACTTCTAATTCATTCCGTAAAATGTATATTCTTCAATTTCGGTTGATTATCCCTATTATTTAGTAAGTTGCATACATGCAGTTGTAATTAAAATCTGCTAATGATATGTATTAGGACAATTTTCTGACTCGATTTCGCCAGCACTATCTATTTTTTTTCTGATTAGGAGCGGAATCGAATATTGTTGCTTCATTGGACAGTAATCGGTCCTCAGGTACCGAGTTATTCGATACTGCTCTTTCGCGCTTAAATCAACTAATGAGTTTCTTTAATATAGTGATGGAGGGAAGCGTTTGTTGAGTCACAAGTCCTCTACTTTCTTTGTACTGGTTCTAAGCGGCTACAGCCATAGTGTTGTCTCGGTGAATACCTATCAACATTTCAGGGGAAGCCCTATACGATTTCATTTCTCAGGGAAATATTTTGGACAAATGAATACTTGAAGTAGTAATGCAATCTCGAGGTTGATCAGATTTCTGTATTTTATTCTGCATCTTGAAAGAATAAATGTTGAGTATATAGTAAGACTTTTTGAGTTTTATAAGAGACTTCGTGTTAAAGTAGGCAGAAAAAATACCAGGAATTAAAATGTGAAGATGCATTTTTAATGTTTATTAATTGAAGTTGCTACGCTTAACTCATCCTACATTTCATTCCTAATCGGTATGCATATTATGGTATGCATTAACTATCAATATGACAGCTAAGAAAGCTCCAGTGTGCTGTGTTACAAAATCTTTGTATGAGAAGACCTATCTTAAAAAATCGATCTAACTGAATATAACAACTGGAAGTAAAATCTCTTTATTCAGTAGCATCTTCTGCCCTTTCAGACTACGAAGATAAATTAAGTCGTTTTTAATTAAATCAAGTTGATCATCTTATTTTCATATCGTGGATCTCTATATCGAGGCCGTTTAGAGTTTCTTCTAAATTGAGAGTGATGAGATAATTTTAAATAAGGGTTCGAGCGGTTAAAAATTCCTCAAGCCGATTATAGAAAGTGTTTACAAAACCTTACTTCCGCAGAGGAAATTTCATTACTATCATCCACATCACTTAACATGCGCCAATGACTATTGATTTAATGAGTCCTAACCTGTCACACGTGCATGTATATTTGTGGACATAAAATGGTTAATAAATCTTGAAATCACAACCTCAGCTTGTAATATTGCGCGTAAAGCATTGGAACCGTCATCTGTTAAGAGTACCGATTTTTGTTTAAAACGACTAGCTGATCAGTTGAGTAGGCACTCTAATTTCATGAATGTTCAGTTTAAAGGCTTGCTTAAAATATTATTAGTTAAATGGAAACTAGGTTAAGGTATAGATAACTTATATTTGCAGATTAGAATAAAGTAGTATGCATAGTATTATTTGATGCAGTTTAATACTATTGCTGATGGGAAAGCAGCAAATTAGTTAAATAATATAAGAATCGCGAGAGGACAGTCAAGAAGTAGCGAGTAATGAAGTCGAGTAAGTAATCTTACCCTATTCAGATGCATTAAATTATAGGTGCATTGTGTTGTCCGTTTTCTAAGGAGGGTCGATAGTAATTTCCTATTGTTTAATTGTCATGGGTTAATCTCCAAGTTCCTGTCTAAGTTCAAATGCCCGATAATCGGAGCTTAATAGAACTTGAGTTGTTGGTCATGCCACACCAATTTATTTGTATCTTCTTACAGCCAATAGTAGGCAGGAGGGATTAGTTAAATAATTTAACGTAGCTGAGCTCTCTCGACCTCCCTAAAGACATCTATATTAATTGGACTACATGATGGCCTAGTAGAACCTAATCTACATGTAATTATCAGATCCTCTCGATGAAATCCTCAACCACTTGCATTGTTTTTCGGTATCTTATCATTATCATTAATTTTTTTAAGACAGCACAAACAACTTTTCAAGTTTTAATTATGAAAAAGCATATCAGTGAATGAAGCAACAAATGAGTAAAGTAAGTATGAAATGCGGGGAGAGGGTCAAGAGAAGCAGATGGTGAAGTCAAGAGTCTTAATTCATTTGAATTCTGGAGGTATTAAGTTGATCTCTTATGAGGAATATATTGACCTTTCAGAAATGCTGATATCCTCTTTTCAATGGCACGTCATTGGGCTCCTGCAACCACGAAATCCGACTCACTCTTTGCTGCCCTCTACGATAAACTCACCGAAGCTCGTAGACATTTGGCTCTTTTCCAGCATCACGATGGTATTGTTGGTACCTCAAAAGCCTACGTCATGCGCGATTTTCGTAGGAGGTAAGTTTGCCTATGAAGTCAATTTCTCACAGTAGGAATTTCTCTTTATCTACCTTATTTAATCTCTTATAGACTTGCCCTAGCTCTGAGCCATGCTCAGAATATCTCATCATTCAGCACTGCCTTCCTTCTCGGAAATGACATTCCTGAAATATACTCAAATCTTGAAAACCTAGTCAAGGGTTCTGCAGGCATTGTTCCCTTATTTGTTTCTGCTAACCCCCACTGGAATTCCACGGCTTCAATGTCGGAATTGCACACAATCACTTTGGAGAGCCTGAAAGATGTTAAGACGCTCTATCTCTATAACTCGCTGCCTCGTGCAAGAGATCATGTTCTGAAGCTACAAGTCAATATGTCGAACATTTTGACGGCTGTCAAAAAACAAGTGCGTTATTTGGTCCTTTTCAAATGATATGATGAAAACTAGAATGAAATTATTATCTTTATTTAAAGAAGGGTTAACCTTCATGGTGCTGATTCGTAAACACTTTTTAATGTCGATATGGAAACGGGCCGACAAAGTGTGTACACATATGTCATTATTGGTAATATCTGATTTACAGTGAATATGTAAGATTAGGACTATTGAAATAAAATTACACTACAACATAGCTTAGGTTGCCTCTACGATATTACTTGCTGTCAACTGAAGTTACACCATAACAATAATCATATTCAGAAGGAAGATTGATTTTAAGACTGATTTATCAATAATGGAACAGTATGGGGATTTCAGTCTCAGGTATGACTGTGGAAGGGGGCAGCCGATAATCAGACGAACAAGCGAAATGCACACTCTAACTAGTGAGTTAGAATATGTGGAAATAATAGAATGGTTGGAGTGTGTGAACTGAGAGGCGATTTTGATAATGTTATGGCAAATTGGTGTCTTGACAAAAAAAGAAGAATCTTATCGTAGAATCTATGTTGTTACTGGGTACTTTAAGTACATTGAGAAACGATGTGGCTCTCCGTGTTCTCCTTAATCCATAATTTATCGATTTGCATCCTCTTCGAATTCACTGACTAGACCTCATCGCCTATCACCTCTCGCTTGTCATTAGTCATTCTCCGCTGTTTCTTTGGTCATATGTATCCTCACATTTCCCTTCTGTTCTCAACTTGTAGTTTGAGTAAAGACCTATCTTGATTTTTAAGAAGCCTGGTCGTCACTATATTATTACTTTTAAGCTACATTAGCTGCCACTAGCCTTTATTTCCCTTCAAGTTTATAATTTCAAACTTAGAACTTTATCGAATTTCGTTTATGTCCTTACAAGAAATTTGTCATAATTTTGCGAATATTCAACTACAATAGTATAATGTGTACAAAATCAGTCGATTGAGCCCTTTTAACAACTAAAACCACTAACTTGACAGTTTAAGAATCTGAATCTGTTTGGGCCATGAAAGTAAATTATTCTTTATATTTGAAATTATTACTGATAGCCGAGTTCTATTGCCCAAATTTCAATTATTAATGTCAGTTATTAAGCTTATATTGGTTACTTACATTCCTTATTATAACTTTCTCCAATTTATATATAAAATCAGGTCAAACAACCTCTAGCCGTTCAATTGAGTGTTCTACTTGACGACTCTAAAACTTCTTTCGCAGTTCAACTTGAACCATCATTCAACTTTAAGTCGCCAGATCCTTTCTCTACAATGTTCCAGCTATTAGCTGGGCCTATTCCCCTTTCCCCAATGGAATTTGTACGTGTTACCATCAAAGCAGTTACTGAACCGTCGCCAAAGCCTGCCGTGCTTGTTGTCAAACCAACTTTGTTCAAGTATCCCAAGATCGCGTAAGTTTCAGTTTCATTAATTTTGCCCTAGTTTAACTGCTAAAAACTTATGCAAAACCGTGTTTGACGACATTTCACGTATTTGTGCATGTATTCTGGTGTCTTCGGTGTTGTGTTTACGCGTATTTCTGTACTACTGTGTCTGATTTAATATGCTCTATTAATTTATCTATTGCTTTTTTGGGTGATTTAAGTTGAAAGATTTCCATGAATAGATTTAGCAGGCATAGTTGCTAATGTTATAACTTTTACAGGTGCTTCTGCCACTTCCTACTGGTTATTGTATTACGGCTCAGTGATTAACTGCAGATAAGTGACCTTAAAGTTAATAGTCGTGCCCATCTATGAGGTTAGAAGTCACTAGTCCAATGTTTATCGGCACACACATTGAGCGTTATTAGCAACCGCACCGTTCGAGTTTCTCACCATAGCGGGTTAAAAATACTAACCCTTTACCTAGAAAGAATGTTAAGAAATTTTCTAGATTATTTTCAGTGAAGACATAACCGTGACTTGGATATATGCCTTAAATGAAATGTATATTTTCAATTTTTATGTTAAGAAAATATATGCTTATGATTGACAATTTAAGAATAAATTTCCCGCTATCATTAAAGAATCAATATAATTACTGCCTAATCGATAATTCATGGAGTGAAATCGGCTACTGTCGCATGCAGTGAGAACTTTCGGATCTTAACTATTAGAAGGGGCATAGGCATCAAGATGATTAGATCAACCGTTGAATTTGACCAGCTGGCTAATGATCTTTGAATTCGGTGGACATAAATTCTCCCAGAAATATAGGAATCTAAATCCCAAATTGGAAAATAGGAATATTAGGACATGACCCGGTGATCTATGCTCATTTAACTAAAGCGAACAATCAAAAGAGTAAGGATTTTTTGAATGCCCTGACGCTCTTTCCTACTTCTCCTCGATCTCCTCTCCTTAACCCTTTATTCAAATATTTAACTAGTCCCCTGTTTAGATATTATCTCACGATGTGTATTTCAGTGGATAACCCTTTGTATATGATTCATTGAAATTTTCTTAGTACTGAAATCGCTTCCGGCTCAATCTATTTGAGCTTATATTTACATGCGGCTCTTTAATGATTATTAATCTAAGTATAATTAAAATAGGCAACTTTCCTTACCTTTTGGTTTCTCTTCTGTTAAATTGTAATATGGAGGTAAAATCTCAAATTTCAACATATCGAACGCAGGCAAAATTGTGTCTTTCTTCCATGCCATCTAACGTAGTGGAAATTACAGCACTGTTGAACTGTGCAGAAAACAAAACCATCTTTTTAAACAGGTACGATTTTAAAAAAACCTCCACTCCTTAATTCCACCGTTGTAGATGAAACGTTTTACTTTAGCGTAAGTTTATTTTTCCACTACAGTCCACTTACTTTATAATTATCCACTAACTCAGTGACCGTTTTGGTTCTAGCGACCCCCGCCCAAGACCCAAATGGTATTAGAAGATGGGATTGAATGCGGGTGATTTAGATGATAAGGGATAGGAAATCTGGTAGACTCACTCCATTTGGAAAAGAACGAACCTGTATAGATAAGAAAAGGAAATGATGTCTATGAAAGTTTGGAACATATAAACCAGAGATACATTCAATCTGAGTAGCATCTGTTATTTCGCTTCCATCAACTTCGACGACTGAACTACAGATTAGGCGAACCGCATGCCCATAGATTACGTTTCGTTGAGATCTACCACTTTACTCGGAAAAAATTTATCCCTATTTCCTTCCCTTTTTCAGACACTCTGCCGAAATGTTCTACATTAAAGGCGAACTTCAAACCCTCGAATCAAAACTTGCCTCTAACTTCTTGGAAGTGAACTTCGATAGAGAAACCGGTTTTGCGCGGGTTAGACTTATATTCATTTATTTTATTTATGTATTATTTAAAACAATTTCAAATGTGTTTAGTCGAATAGTGGTAACCTACTTTTTTTAACTTTGTGGGGATAGAAATTGTTTCATGTGTTTATCGTTTATTTTATTTTAATTGAAGAAGTACACAAATCACTTATCAAACTGGATTTGATTTTGATTGTAGAAATCATATTATTCACGTCTTTTATTTTCCTTTTATCTAATTATGTTCTTTCAAGACAGTCAATCAATTTGCTCAGTTTAAAACATAGAATCTTGCATTTCTCTTTGGTAAGAAAATAAAACTTGCTGATGTTTGTATATTTTATGGACCGGATATTTTATAGTCCATCTTCACATTATCTGAATAAGTTACTTGCCTAATTAGAACATTAATATGCTGACTGGGATTGTTTAGAAAATATGTCCATGTGTGTATTCACGTTCCATCAAGTTTGTCTATTGAAGAGTAGTTATTGGAATTCGTGATCTCTTAATAATAGTGATTGACGTATTTATCCCGGTGTCTCTGGAGTCGAACTTGGTATTGTAGTACAGTTTTCTAACTACTATAGCGATATCTGCTGGTTCATTTTCACAATCACTTGTAATTCTAATTCCTTTCATGTCCTACGGGCTAATATTTACTTGTGAATAAGAGTGTTCTTATTTGAAATATTAAATGGTAGCTCCCCTATACAGCTTTGTAAACTTCTTTTTGCCATTCTCATTTTATTTGGAGAGGAAAATAGTTATATTTACTTAAAACTATTTACATAATCTCCTCAACGTAAACTGTAGTTAATTGAATAATCATTATTATATTTCTTTAAGACTCTACAAAACAAGAAAACGGGGGAGAAGCACAAGTTGGAAATAGGATTCCACTACATGAACCCAAGTCCGAAAGCTGGCGCTGCTGGAGCCTATATTGGTTGTTCGTTCGTCTCTAACGAGGTAAGTCTATTTGGTTGATTTAATCTGTCTAATATCGATTAATGGCATTGGAACTTAAAGACAACATAGGATTTGATTCCTCTGTGAGTCAGCATCAGATAATTTATAAATTACTCCTGCCAATGTCGCTGTGGTCAAGGTTTACATCTACTAAGTCGGGGATTACAAGATCGATATTTACCAGTGAATAGTCAACCTCATTGGTTAATTCGCATTTAGATGATAGAATGTGAGCTTGCTACCAGAGCGGCTCCAGAATATCCTTCCTCTACTCAGGTCTAGTGGTGTTAAATATTTTCTTAATGGGCTTGGAAATATAGGTCTCATATCTGTACCTTTTGGTGAATCGAAATATGCACAAGATTTTTACGTCCACAGATAATTTTTACACTACTAAACGAACGCGGCATCCTTACAGATAACTTTGCCCCTTTTTAGCCGCTCTCCAAGGAACCTGTTAAAATACGTGTCCTTCGCGGTCCCTTAACCGACGAAGTTACAAGTTACTATCCTCGTGTCAAGCACACTCTCAGAGTTAACAAATTGGGTAATTACGTGCAACATACTTTAGCAATTGTAAATTTTTGTTTATTAAATCATGTTGGTCGTCTCCACGACTTCACCTAATTTTTATATCGCTTATTATCATAATCCATGAGAAAGAGACCTTGTTGTTAGAAAGCAAACATTGAGTTGATTAGAGAAGCTTTTCCAGATAAATTAGGCAGATCGAGAGAATGTGGCATTTAAAATTGACAGATTTGTAGACTGTTTTTGTGGATGGTCTTTTGTAGGCCCTTACATCTCGACAGCTAACAGTGAATCCTCACCTACAAACAGTATTGTTGGCCGTTTAGTTTTACCATTCTAAGTGTTCAAAGTCACTGCTAGCCTACTTATATACTGCAACCCTTAGTTTACCATTTTCAATCACATTTAAACGAGAACGGCAAAATAATTAAATTAGAAGTAAGGATAGGGAAGTCACGTAAAAGTGAAGGTAAGGTAAGAACGTCAAATGAGTTTCATATAATTCGAAATGTTAGATTCGCCAAGTTATAAACTTATAGTTGTTTCATATCCTAGTGTTTCTAAAATTATATGTCTCGATTTGATAACTAGATTCCCGATTGAGCCCATGTCGCTAGTGTTTAGAGCTTACTGACTAATTGACTGAAATCGGCGATAATGCCACCTCGATGCAAATATCCCTTCTGATAACAGCATATTAGCTAGTTAATACTAGTTAATGTATATTTAACAAGGTAGAGCCGCTATTTCTTATTTGTGCATCCCCTTGAAGTTGGTACTCATAAGTAGCAGAGGCTTGGTTTTACATAATGTTTTTTTTCGAAAAATATGGCATAGTTGAAGCAATAGAAGTATTGACTATAGTCAAATTAAAATGGGATAATTGATTAGACGATTGATTACGCCGAATCAAGAGGAGCTGAGAATAGCTTTCACTTAATATTCCTCTTGATTTCTATCAAATTTAATATGTTTCAGCAATCCTTAACAGCAGTAACTAAATCAGTGAATCCACAAGTTCAAAGGGAAATTTCACCTTATTTGAAGTAAAAAATTCTTTTAGGGAACGAGCAGAGCTTACTAAATGACTGGATCTCCTTTCATCTCTATTTCCACATCATAGCTTTTGACGCAGACAAAGTAACCATGGGGCTGTTTAGTACCTCGGCATCTATCATTTAATATTTTGAAGTTATAAATAACTGATATCAATCAGTAAAACTTGAGCAACACTATCGTATTTATAAGATACTCCTGGTCGTATGGCCCTGGAAGTTGAAAATGTCGCCAACCTCACAGATGCCAATGCTGTGGAACTCGTTATGACAATTAAGACGGGTATCAATAACAAGGATGGCACCTTTTTCACAGACTCGAACTGTTTCCAGGTAAATTTTAACATTTTCAACATAACCGTAAAATCCATGCGTTGAACCTGTGCTTTCGATGTTGATTTTAGATGATTAAGCGCAAATATCGTACCAAAATCCGTCAGTGGGGAAATGTCTACCCAATGAGCTGCTCAGCCTTCATTGAGGATGAGACCCATCGAGTAACCTTGCTCTCCGGTCAACCATTGGGCTTCATGGCTGGTGAGAAACCGGGAGAAATGAAAGTGTGGCTAGATCGAAGAACCCTCATTGATGACCAACGTGGTCTCTTTGAATCCATGACGGATAATCTACCCACTCGTTCCCTCTTCCGAATCCTCATTGAACGCATCTTCAAACCTGCTGTAGTTGGCGTAGTTGTGGTAAGGGGATATATTGATGGATATATAACTACCGATCGGCATCGAAATAACTTCGTTACCGTCTTATTTTGCAGCCTTCCATGACTACCGATGCTCATTTTGCACTAGATGATATGCTCTTCCCATCGGCACAATTTTTAGTCAATACTGATCCATCCAAATTGAAGCCAAGGTTAGCGTTAATGGCTAATACCGGACTCCCTTGTGACTACGACTTGGTGACAATGAAAACATTCTTCAGCAAATCAGAACGATTTAATGGTATGCATGCTTAGTCTGTAGCCACATATAAAATTGAAATTATGCATATATTAAGTCGGGGAGAGGTGTAAATGGTTAAGTAAAAAATATTCCTAATCCCGTCAATTGATAGCACTACTTGAATATTCAGGAGACGTCTTGTTGACTATAATTAACCAGTGCGAATGACCTTCCACATCACTAGATGTTTTTTCATAAGTATTAATCTCTATGTAACCAGTAACTTAGCAAAGAGCACTTTGACCATTATTAAGTCCATTCGATTAACAAAAGTGACTAATTAATATTTGTGTAGCTTTAAATATTACGGTTATCATATAGGAATAAAAGTAAAATGTGAAGATGTCTCTAGGTTTCAGACGCAATTTGTGCTTCTTTGATTTTAATGTCCTCAGAATACGTGAGAAGTACATTTCTATTTGAGAATAGTTTTTAAGACAATTGGGTTGATTTTCAAGAATGGAGAATTGAATTCTCTTATGGTTTCATGATCATATATTTCAGGATCCAGATTGATTAATTATTTTAAATAAAACACTACAAGTGTGTGCAATTTTCTTTTTATTCTGCAGGGTTGAACAGCGTTGATGCAAATCAATTGGGCATGATTTTACGTCGTAAGGTGAACGGTTGTGGCTCTACAGGGCTCTGCAGTGATATATGCGTTTGCCAAAATACGGTAATATCTTCGGTTAGTGTTTAAATCGAAAACTTAAAAATTAATATATGAGTATGTACACAGTTCATTATCAGTTTGGAAGTCTGAAACTAATTACTCAAGGCGTTGAATAAACTGCGGATCTTTATATCGAGGAGTGAGGCTTAACGTGATGCTGAGCATGTATTTCATTACATGCTAACTCTCAGGATTTGAAGTATCCATTTCTTTGCTGCTCAGCTCAGAAGAACGTGCGCTGTTATGGCTGCTTTTGCAAAGGTCATTTGAAAAGACTTTCATTGAATTATTTGTCGATGTTGAAGATAACATTGTGAAATGCAGCGTGTTAACCACTCTCGTCTTTGAAGCAACCGGAAGTTGGGCACTGAAAATTCTCGCTGATCGTTGTGCCTGAGGAAAAGTGATTCCCTCCCTAGTGAAAGGCATCGTTTTCTTTTCTGTGGACATTCGCCTTGAGTTTTTTTGCACTAATTCCTTTGAGGTGAGGAATTGTGCTCTTGGAAACGGGAATGGATCTTGTTTTATACATGGCAGCTGATTCAAACCAAAGTTTTCCTTTGCGTCTTGATCGATTTGCTTTAACAATTACTTCGTCTAAGGTTTCTTTCTGGTTCTTGTTGATGCCTGATGAATCGAAGGGGGCTTTAGAGTAAGGAGACCAGGAAGACTTTTCATATAAGTCTATGGTGGT
Source organism: Hymenolepis diminuta (assembly GCA_900708905.1). Taxonomy (NCBI): domain Eukaryota; kingdom Metazoa; phylum Platyhelminthes; class Cestoda; order Cyclophyllidea; family Hymenolepididae; genus Hymenolepis; species Hymenolepis diminuta. Next base: position 2,918,559 of record CAADRB010000007.1, read on the forward strand.
GTAGTTTTTCTGTTGAAGCTTGGCCGCGGAATTTTCCAGGAGAATCCGATGAGCTAAACCTCCACACTTCATGACTTGAAAACTGTAATGTAATTCCAGCTAACAGTCCCAAAATATCCACGGAAATAGCTGTGGGAAGAAAAATAGAAGTTAATTTTAAAGGTGCTAGAGACTTCCTGAATGATATTCAGTTGCCTCAGAAAAAATAGTTCAATGTACAAGGCTATTCATTAGTTCAGAAAAACAATTTCATTATTAGATGTTATTTGCAATAAGAAAGGGAAGGAAGCACTAAATGAATGATGTTATCGTCAATAAAAAAATAATTTACATATTTTCATTTTTATCTTCCCACTCCCTTTTTTTAAGCTGCTCTTTTCTCGTATGACTTCAACTTCGGGTTTGTCTGACGTCTTCTAAGTTTTCGACGAGTCCAGCTTAGGGAGCGTATCTATTTTTCTGGGGCTCTTTTTCGGGCTTTATCCAATTTACTTGCTGGGAGTTTGAAAGTGTCCAACAAGAGGTAAAGTGGGGTTGATGCTGGCGATTATTTAGTTTCACAATACGTAACGTCAATTGGTTTCTATGCCTGATCCAAATAAAATCATTTACCCGATTTCATAGATGATTTTTCCCGTCCTTTGACCATAGTTACAACCGTCCAGGAGTGACGGATTTGGAAATCACGAGCAAACACAAGATCATTGATCGCGAAAATATCTCTTTAAATATGTTCATTTGTTTTTTTCTTCGGTATTATATTACGGTTGATGGTCCAAACTGTTCTTCCCATAAAATGTTCTGCAGACATCGGATGAGGAGTCGTCCTGTAGGTAAGTAGGAACTTCCTAATAACTTCCTTCGTCGCTTCCTCTCCCTTTGATTTCAGCAGGGCCCTTTTGAACGTGTCGAAAATCACCCTGTTTGGCTGTTTGATTGTGGGTGATACGGGGCGAGCGGATGTGGTCAATAGTTTATTTTCTGCGATATTCTTCTAGCCCTGACGAACAGAACTGTGTTCCATTGACTGATCAGAGTTTCTGGAAAATCATACGTCGTGGAAATGCGGTCAAAGTCGCTAATGACCACCAGTATTTGCTGACGACATCGACTTCTGACCATTGTGTGTGAGTCCAATAATACAAAGTACATAACGCTAGCAAAGTCAACATCCACTCTACTCCTTGGTGTCTTTGTTCGAGAGGAAGGTGTTGGTTTTTCACATAGAGGGCTTCTAGCAGCATTATGATATTTGGGACAGCATTTGACAAATAGTCCCATAGCTTTGTCCATTCCCAGTCGGTATGCTTATCCTCTACCGTTTTCATTCGATTTATTCGCGAATGATTAGAGTGAAATTGTCGAAGAACTCTGCTTAAATGCAGGCGGTATGGCAACTCTTTTATTAAATATCAAACAGAAGTGGACAATAGGTAATACTTCCTGATGGTGAAATGGATCTAACAAATCCCTTTTAGTGATGAGGATTTCGTTTTCACAAATTTCATGGCTTTTCTGTTTGGATCTTCTGCCGAAGCGAGCTTTATTATTTCCGCCTCCGTGACAGGAGTATTACGGATCGAGTCGGGAAGAATCCAATATGCATCCTTTTCCAGAGATATGCATCGACCTAGGCTGTCTGCGAAAATTGAAGAACATCGTTTTCTTGAGACCAATGTCAGTGGCAGTATCTAATAGCAACTTGACTTTCCTAACACTGATCGCCAAGGTTACATACTGTCACTTGTTAGAACTTCTGCCCTCATAGGTTGAACTGACAAGACTGAGAGAACACTTCTCGTTTTCTTTAAATTACCCATCGTATTACTCCGGCATTTCGCTTCCTGATGTCCATTCTTTGGATAGACATTACAAATGTGATTTCTGAGAGGACAATTAGTACAATAGTGCACTTCGCTGCATAACCAGCACGGTGATGGGGGTTTCTTGTTTGGAATATTTTCCAGCCTGTTCTTCTTCTTGGACGGTTGTGTAATTCTCCTGATAACCACCATGTTCACCAGCGTTCTGCTGGATGATAGCTGTGTCAGCAGGGTGGTGTTCATTCTTCGATATTCGTCACCTAGATCCCGTAGGGTGGTATGATGATTTTGTTCAATCATATGAAGAATTCTTGCATGGACCTATTCACACAGCAGGAATCTTATAGCAGACTATAAGGGAATAAAAAGCATTTAAAGTGGTGATTTGGAATAGATTTGAAGCCCGATTGTTCACAATTTAAATTTATCCGAGTAGCATAATCTATGCAATCCTTGTGTAATCCAAAGACATTTGGAGCAGCTGCGAAACTGTGAAGGTTTATTGCCAAACAATTGTCAGAGAATGAATACTACTTGGTCGAAATCGAGATTATGCAGTTCCTTTAGATGAATGTAACTGTTGAGGTTAATGTGTTCCGCGGTCTCCAATCGCTGAAGAAGGAGTCTAACTCTTTTCTGCCTGGGGATATCAGTCAGGTCTTTTGCGAACACATTCTTGGATTTATCAAACCAGTTATTAAAAGTAGGATCCGCTTCTGGATCATGGTGAAACGCACTGATCTGTAAAAGGAGATTGTGAGGGCACAATGTGGGGATGGAATATCTGGTTGTCCAGAATTCAGGTTTAGGTGCTGCGTAAACTGTTCCACTAGTTTCAAGAAGCTTCCCGGTTGTATTTGCAGCATGATTTATCTGTGTGTCGATTGTTTCATGAAATTATCTTGTTGCTTTTCCACGATGTGTTCAAGTTAGTGTGTTTTCGAGGACGTTTTCTATGTAAGTTTTTAAGGTGGCGAGTTTTCTTTCAAAACCACATTGCCAAATAATGTAATTCCAACTAACAATCCCAAAATAATCACAAGAATGGTAGTAGAGGGTAGAGAGAGGACGGATTCAAAGATATTGGAACTTTGCACAACGGTATGTGGTGGTTGTATTGGAACAAATTGTGTAATGTTGGAGGTTATTCATCAGTTCGGGAAAACGATATCATAATTGGACGTTATTTACAATATGAAAGGGAAGGAAGCACAAAATAAATGTTGCTATCGTCAAGGAAAAATTGTGTTAATTTGCATTCTCTGATTTTCTCGACTGGTAGCATAAGTCTTTTAATTAGCCTTTTAGAAGTGTTTGTATGATCCATTTTGTTCGGTAAACTAATCGGGCCCAGCTTGATCTATTTAAGCCTCTCTGTGGACCAAATCACCGCATCTATTATTGAGCCGCTACATTTTTCCTTTCACCTCTGAAATAAGCTGAATTGTATCTTGTTGACGAGGATTAGTGAACTATCCCAATGTGGTTTGTAGTCTTTAATATTGCTGTATTTCTTTATTTTTACTGAAAGCAGACGGCTCCTTGGTGTTATGTATTTCTATAATTTATTTGTTTTTTTTTTCTTTAGATAAAAATCAGTGAGATCTTTCCCAACCTGATCACTAAGATGGTTGTTAAAACTCCGTTGATTCTCATTCCTGACAAATCTATTTCTAAGGTCGCTGAATCTACGGCCAGTGTAGGTGCCATGGAGATTGAAGGTTACCTTCTTGTCCCTGAAAACGCCGAAATCAAAGCGAGGTAGATCAAAGGGGAAGGAGTTGTAGTTACGACCTTAATTTTTATTTGTGCTCCCTCTCTTTCCCCTTTTTCATGCATATGCATTTCGTCTTCCCTCCGTGTTGATAAAGATGACTTTATGCGGTTGTTCTAATTTTCTATATCTGGTTCACCTCTTCCTTATTTCATAGTCTTAGTAATATATATGAAATACCAGAATCTATCTCTTGTGTGTCTTCTTACGTCACGTTAAATTGACTGGGGAATTAGAATTGGCCTATTGTGCTTCCACTCAACGAATGATTTATGTTATACTGCCTATAAGAGGTGAAATCGTGCAAATGATAGAATATAACTCGTTTGGTTGTATCAAATTGGTTAAGCCTGAGGAAGTTTATTTTGCATTTTACTTTTATTATTTCAGTGTTAATGTTAAAATTCACCTAAATTCCAGCAAATCGATTTTCTTACGGGAATCGAAATGGTTGTTGCATCTAGAAAGGAAATAAGCTATCTGGGCAGTGGTTAACGTGATAAAGCCAATCACTTGATGGTGGGCTCATGGATGACGAAAATGGGACCATATAATGTAGGTATCTATCAATATAATACATTTAGGTGTTGGGAATTTAGCGGATATCAAGTAAGGTAAAACTAGTCACCTCGGCCTAGATTGATCAAAAATGTGTTGTAGAATGTGATATCATTGGGGACGTCCTTCACTAAAGAATGGCTGTTAAGGTGCACTGAGGAGCCACTCATCATTATTTTCAGCGATCTTATTTATCACTTTCCCTATTGACCTTTCTTAAATTGACTTAAATGTAGAAATCATTGTATTTTCCGGGCATGTCACTTATCCGAACAAATTATTTGCTGAAACTGCAGTAAGCAGATCTCCCAACCTATAATCGCATTCTTATATTTATCAAATAAATGTGGTCACCAGCTCTACCAAATCCTCATTAATAGTACGATTGATGTTGACATCTAATGAGCTCTGAGGTGAGCTTTTAATCCTCCCACTTATCATTCTACAACCGAAGATAGAATGATTTCTGGGTCCCCCTCATTCTACACTTCCCTCTTTCTCCTGCCAGCCTCCTTATGATCGACGCAGTTGTTTGACGATTTAATCTTACTTTCATCCATAAACTTTCGTTATAATCGGATTTAGAAATTTAAGTGATGACCGCTTCACTGTCCTCTCCTATTTCCGATTCAAGTAATTATTATTGCTAGTTAACCGTTGTTAGCATCATACCCCCAGGAAATGAACTAAGCGGTTACATTCTTTGTTTTAAAATACACCGAATAATGACCAATCAAGATTTAATAGAATGAAGTAGGACATCATTTTGAGTGGTTACAATGTTTACCCCTTTGGTGGCTCGTGTCTTTGTCATAAATGATTGCAACTCTAGGGGATATATTTTAGGCAAAGATGCCAAATCTGATGTATGATCTCTTTAATGAGAATGTCATATTTAAAAACTACATTAATAGTTAACGTTTCTCCTACCCTACTATTTATATTGGTGTTACCTCTTTTTTTATATCCGGACATTATCACGTCATATCACCTATATGCCACTAAGCATGTTATAAGTAAGTCCACAACCTGGTTAGCAGAGTGGAAATCAAATTGGGAGGTCAGTGTGGCCGTTGGCTAAATCAGACAAATTATTCATTTGTCGCTGTGGAGGCATGCGGAAATGTGGCAGAATGACTGGATCCTTGTATCTATCTCTCATATATTTTACAAAATTTACGCTCTTTCATAATTACTAGCCTTGTCTATATGATATGTCCTAATAAAAATCTATTTAGTTCACGCTGTGATATTTATTTAACTCAAATTCTCATGTCTGTTATTAATCCTGTTTCATACTTATGACCATTTAAGCGCATTCATGTAAACCCTGGCCAGTCATTCTAAAATAAATTTATATGTAGCTTGATTTTATATACAACACTTAATAATAGGAAATTTGAAAAAATTAAAATATAAAACCAGGTAATTTAATTACAGATATTTTCTCTGAGAATTCGAATTATATTTACTGATGCAATGTAATGTATGTAATATTAAAATAAGAAAGTCAACATTGGATGCACTCCTGAAGCTCTGCCATGTCAAAATCATGTAAACTATAGATACTCTGCTACATTGGCCGCTAGAAAACAAAATAAATTTCGCCGGCTTCTAGCAATTAAATGCTCTGGAGTACTTAGGGTGCAATTGGCGCTACCACAGGCTTTTAAACGCTTTTTTATCCAACGAGTGGGCTTGAATAGGATGTGACTGAGGAAATGCTAAGGAACGCAAGCCTTCATTGTATAAAGCCAACATCTACTATAATTTACACTAATTCGCCCTGAAAGCTGAGAACGTATGGAAAACTTTAATAGAAGAAAGAAGTTTAATGAACATAGATAGCCTATTCACATCCTGTTCTTGAAATCAAGATGACTTAGGTTTCAATCTATAAATCATGGTTTCAAGATTAATATCCCCGAATATCCCTTTCTCTTCTTCTCAGTAAATATTTTATAGTAAACCGTGCATCTCCTGTCCTTAATAATTAGCAGAAAAAAGTTCCGATTAAATTAAATTAAAATATTTCAGGTTACTGGGCCTGAGTTTTCTAATCAGGGTTTTTAGTGAGCTTCTCCCGACTTATCGGATGACTGAAATAACTATTTACTAATATTTCGATGAGAAAGAAAATAGGGTGATTGCGAAGCCGTCTGTTCTAAAATTTAAATAATTTTGTTATTAATAAGTTTTTATGAGAATGGGAAATAAAAAGAGCTCACTTGACATGGAATTTTATTTGAATTTCAAATTTACGTAAACATTCGCCCACAGTTTCATAAGTCGCTCAGGACTCCAATATAAAACCTCCGAACTTGAGTTTTAAATAACAGTTCTTGGCGACCTTTGCATCGATCTGAACTTATATCTCTACACATACCTATAATGATCCTTCATTACCTATGCTCTCGAAAAGAAGGATTTCGAACTGGCCATTATGCAGATAATTTGATACTTTCTCGAAAATTTGATCGTCTAAAGGTCTATTTAAGTCATTTTAAGTCTTTTGCTGTCTGGATTCCCATATACGCATCACTTAGAATTGCCGTTGTTTTCCATTTTTGAAGAGTTATTGACTACTGAACAACTTATTAGCAGCACATTAAAAAAGAAGAACTTAAAATATTTAATCACTTACTGAATGACCGTATTTGAATAGCTGAATTTTGTAACGTTACACTGCTCTATTGTGGCAGAAAATATTGTCCGCACATTGGAGAAAACTCAAACCGAATAAGGATAAAGCCATCACCACTTCTCGATCTTAGAGTATATGAATTCAGCAGTGATTCACAAATTGTAACACAAGGAATCGATTTATCGGTGCATTAAACCAATCACAGACTTCAATTATAGCATTTTGCAATGGCACACGTCTGATCTCCTAAAGTTTGTTTAGATCTCAATCGTCTTCATCGGATTTACGCTAATTGGCCAGCCAAAACTAAATTACACAGGACGTTATCTGATATTCCGGCTAGTGTGAACCCTTCTAGGTGGCTAGCATCCTCGTTTTGTCAGAGCTTTAATAATTTCTAAAATATCACTGTTTCCCACCTCTTTTCACTGATCAACCCTGTGTCATACGGCTATTTGGTGAAAACCAGCAAAGACTGTGCTCGATTGATCCTTGTCTTTTCCTACCTTCATCTGAATTGAGCCGCGACAATTAAGCAGCAGAATAAATAAAGTACCGAAAAATTAGTTTATTTATAGGTTTATAAAACGAGGTGCAAATGCAGAAGCTGCAAATTGACAGATAATATTACATTGTCTTTTTTGCAAATAGTCACCATCTGAAATACAAATGATAATAAAACTATTTCCTATAAAAGATATGTTCAGCGCATGATAAGATATATAAGATTCATAAACAAGACCCATATTTATCAATAAACAATTACAGATGCCGTAGACTTGGAGGGGGATTTTGAAGTAACCTGAATTACAGACGTGGTTGAAAGAATGGAAGAAGGGGAGTCCAGTTGCTAAATTAACTGTATTAAAATAGGACAAACATTTGAATTAATAAAAATGTGTAAAAATATTTAAACTTTTAACGTCATGGTAATTTCGCGCAAAAATTCCTTCTAGCCAACCACGGATCAATGATACAGTGGTTAACGTATACTTCTCCTCATCGACGCACACTGATTAATTCGGTAAACAAGGGAAGGGACAGAGAATTGAGAGTTGCCAAAACTAAATACGATAAGTTTAATTGACATCTCCCTTAAATTGGGCTTTGGGTCTCGGCTAAAAAGGAGATTTAGGATTCTCTTGCTATAACATAAAATTCCACTGTGTGTCTATATATGCATTATTAAAGCTTACCAATGGCCATACTTAATATTGCTCTTTGGTGATAACACAAAATTTATTCCCCAAATTACATTTTAATTTGCCTTTTAATTCCTTTCACATGTGGCATTCCATTGAACTCTGGTGCTTACTCATTATTCTGCGCTGATCTGTTTGTTGGATTAAGATTTGTCATTATTGGTTTTTCATTGGATGAGTCAAAGCTATAAAACCTAGTGTACTGTAATTTGGACTCTTTATCAAGTTGTTTTAACACTTATTCCCTGTTTCTCCAAAATTTTATTTACAACCTTGCATATTGCTATACTATTCCTTATGGAGGTTCAAAATATCATTGCTCTCCATTTACCTCTTGGACATCTACTTTGAGAAAGGCCGTTATAACCTGTTAGATTTTGGGATGGTCAGTTGTTTTGAAAGGGTATATCTCTAAGCCTAACTTGGCGGGGGTCATAAAATGGTTCTTTTGACGGAATTTAGTGCTAATTTGCACTTCATAGCCTCCTTTAACTCGTCGCTATTTTGGTAGATTGTTGGGGTTTCGTATCATTCCTGCTTAAACATATCATAAGCTTGCTCAATAAAATTTTTACTTTTCCCCGCTTCCCTTAGATTTCGGTCAAAGTATAAACTGACAATTTTAAAGTTAATTCTGCACGTACTGCTATTTATTTTCCCTCACACTTGGTTTGATTGCATTAAACTAAACCTAAATGCAACTCTCATTTAATACAGTTTAATAACCAGGCCTCTTGAGTATTAATAAAAGGTGTAATAAATTTACTTTTAATTGTACAAAATGGAAACAATATGCTTAACAATGATCATTTACCGGAAGCCTTGATCCTGGGGAATCAGAGTCAGCATATAACCTCACATTCACACTTCCGATTGGTCTGCATGATTGTGTTCGGTACTTTCTCCAAACGTCTCGAACTGCTCTGATAAAGACCGTCAACAGTTGGGGCATTTGAAAGAGTAGATCCATATCCTCATCGGCGGTATATGAAGGGCTTGTTTTTTGGGGAAAACCACCTGTAAAATGGAAAAAATGAAGAATTGTTATGCAGAAAAGAATTATTTCACCTGAATTTTTATCCCCTATGACATCTTTGGAACTCTTCTGATACAGAAGATTGTCATGAATCTCGATTCAATGAAACTAAGATTTTATGGAAAGTATGAATTTTAATTAATTACTGTTCATATTATTTCGGAAACTTTTCCAGAGTCCGATTTCCAGTTATTAAAAACCTTAAACGCGACAAGGATGGTTGAAATGATATATCTCAGAGTGTCACCCTTAGTGGTAACAACAGATTCAGTTCAAATCCTTTAAAATATCGTTTGAGAAAACAGCATGATATGTTCTTTGGACTGAGAAGGGAAGAAATCACTATTTCGATGCGCGTGGACCAAGTCCCCTCACCCTTTTCTTAAAACTAATTCCTCTCTGCTGCAGGTATACATCCACTTGCCCAATTCATATATTGTAAATATCCTTACAAATTTATACGCACAGATATTTCAAATGTTGTGTCACGCTATTCCTTTTGCTTAACTTATCAGCTGTTTATTTATATTCAAAAGTTATAGAAAGTTATATATAGAAAGGTTATATTAAAAGATAGGAGAAAATATGAAACCGAAAAAACGGGCATGGCATTACAGTATTATCAGAGGCAAAGATGAGAATTGAACTGATTGCAGAGTACTTAATTAATATGTACTATTTTGTCAGATAGACAACTCTTTCAGCTGCTAACGTTTCAGTTTCAGTTTATGAAAGGTCAAAGATCAATATAAATAATCAAACTAAAACTTTTTTTAATTTTCCCTTTATTATATTTTACTGAACTCCATCTTTAAGAAAACTGTAGATTTGGGTTATGTATTTAGTCTTTGCTACCTCGCAATTCTAATTTTCTGACCAGGCCCGTAAAAAGGTGTAAAATTCGTGACTTTGATTAAAGATGCATCATCGCCTCCTTTGCTTAGCATTAAGAGATAGCTGCTTCGAAAGGCACTCTTACAGACTTCTCGTTTTTTTCTTGTTTGGTTATCTGATTAGCAACTTAGGCCCATTAAGTAGGATTGAACTCTTTCAAAGGTAGTCATACGTGATTTTACACACTAATTTTGCTTTTAGCGAGTGATGTCCGACTAGATTGAGACGTCCTCACTGTTCGTGTAACCATGACGAAACATTAAGATATTAAGGTAAAATAAGCGGAGCTGAATTTCATGCATATTTTATGCGAAATGAACGTTAGTTAATATTACCTCTGCTACATCAGAAAAAAATTAATGCTAATCTCACGCAATAAGAAACAATCGGTTAGATGTAAATGTAATGAAAAAACATCCAATTAATTCAACGTTTGAATAGGCCCTGAATTTTATAGATAAGAACTCGGGAACTATTTCCCTTATGAGATACTGAACAGTCCGATGGGTTCAAAATTCAAATCTGGCAAAAATCCCATTCAGTCAACCTCACTATCTATCATTTCGTGTCATCCCATACTGAACTCTTCTGGTATTTTTCGCAATTTAAGTAGTATGCTGTGCCCTTAATTAAGGTGAAAAGTTTATTCAAATTTGCTTAGATAGAAGAACGGAAAATTTACATAACATTTAAATCAGTGAATAATTCGTCACCCATTAAAATGCCATCCATAATAGCATCACCTTAAAATCTATGCTAATAAATCTTTCTTTCATAATACACAGATTCATCTAACAGATAGATGAAGAAATTTAACAAAAAATGAAAATTTGGAAAAAATATCGGTACATATTATCCTATTTGAACTAATTAATCAACAAAAGAAAATCCACTCACATTTACGACCTCAAAGGTTTGCATTTGCTATCGCTTCCTTTACAAATAATCAGGTATTTTAATCTAAAAAATTGCAAATTTTATAAAACCTGATCAGAGGACAGTCCAAAATTAACATCAAATAAAAACATTTCATTAATGATTAAACGATCAAGCGGACAAGTATTGCATTCTTTGATCCATTTTTGTAGGCAATTCTGACATTATTTATGCCAACAGCAACCAGGAACCACTGCTGAAAAATGAATAGATTCCTAGCAAATCATATACAGGTGCTCAATCTCAGAAGGCATTCTTTCTGTGCTCTTTAAAATGAAGATGTTTTTTTATTTGAGCCTTTAATATCAAATTATAGTACTTATTTCGAAAAACTTACAAAGCTACTTGCGATTATCACAGAAATTCAATTTAAACGTCGAAGATAAAAGTACTATATGAACTTTTGGTAAAAGATCCTCCGCTCGGACTTTTCCTCAATAGACCTCAGCGTTAATTTGTAACAATTATTCAGTATGAAAACAAGCAAAAATCTAATTTGCCAATTTAAAAAGGGAGAAAAATCTTCTGGTACTTTTAAATAACGGAAAATGTTAGGTGATACTCGATAAGTCAATTTACATTTTGATCTTAGGCCCAACAAACTCTTCTTATTTACAGAGTTGTCTGATATTTGAATTACGTTATTAGAAAAAATTGTCCTTCGTTATAAATGTTTCAGTACTTTCACCTTGATTAAATTCTGCTCTTTAATCTCTACTATGCTATGAGCGTGTAAAATTATGCCTCCTTTATGCATTTGAAAGGGGAAATTAACTATAGAGTCAGTCCTGACTCTCATTGGGGATTGTGGGAAAAATTAAGAAATTTGAACTTTGAAATGTTAAGTAATGACTTGTCCATTAAGAAGGATCTACAACTCGATTCTTATAATCAAGTAAAACAACTCTTTTGGAACCATTTTCGATTACCTCCCATATTGAACTATACTTAGCCCAGCTCAATTGCTTTCCTACAAGGACAAATTGTAAAGTTATTTAGCATTCCTGTGTGTTATGAAAAAACAAGTATTACCTGTTATTTCTGAGCAATTATTATGGTAACATCAATAATCCGAATAAATTATAAGCTATTAGATTAAATACAAACACCTTTTAATATTTTCTCTCGTTTTAAATTTTCAGGAATTTGCCATGGTCTACCGTTATTGAGGTGGCTGTATTTATTTACTTTGGCAACTTCTGGGTAATTGGAATCCATTCAATATACCCCGATGTTCATTGGCCAGCAGAATTGAGATCACGACGTATCCTAGGTTCTTATCATCAGGCATGCCCCGTTATGCGCATCAGTCTCTCCTTTTCCAAATTTTTTAAAAATCTTCTATATTCTTCTTCATTTTGATTTCTCTCATTAAAGTCTTGCTATTATTCTTTTACCATCTTCTAACCCTCTGCAACTCCCTATCTTAAGACCCAAGACTATATCCTTCCATAGTCTGTGTTTATGGCACCTTGCCTTAATCCAAGTATGATCAGTATCCACATAACCCAATATATAGGAATGTTGAGTCTAAGGCATACTTTCTTGAACAGTATAAGTTGTGAATGAGCTACATAAGAAAAGGAAAATTGGGATTTTTTACAGTTATTATGAAGTACGTGGGTGCAATAACAATGGAATTAATTAAAAAAGCATTAGAATTCTAAAGATACGATATAAAAATGTAATCATGTTACCTTAGATTACGTTTAAAATAGCAGTATTTTATGTTATTGTTAATGGGGAACATTTAATGGCATGTCTCCACCTGCTAATTTGTAATAACACTAGAGGTCACTCTATTTCTGTCCTGCAGCTATCTTTTAACATGAATAAGACTTTACTGTAAAGATCAAAGTCAAACCCAATGGAATTTTTAAATATTAGTTTTCTAGAAACTACGATGCATTTTATAGTGATTCGAATTCTTATTTTATGGGTTTGGCGTGTTCGGTAAGAAAGATAGTTTAAGTAATAAAAAAATAAAAGAGATAATGAGCATTTCATCGACGCAATAATTATTATTTACTATTATGATGAAATTATAATCAAATTTTTGATAATAACCGCGATTAAAATGAACAATTTATCAGCTCCGTTAATGCTTTATTCTCTCCACTATATATAATACTACACAGATTAAGTAGTAAGTTAAAATCTATATTAAATATAATACCGGTTATAAATCGCTTGGTATTCTTCATTTAAGTTTTCTAAAACACCTTTCCTGGAACGCATAGTCTGTTGATATAATCATTTTGTGCAAATACAGCATAATCAAAGCATTATATCGAAGACTAAATATTTCGAAGTAAATTTTGAAGAACTTTGACAAAAGTATATTTTGAAATATTTTTCTTTGAAAGACGACTTAATACTTTTAACTTAAGTCTATTTCGTAAACACCGATTCCTGAACGGAAGTTAGTATTGCTCATTAGAATAACTTCGAATCAGTAGCATTTTATCGAGATTAGCTAATTTTTTGAAAGTACTTTATATATTCCATATTCTTTGCGACTTGATAATCCAGATAATGACTAACAGTATCGAATCTTAGGGAAACCGGCTGATATCCTTAAATACATTGTAGTGGCAGAGTCACCAATTTGTGGTAGGAGTAGTTCACCAGTTTGTAGCGGTAGTTGGCTAACAGTAAATGACTCTACTAGAGGCTATTCGGACTGCTTAGGAGGATTACTTAGGTGTTGCAAAGGACTTATTGGTGTGGCATCCGCTACAGATCTCTATCAGCAAATTTTCTATTAACTAGTAATTCATGAAATTTCCTCATGATTTTCGCCTTCATTTTCTGTGTATCAATTGATCCTCTATAGTCAACTTTTACGTGGAAGTTGTCCATTAACTTCACATATGCAAAAATCAAACAAAAGATACCGATTAACCTGGTTATTTATTAGGTTATATACAATTCTGTCTAAATAAACACAAACATATTATGTAATCGATCGAGAAATAGTGCGTCCATTATTGAACGGTCCCATATCGGTTTTGACACTGGTTCTCCATGGACTCCTACGCTTGGTATTGTTCCTAAAACAAGGGATTCCTTATACTTTATGAAGAGTATGTAAATTATAATTAAGTAATTAGTAAAACTCACCTTGTCAACTCATGTTAAAAAGGAACTGTTTGCAGTCGAAGATCATTTTCGGTATGCCCGTGGGATCCCATTACACCGTCTATTGTGGTAAGTTACCTTTTGCATTTGAAATGAAATTGTTCTGTGATAATTGCAAATTTTCTTGAAAGTTATCATTATCACTGTCCATAATGATGCAACAGGTTGTTCGAGCTTTAATCAATGAAATAAAGCTGATTAAAGTGAATAATATATTGATCCAATTAGTTGAGAAGCAGAGAGGAAATAAAGCCTAGGGATCAACTGTTTCGCTTTCCAAAGGCAAGAAACATTGAGCTGTCCATATTTTTTATAAAGAACATAATTTACTGTGAAGTTTTTTAAGGTTTAAAAGTAATAATTTGTCATCTATGTTCATGATGAGATAAGAGTTGACTGTTAGTTGAAAGAGGACAGAAGTTTATGTTGAAGTCTGTTAACAGTCTCATAAATAGTAGGTTTCATTTGACTATGTTGAATCACTGATTTATCTGAATGGTCGCCCATGACTGTTACATATAAGAAGATAATATTTTCCTCAAAAATATTTTTTATATGAAAAATTCTTTGTTTTCCACGTTTTAATTCTCTCTTATTCGAACGATTTTATTTACATTACGATTGTAAATGGCGGATAATATAAATCGATCTATCGCTAAGAAAAAATGCGCCTTATTTTGATAAATTAATTTTTGTCGTTTTGTATTGTGGTATTGTAAGGTCATCTTTGCAACTAGCGCAATATCGCAGAGAATCTAAGGTTTGGTTATGATATCCTACAGAGAACAGCAGATTATAATGTCACACTAAGTTATCTCCAGCTCCAGTCGTCCACGAATTAGTGGATTAGAATAATAAAGGTATTTTAAACCTGGCAGAGCTCACTAGAGCCCAAAACTTGGATAATAAAATTCTTTATCCTAATACCGAGGATCGTAACGGATTTCCCAAAAATGAATGGACAAAATAAGCGAATCGATACTTTGTGTCCTGTGAAATTGCATGTAAGTTACCAATTGGTACGCCTTATTATAATCAAAACATTAAACATTTAGTTATTTTCTGAAAATTTTTTATTCAGTGAATGATTTTAGTATCGATTTCTATCGTTTTTCCCTTAAAAAGAAAGAAATAGTGTTTTCGAGAACCTGCTGTTATGACAAAAACTAGCCTTTATTCGTATCATTCTTCCTCATGTAGGGAAAATCAGATCAAATTTTTACCACATATTTAGAAGTGTTTGCTTCGCATCTATTTCTCAGTTTTAAATAATCTTGTAAATATTACTTCTTAAAAATAGGTGTGACATTTTATTTGGTGTGAAAATGTTATTAATCATAAATTACTTGCCATTTTGGCTTTTTCCCAATTGTGAGTGGAAAGATAACTCGCATTTCGCTTTCAATATTCCTACGCAATAAAGTGAGATAGATCTTTACAAATTTTTCTATAATTTCGATTAATATTCAGGATCGTTGGTTCTTTGCCGACACATATAATCCTAAAGGATGGAGTCTGCATACACATTCCCCGATGAATGCCAAGATGTTTTTATTTGAGTTTTCTTTTTCATAATGCTGATTCTCAGCAGTGAGTACATTATACGGCAGAATGGTTGTGAAACTTTATTAAACTTTTGTATTATCCTTAATGGGAGCAAATGTCCACTAAAAAATAGGGAATTTAAAAGGTTAAAATGAGATATTCCAATAAATTGTAATAAAATAAGCATACAATACTATTTGATAAATTACCACTTAGTATATAAATATTATATTGTAATCTGCTCTTCTCTGTCGGATACCGTAATCGACTCTTATATTCACTGAGACGTTGTACTAATCACAAATGCGACCCGAAAACACCACAATAAAAAACGTTCCAGAGCGCTTTATTGAAATATGACTCACGTTTTCGTATCAATAGGTTGATTTAAATTATGCATCATTTACAACCGTTATGTAAATAAATTCGTTCGAATAAAAGGAAATTAAAAGGAGGAAAGTAAAACAATCTTAAAAATAAGAATTATTTTAGGAAAATATTATTTTCTTACATGTAACATAATGAGTATATAAGTTTTATTCCAAAATATATCTAATACAAAAGTTATGGATACAGCAAAGAATCGAATGACACGATATCACATTACACGGTAAACCTATTCATATAAACTCACCGCCAAACAGTGAAATTTAAACATTTTTCAACAATATTTGTGCTTTTGGTGGTCACTTCGATATTCTTCAAAAATATTGCCAAAACTTTCTAATATACCTCAAAATGCAAACTATAAATACTACACACAATTGAAAGCAACAGAAATCGATTAACAGAAAGACCAACAACAGATAAAGAGGAGCGGATCAAGACGATGCCTGCTGCAGTGTCAGGAAATTGAAGAGTTTTACTTTAACTGGCTTTTGGATTCGAGTTGCACTACATTTTTTAAATGAGTAGCTCCAAAATTAAAATCTTTGCAGCAAATGCATGTCTAACATGCCCAATGCTTATTGGCCGATTTTATAATAATGACTGTTGGTCTTACCGCTTCACCTCAGTTTTCTTTTAATGGTTGATAAGTCAAATTGAATTTGCAAGATCTTCAGAAACTAACGGAGATGCGATAGCTAAAATTTTTAGTTAGAAGAGCTTTGTAAGCCGCCTTTACTTAAGCTAAATTATAATTTTTGCGATTTCAGTCATAACATAGTGACATTCACAAAAATAAGGACAAGGATTACTCATAATCTAATTAGTTCTAAGAGCACTTGACAGGGGTAAAGATGGGATAACCTTTTACGGCTCTTATGAGAAAATTAAACCCAACAAGCTTGATTGATGACTAGAACTGACCCATTAAACTTTGTTCTCAAACCTTTTTCCCCTAATTTGGAATCGACTTTAACTACGGATGCCTCTCATTATGATTTATGTGCTATTCGTGCACAAGATGTTTACGTTGTCACACCTTTCTTCCAAACTTTCTAAAACTGGAAAAGGATATTTAGCTGTGATTTGGACCGTCAGACGTCTACATGTATTTAAAAAATTTCTCATACTCAATGCGGATCATAAAGCACCTACATTCATAAATGGTTCCCATTAGTCGATTAAAAAGAATTCTTTGTCAGTCGTAAGAAGATGGACTATCGAGATCGTGACCTACAATAATACTGTTTAACGTAGCAAGTCTCGCATAGAAAGATTTGCAGATTTTTTGCATAAGAAAGAGGAGGAAGCGTGTTTAACTCAAACTGTGCCTCTCAAATGCGGCGAACCAATAAACAAAAGACGCAGATATCATCAACAGGTGACTCGTGGAATACTCAGATTAAAAGAAAAGAGAAAGATCTTCCCTTGTTTCCCGATGGAATAATATATATTTCTATCGCTACATAAAGCAGTTTACAAAAGTCATTTGGAAATTGACAAACGGGAATTTGAAACACTTGATTGTAAGGAGGATACAGAACAAGGTTGATACTAATTGCAGAGCGAACAGTTGCCAGCTGCATTTCCATAAATTTAATCAATAATACTCAAAATAGGCACTTCGATCACTTAATACACAAGTTTTACATGGCGTTCTCAAACATATATTACACAATTATTATTGCTCATATCTATTAAAAATTATTCAGAAGTATACTTCACTTTTTCTACTGACGGTGAACTTGCTGTTTGTATTCTAACTAAAACTTTTAATCGAAAACATGTACTCATGTCTTCACAACTACCAATGTCAACAGCTGGCTTAATTCAATTGGCTGTCGTCATGCTATTACGCCTCCTCGACATCTAGAGTTAGAATTCAACTACATCTGAACTTCTTAAGACATTTGGGTCTCTGGAAGGAGCTGTTGACCATTTCTTAATGCGGTATCGAAAGGCAATAAATCTGTGGACAAACAACTCACCAGTTTCATTGTTTAAATTCGCAACACTCTTCATAAAAGTGGGTTACATTGTCGGTACCGCAGGTGGCATTATTCCGTTGAGAAAATTTCTGACAGCATTGACAATCGATTGATTATTTATTTAGCAGATGAAATTTGTTACAAACGTCACCTAGAAAATGTTCAAATCTTGCAAGGTGAATTACGGTATTATGGATGATCAAATTCCAGGGAGCTATGCAGAGAATGCGAATATTCGGCAAGACGATTGCAACTCAATAAAGCCACCCTTTCGCAGACTCATGGACTTGGTGAGAAACATGGAAAAATAGTCTAGTTAAATCTTAAAACACTTAAATTTAGTCAATCTTGCTCTGAGTTATAATAATAATATTATAAATTTGGCTATCTAAGCAAAAAGCACTTATACGGATTTAAAAAGTCTGAAAAATGTGACTTTGGTTTTGCACCATATCTTTACTGAGGATTAAGGGCATGAAGGCAAATTAGCTCTAAAAGCATGTTCAATAAGAAGGATCGTTAATAAAATACACACCATTATAACTTCATAAAAACGACGAAACTCAAAGAAAATATCATGACATTCCATTTGTCATGTCATCACTTAGAAGCTGTGTTGAAGTTTAACTGAATTTTATATTGTCAGGATTAAAGCAACATAATGAACAAATATGAGAACTACACTGTCTCATCAAAATCATTTTTTTATTTTCTGTCTATGCTGATTTAGTATTATCAAACATTGAAAAACATGGTACGATAAATATTTTTCCTACATTAATACTGTTGGTTTCTTCTTGGCTTAAATTTGTAAGTATTAAAAGCAGTAATAGTGGAATAACGAAGGCCACTATATTTTGGGGGCAAATTTGAAATAAATTTTTGAAAGAATAAAAAATTCATAGATAAATAAATAATATAAAAGTTGAATTTCTTTAGCACTATTAACTAATGTTAAAATTGTCTTCAAAAAATTTCAAAATATTGCGGAGAAACTGTTCAAAGGAACTTTAAAAATCAATAAGATAGATTTTTTCGATCAATTATATAAATCAAACTCGTATTGGTCGGCCAAGGTAAATAAAATGCTTGCTGAACGCTGCTTATATATTACACTATCCATTTTATTCTAACCACGCGTTTTGAATATTGATGCAGAAAACCTACATTAATATATATTACAAGTTAACATCATGTTCTAATTTTTTTAAAGTATAATTAAAGTTCAATGCATGCAGGGACTCTGACCTGGATAATCTGAGAACAAACCCGAGAGAAAAATGCAGTTTATAATCAGAAGCGGATCTACTTTTAATTCGGCCGGGTAAACTGACCTACTGGATATAGTACACTAGTAAAAATGCATTTATTCACTTAAACCAGTAATTCATTAACGCATAACAACTTGCTTGCATTTAGGTTTTTATCAATTTTCTTTGGATTTGCCAGCATGTAAATCAGTGAATGATTCATTCTGCATTTTTAATTACCTTTCAGCCTAGTAAAAATTACACAACATTCTATTCTAGTTTTGCTATTAAAATCCAATTTTGCTTATCAAAATCGGTTGTCAATATTTCTTTACTCATTTCCAATTTTTAATTACTGAAATGCATAAAAAATGCCTTAAATTATGAGCTTCAGTTATCATTAATATTTTATTTAAATGTAAATAAACATCAAAATACAAATAAAAGATTTATATTTGCAATAGTTTCTGATAGTTGTAGTGGATGCTACACCAATAATTCTTTTGCTAAACCTAAGTAATCCTCCTAGCAGTCCAAGTAGCCTCTCGTAGAGTCCTCTATTATCAATTCACTCCCAAATTAGCTAAGCTATGCCCAAAATGGTAAGAACCGGTAAGATGCTGAGTGGAGAGGGTTTCTTGACCACTTCGTTGCTTTTTTTGTTGTGAGTAAAGATTAGTCATTGAATACAAAACCAAGCTGGGCTGCAGGGATCTTGATTGCTGATTGGTTGGGGAGGTCCGCGCTTGATCTCAACGCGACCGGTTACATGGCCGCACTTCCCGCGGTGAGCTCTGGCTCACGTGATTCAATCAGCCTTGTTAGCGTTGTGAACCCCACATAGTAAACAGGAATTTCAGTGGTATTTGTTGATATGCTATAATCGTATAAGTTTACAGAGGATATTTTCTATTTAATTATAAATATATTAACCGAACTGAATTTGACCAATTTTACTTCGAATTAGGTAGAAACTAAGTCAAATTTATAATAGTCCTTATTTCGTATTGTGTTAGAAAATTTTGTTGTATTACATTACAAGAACTTTGCAATATCTCAAAATGTTAAACAGTATACTTTCAAAAATCACTTTATATGTTATTCTGATTCCGATTTATACCTATGGAGTTATAACGGATTGAAATATGGGTCACCGCTTTATTTCATTATATCATCGAAATTATTAAATAACTCAGTTTATAGGGATAAGTTAGTATAAGTCTTCGGTAGATTTGTGTTAATTGCTTTGACATATACTCATGAATTTGAATTTATTAAAAATTGATGAGATCAATTTTTGCAGTACTTCATCAAGTTGTTCTATTTCTTTGTGTACATGTTTTAACTAAACAAAAAACAGTATTAACGATTTGAAAAAATCGGACTCGTTTTCAATAAAAGAAAAATTTGGTCAGGAAAAATCACATTAATTCACTTTAGTAACATTCCTTATCTTCCTGCATGATAAAAAATGTAGTTTCCCCTCTCCTTCATTACCAATCAAATGCTCGTGAGTAAAGTTTCAGCCCTTATTTATTAAAGGTTATCACATTAGCACTAAACATAATTTACAAATAAAATCAATTTTCTTATTAAAATTGTAAAACAGAGTCGACACCGAAAAATAAGGAGTTAATGATCGCCTTAGTGTATGACCTTTAAGTGCGTGTTATTTGTCTCTTTCCTCAATTCTAACCTGTTTTATTTTAAGATCTGTATCACTCTCAAATCAGCGTAATCCTGTTTCATCAAGTATTTTAACACGTGGGCCAGCAATTTCATGATTATGCATGCGTTCCTGTTTTTACCGTTGGTCAACACTCTGAGTATGGGGTAAATGCACTTATCCTGATAAGTGACTTGGTGTGGGTTGACTGACTAGGGCATAGTTAAATCCAGCTTGCTGTAGATTCTCTCAATTCTTTAAATAATGAATTAAAAAATGTCCTCTGACTTAATATATACCTAAAATATACACTCAGTTAATTTAATTTTTCCTTTACTTTAAAATATCTGGAACTTATTTTTCAAAACTCAGTCTACTAAAAATTTTGATAAAAATCGTGAATAGTCCTATAAATAATAGGAAATGCAGACCTGGAAACTCGATTATGTTAATATTCCGGATATGTGGCATACTCTGAGTTTCTGACAACCCTCCACATTCCGGGGTACTCATCTGTAAATAAAAATTGTGAAGTATTCAAAAATCATAGCTCATGGCTATTAAAGCTTCCAGAAGTCCGGCAAATGTATCGGAAAGATGTATTCTTAAATTTATTTCTAGTGACCAATTCTGTAATCTGGCAGTACCGCATCATTGCACAGTAAATTCTCAATCAATTAACTTTTGGACGAATCCTATAGAAACCAAAATTTGCAACTTATCCACCTTTTCTATTATGTTTCCTATGGTATATGTACCGGATGCTACACCAATAAGTCTTTTTGCTACAGCCAAGTAATCCTTTTAAGCAGTCCAGATACCCTCTAGCGGAGTCCTCTATTATCAATTTGCAACCAAATTAGCTAGGCTATGCCAAAGTAGTAAGAACAAGAAAGATGTCGAGCGGAGAGGGTTTATTGCTCACTTCCATGTTACTGTGAGTCAAAGGCTTATTCATTAAATACAAAACCACGCTAGGTTGCAGGGATCTTGATTACTGATTGGTTGAGGAGGGCTCCGCAAACACGACCGCACTTGTTCTTTACGCGACCGGTTACATATCGCACTTTTCAGAGTTCTAGCGCAAGTGATTCAATCAGCCTTGTTAACAGCCACATATGTACCCTAGCGTCCGATATTTCTGATTTCAATATCACAAATTGGAAATAGAAAATCAGAAATCAGACCAGAAAAACGGGCAAAAACTAAAATTTAAAATTCAGCAGATAGCTCCCTATGATGCATTTAAATTTGGAAGTTATACAAATCACATCCCGCCTAAGATCTGTAAATAAGGAACTTATCGATATTACTTGGTTAGAACGCTAAATACGCTTATTTCTCTAGTGCATGAATCGAAATTTTAAAAATTAGATTAATTTTGATTAGTGAAAGAGAAATTTTTTCGTCTAATGACAAGAACATTGAGCAAATAAATGTGAGTTAAGTGCACTTTGATAACGTGAAAGTAGTATTAACTAATAATATGTTTACTTTCAGTTGAAACAGTTCCAGAGCTCTGCAAACTTAAACTTCCTTACGAAGAAAGTTTATATGTTATTTTTTGTAATTTTCACCGTTTTAATTTTTGACGGTTTAAAGCAAATAGGACTAAGGCACATAGTGACTTTTGCTTGTATAGTATGCGTTAATGAATGAAGGTGTTGATTTGAGTTGTCAAAGAAAGCAAAGTACTTTAATACGCCTTCTTCAAAACTCATTCGATGGATATTTTATCACAAACTTCATGTTATACTAGATTAATTAAAAACGGGAAGATACTTTTGCTATATTACAATGTTCAATGTCATCGCAACCTGAATAGAAGTTATTTAAAGAAGATTTGTATGGAGTCAAAAGGACGAATCAGTTATTTGATTTTACTTTTCCAAGGAATTCCGTCATATAATGTGGGACAGAAATCACTTTTTTTTATCAGCTGATCAGGCAAAGCAAACGTATTTTACTTTAAAATTATTTGGCGTAAAATTTCAAATTTGCTATCTAAGACAAATGTATCCGTAGTAATTCCTTTTTTTCTGAATATAGTTGAAAAATGTATCGATGGACACTACAAATTGATTTCACACCTAGACTTTTATGAAAGAATGAAGACCGGTCAGGAAACATTTGACTTTGTAAACCATTTTTCAATCTGGTACTGTACAGGTGAAAGTTGGTTTTCGTTGATCCAACCAGAATTAAGCCTTTTTTTCATAAATGCTAAGCACCTTCCGGTAATTAAACTGGCTTCTTCATTGGCTTCGATTATTATTTTTATTATTTATGATTAAGCAGAAATTATGGTTTCTAATCGCGGGGAAGATGGAAGCAATTCAAGCAGTTTGTGAGATATTTAAAAGCAGGTCAAGTGAGTTTATTGTTGTCTAATGTGGTAATTAGCAGAGGCGGATATTCTATGTTATATCAAGTGATGTCAGTTGATCAGAGAGCGGATAGTCGTTCCTTACCCAATCATCTTTTCACTGCTTATGAGTAAAACGTGACGAAGTTGCGGAATTTTTCAAATGAGAGATCAGTTGCTATATCAACGTCAGGCAGTTAAGTGGACAGGCAAATTAAAATTATCGATCAATATGATTGAGAGAAATTAGTTGCGTCAGATTGATTGAATGACGATTGAAAAATTAAGTTTAGGAGACTAAGCATGTAGACTTCGCGGATTCAGCGTCGATCATGCAGGAAGGAAGGACAATGGTATAATTTCAGTATAGAAAGAGAGTGTTCAGTATCTCAGGTGTTTGCAAATTATATCTTATTGCCAAAATCGAATAATAAAAAGGAATATGCATAAGAATATTTGTTAATTATTACGTATCAAATAAGCGAGCAAGGTTATTAATTAAAAGTTTTGCGTCGTTGATGATCACTTTAGCATAACAAAGTCTTCATGATTTGAAAAGGTACAGAAGAAAAATTCAAAACGGCTTTCTTTCAATTTTGAGCGTATTAGAGGAAGCATACGGTTGAAAGATTTTAGCAGCAGAGTCCAAGCTGAAACAGTAGACATGACCGTTTTATCTACCAGCTATATCACCTTGACGAATTATTTCCTGATTATTGGCATATAAAAGGCATATAAGTAAATTCCATCAACAATTTCATTTTTCAACAAATAAAATATTGATTGAAAAATAAAAGCCCGCCAATTGGATTGAAGTTTTACAGGAATTGGTAGAAAATATGATAAATTTTCACATTTATCTCAAATCTCCAACTGCGCAAATAGAAATCTAAAGTTAAAATGACTAAGAAATTTTGAATAAATTGCGTATCCTAATAGGCATACATTTGGGTCCTAAATAAATTCCAACTTCGGTTGTCAAAATATGGTACCTTCCCATTTCGTTTTGTCAATGATTAAAGCATCTTTCAAATTGGGATGAGAGGTAGATTTAATCATACATACTGCAAAAAACATAAATGCAATCGATTGCAACACTTACGATGAGAAGAGCGTCATCGTCCAATCACCAATTAAAATAACATGTGTGAGATCTTATTTCTTTCTTTATTCTTAGATGTGCATGCTATTTTACGTCTACTTAGATTACATTAGTAAAGCGGATTTTAAATATTTTACAAGTCCAATATGGACCATTTCGATTGGCCACTTATTATTTAGCCTATGGAATTCACCGGCAAGCCATATATTAATGGGTCAACATCCCAGTGCCACCATCACCGACATGCAGTTGGCTGTCTTAGTTCTCGTCTTTGTATCTTACGTGCAGTGTTATGGAGAAAAACCTCAAGAGTAAGTAGAACGACCATTTACTATCCTGGATTTCCCTTATTTAATCCTTTAAATAAGGGGATCCTTTAATTTAACTGATCCGCGCTTTATTGCAGAGATATTGAACTAAGTCGCGTGGTATCCGACGCTTGGATCAATGATCCGAATCGACTGAAAGTCGGGCAAGATCTGTTACTTAATTGGCAAGGTAAGCCACACATCTTTCACCGAAACACGTTATAGAGTAGATGACTTGTTAAAACATTCTATCTAGCTCTAAGAATTTGCCATCTAAAATAATGTTACCGTGGTAATTGAATTTTAAAACCCTTAAATTTAATTTTAATAATTAAGAAATATATGCCGATTGGATGCAAACACAATTTCAATTGGGATGGGATATTTCGGATATTTGAAAGAATCCATACATTCCGGTTTTGACAATTATGATCAAGGTAAGATGAAGTGAGAATATTCAGACGGTATGCGCCTTATGCCACGAACGCAATTGTTATATAGATAAGACCAATAGAAAATCTAGTTATGTGTTTTTAATTGGCTAGATGAATTTAGATAATAGTAATTTTTATTCATGTTAAAAGTGGCGAATGGATGTAATCCCGTTGATACGGTTAGTAATGCTGATCAGTCTAAATCACTTAAGGGGAATATAGAATACCGTTGAAAATCTGTAAGGTACTATGGAGAAAAGAAATAAGCGCTAGTGCTTGACAAATTTTTAATTGATTACTTGATTCTTAGGGCAAATCAGTGACAGGAGTGATAGTAAAGACATTTCGTCGGCTCCTTTATGCACAATCAAATCAACGAAGTTAAATCAGGATCCCGTATATAAAGGTTAGTTTATGCCGCCTTAGATATCTTTATAATTGTTCGTTATTTTTTAAATGATAGTTGAGCTTTCATATGACCGAAATGTCTTTTTTCCAAATCACGTAAGATATTCATAAACTCTAAATTTTGTTACAGTGTAACGCAGGAACCACTAAATACTGCGTAAATGTGTTACACGTGTATTGGGACGCAGCTTCATTGACAAATTTCGCTTGCTCCCTTCCGTGTTATTGGTTTAGTCCATGAATCTTATATCCATGTAACATTTTCAATTTATGCTGTTTGAGTAGCTTCAGCGCCCTCAATCGACCTTCAAGAAAAAAACAAATGAAAACAATGGTCAATTATTTCGAAAGTTCTTTCTTATAATGATATTTATATTTCCCATGATGTTTAATTTCCAGCACAATTCTTGGCAGTGGTATAATCTACTGTTACCGGTTTAATCTCACATTGATTGATGGTCTGAGTCAGCATATATGGACATTTTTCGGCTCAAGCGCTCGTTGGCTATTAGTCATATCCTTTGGTCACTTTACCTGGAACTTGCATAAAATTTTTGTCTTGAAGAAAACAACTTCCTTTTCTATTAGAAAAAATTGAAGGTAGGCATGAGCTTAAATTTTATTTGATTCTAACTAAATTTTCTTTTTGTGTATATCTAAACAACCTGTCCGACCTTCATACTTTTCGTTAGGTGCACATTTACGTGTTTCAATCAGAAATTTGGTGCCAGTGAGAGGACAGATATTCAAGTTCTACCAATCTATATTGATATTCATTTCTCTACATATTCACAAATTGGCATTTAAGATGTTCGATAGAATAAATCTATGGTTAACACTTGCAACAAATACCGTTAATATAATAAAACAAGGCTATTATAGCCCTATTTCATCAGATCATTATGAGAAACAATTCGTTCATAAATTCCTTTTCAAAAACCATTATCTAGCTGATTTGTACCCTCTACTGGTTATTTCTGAGCACGAGCAATGATCTATTTCTTTGCATAAAATATTTCCATATACATAACTGTCTTTTCATAATTGGCTGAATTATTACTGTGCACAAAGCTTTATTAGTAATTTCATCTATTAAATTTTAGCTTTTATCGCACTACTGAATAACTACGAACATCGTGTTGGTTTCTCCGAGAGTGAGACTGAGAAAGAAAAGGAGGAAATCGATCAATTTCTGGATGCAGTTATCAAGACAAAAACTATGGAAAATTTTCATAACTATCTCATTAAACAAAAGCTAGCCAGTGCCCCATCTGCTACCTTTAAGAAAGAGCTGTATGATTTATGGTTCAAGACGTATAGAAGAGTAAGGTAAGATACTTTCCTATAAGAAATTATGCTTTTATGTTCTCAGTTATATCAGATGATTAAAGACCTAATAGTGGATACTACACAAATAAGCTCGTTTTTAAACCTTAGTAATCCCCTTAGAAGCCCAACTATCTACTGCCAAGTACAATTAACTTCTAGCAGAGTTCTCTAGCACACCTTTTGCCCCTGAAATTAGCTAGACTCTGGTCAAAGTGGCAAGAACAAAGAAGGTATAGAGTGGAAAGGTTCATTGCAAATGATAGCTAACTGCCGACATGTTTAGTCATTAGATGCAATCAAAGCTACCTTGCAGAAATACTGATCACTGATTGGCTGGGAAGACCCCTGCATTCACGCAGCACTTGCTCGCTAGGCAATCAGTAGCACGCCGCACTCTTCAAAATGTTCAATTACTGTTAATGGATGAAACTTACAATTTATGGTAACAAAAAAAAACATAATATTAACCTAAGTTTTATTCTAAATTATCCTTCATCGGCTTCTGTCACGGACTCATTTCGAGTCCGAAAGCGACGGCAAGTTTTGATCAGATAGTCTTTATAGATGTCCTCCAATGCTCAGTCTATTGCTTCCATCGGAGAGGAGGATTTGGTGTTATGGGGATGCGGATTAACCTCCTTTTTAATGGCGCCTCGCCCCTATTGTTACTGCAGACACTTGAACACATTTGGCAAGATGTTATGCATTAACTTCCCACGATTTTCGTCCATCATGCCATGTAATCTTCTCACAAACTCAGATGCTCTGAGTGAGTGAGTCAGTAGGGCGTTGAAAATGCTCTGTTCTCTTCCTCTTGGAGGTTGATTCATTTCCATTCTTTTCATTCACCTTCTAACTTCGCAAACGAAAGGTGTGGCAACTTTTAGAAACCTTGCAATTTCTAAATTGCTGTGTTTTACTTTTATAGGCACTATTACAGCATGTCTTTCATTTTATTTTTTATAGTAGTATCTGCCTTGAGATCTTCTGATACAAAAAATACATTAGTTATTATCGGGATAGTTTACATTACGAAAATACAAGTGTCCTCAGATACTCTACCTACCCCGTATATACAAGATCTGATTGTACTCAAATCACTGTAAGATAGAAGGAATAAAGAGATGAATCTCACAGACCTTTTATTCATGGATCCTCAGAACTCAGAAATGTTTATGATAGAATGAAAATATTGTTTTAAATTCTTATAAAGTTATTTATTTAAATTTTATCAAAATAAATTTATGAGATTGATGGTAGTAAAAGCTATCAGCATTCGTGATGGAGAGAAGTACCAGATATAACTGGGATTTTGGCAATGAAGAATGCTCTTTAAAACTCCCACCCAGTTTTATTATTCAAGCGATGATACCAGTGTTATATGGTAATGTGATGATAATTCGTCGAAAACATGATGGGCTGATTACGATGAACATTCCAAATGTGGAATAGACTGCATTTCGAAGTTCGGAACTCTGTTGTTTATTTTTTTTTTTTGCAAATCGAAAAAATTTATAAATTAAAAGCTAACGTGTCAAAGTAACAGAGTTAAATTTTACTTATTATCTAAACAATTCAAGAAGCTTCTGTATAAATAAAAACGGCAAGAATTGCTATTCAGAATAACTAAGATATCGGTTGATGAATCAAGCACTCATTCTTGTAAAAGATAAAATCATGGTAGTTTCTTTATTGAAAGCCACTAACGAATAAAATTTAGTAAAAAATATCTTTGCTCAGATTCTGTAGTTGCGTATTTACACTTTCCTGATCGTATATCAATTAAAACACTCATGGGATGCATATTTAGGTCACAGACTGATCAAATGAGCACACCCAGTGCCCAGAATCAGGACGATCACGTCTGTTCACTAAAAATTAATAAAAATTCCCCATCGTTTTTCCCAAAAGTATATCAGTCCGATTCACTAGGCATAACCAATACTCGCAAATGTCTCTGGTCGGCTCATCAAGGGAACTTTTAAGCCACATATAAATTGGCTAGTAAATTTAGAGAGAGAGAGAGAGAGAGAAGAACTGTTTCAAATTTCAATACAAATATTTTGATTAAACAGAATCTAAAGAACGTTGGTTTCAATAGCTAACGATATTTTCTTTTCAATTTCTCAAGACAAAGTGATTCCTCACCATTCGAGCACGTTTTCGTTGGAGAAACGAAGCAAAATAATGTGCTAGGAATGCATAACTGGATCACATTTTGCATTAATGAGAAAAACGGTGTTTTCAATTACTACGGCCACAGCAAACCGGTATGTTATGCATAATAGGCTTTTAACTGGCCAAACTTAGAAAATATGAGCGTATTATCAGATATGTAAATCTTAGTTAAATGCGCAAATCTTTTGGAAAGTATCTTGAAAATCGTTTAAATTATAAACACTAATCGATGCATCTCAAGAACAAGTGCAAATTTCCTGGTTCTCACATTAAGTGAACCTGAGTTCTACTTAGCCAATGAACAAATATTTGGAGCATCCTCGTTGTGAGTGGAAAAAGGTTCATTCAATAGTTGTGGGAGAGTAAAATCTGTGTAATTTAGATGAATGGGGATGTTTTAGAACACCTGGATGTAGGCAGTGAAAAATGCTTCCACGAGGGGAAAAGGTATTTTATTTGAACACGCGTTCGCGTAAGTGCACGATTTAAGGATAGGATTGAAGAGAAAGGATTTCGGACCAAATTTGTTGAATAACCCGGAATTTAAGAGCCTCACACACATAAGGCGGGCGCACTTAAAGGTCAAGGCAACTGTAAGAAGGACGTCGGATAAACTTATGTGGATGGTAAATAAGGACATGTTTGTACAATTGATAGATCTAGGAGAATGATAGGATGCAAAGTATAGGCGACCTGCGGATAAATAGTTCATATATTTTGAAGTTAACCCATCAGAGTGTGGACACTAAATTCGTTATCATCACCAATAATGTTGAAGGCATCTTTATGACGATTGTTCCGATGCATTCCTAACTTTCCAGTCAGATGGCTAACCCTAGCAGCAAAAGGTGACAACCACCAGATAAGTACAATCGTTCGAATAGAGGTAGATTTTTGCAATAGGATATCTACATTGATTCTAATAATACACAGCAAAGCGTCACGTATCAGCCATTTAACTATTGGGATGATTATACAATGAATGATAATAAGTGGCCATTTGAGGTTAAATAAGTAGGCATTTTCACACAGTAGGACTAGGACAGGTTAACTAGAGTCATAGCTCTATGTGATAACAATATCTTTTTGAGTAAATAATTCAGTTATATCATTTTCAATTGACAGCATTACCTCAATCCTGATTACAAGGCTAGTCTTCAATTTTCAATGCACAGGAATTTTGTAAAGCCTTTCGGAACAATTCTTTTTGGATCATCTGTGGAGTTTGATTTCGGTCTCTATACGGCCGTCTTTCTCAGATCGCAACAGCTTTTCAAAGATCAACAAAGGTGGCCTGCATTGGTTGTGCACCTCGACAAAACGAGAATTCTTGTTCAATGCCATCAATTTGCTGGAAATAGAATTGGTTCGTGTTATGTCAAGTAGACTTATACTGATTTTTGGCTCACAATTCACTAACTCTTCACTTCATCCATACTTTAATTTGAATAAATTGAAACAATCTGCATACTGACTTCTAAATATATGCAAAGCAGTTGTGTTTTTTTTGCGACGATAGGATTCAGTACATTTCGCTAGAACAGTGGTGTTTCTAGAGGTACTGATAGACAAAAATGAGTTTAAATAGGGACGCCGACAAACAGATTAAACCTGCAGGACTTGTGCTGTATTTTGGGTTAAATAATCCTGCAGGCGGTATCCAAGTCGCCTGTTAATTATTTATTATCTGGACTAAACTATCTCCAAAGTCTGTCACTAATATCCCTAGAAATAATCTCGGTTAAATTATAGGAGTGTCTTAGAGAAACTACACAATCCTTTCGTATTAGATTAATAATCTTTTAAGACGAATGTAATTTCACATTCTTCAGCTGATCTTAGATTTGGGCTAGAATTTAAATAAAATGCCATAGATCGATTTTATAGTAGCTGATATTTTATTTGACCTTATCTGAAACGGAATTTTAGAAACGGTAGACAACTGGATGACTGTATCCTGCATTGTGTCTCTTCTGTTCAGTATTAGATGTTTACTGAAGCAATTTACTGGCAGAAGTCTTAGATGGATTGTCGCTTTCTATCTTGTGCGTCCATTTATTTCCAATGTGTGCATCTAAATATTTCCCGTAAAACTATAGATATCAGGGCATTGCGGGAAGACATAGTGATATAGTATAATGGAACTTAACAATGGCCACTCTGGCATAACCGAAGTAGTTTAATTGCTCATATAAACATAGAAGCTCTCAGATCACGGCTAATGAGTCGGACCAAAAAGAAGTCACCTAACCTCAATCACAGCACCCCACTCAATCAATCCAGGCGTGGACACAGAAATCCACACAGAAGTCAATCACAAAGCGGATAATCCTGCAGAGAAGACTGAAGTCCTAACAGTAAAGTAAGGACTAAGTTCTGTGATAGAGAGGGATGAGACGTAGTAACATATTCAACTCCTTCAAATAATAATAAAAGGCATCTGTCATTAGAGGGATTATAAAAATTTTGTTATTACTACAAAAATAAATATGAAAACGATATTATTTTTCGCACATCAATGGTGGCTGTTTCATTTACCTCCTTGGTAATAGTTAGCAAAATAACGATCAGTAATTTATTTAACTATTCTGTTTACATGAAAGTAGAATGAAAAAAAAATAGGAGAAACACATCGATTTGAATTGCATTCATGAGAACGTAATTACCAATTATTTTTGCTTTCTGATATACTCTATTTCTTCACGCCTTGATGGCATAAATTTTGAAGGAGACTTCAAGTGAAACATGTCACTCCATTTTTTATCCTTAAGGAAACCTTTACGTAAGCTTGTAATCCTCTTTATTGGATCTCAAACTTTTCTCAGCATTTGGAAAAGCATTCGACTAAAAACACGTTTTGAAGGTATTGCTATCCAGTTACTAGGATCTGTGGCTTGAATAGAACTTAGGTACCTGAGCCAAGCCTTACTTTCTGTAGTTGGTGCATATGAGTTACCTAACTAGTTTTTGCCAAAGGCTAGGGTTTTTGGACGTATGGTATAATAGCGTGTTTCTCACATAAACTATGACTGGAGTAAACTAAGAGATTTTCCTAAATGCAGGGAGTAAACACCAGATCACTAGTTCAGTGGAGAGAAAGGTAATATTGAATCAAAGTAATAGGTTAAGCAGAAAAAAGAGATGGTGATAGGGGAGTCAAATTGCTATATGTTGAACAGAATTGTCTACTTTGTCCCCTTGACTTCCTGATGGGCAATCAATATCAATTTTAATTTTGGGCGTAGGAGGCATAAGAGTCATCATGTATGTTCGATAGGATGCTACTGCATCGACGGATTTCAACTTACAAACTAGATCGGTGATTCACTTGTAGGATAGATTTGTGAAGTAAGGGTTTTCTGTCTTGTTGAGAATGATGGAAAGTTCACTTCCTGTTGCCATATCTACTCCACTAAATATCGTCGGGCTACAGTTGACTCTAACGGAGAGATAAGACAGAATGCAGTTACTCCAACGCCACTTGACTAACTAAACAAGAGCTTTCTATATGAACCAAATAGTCTTCGTATTTTGATATTCGGTGATTAAAATGTCGCTATAGTGATAACAGATCTCATCTCAAATAACTGTCAAGCTGGGAGGAGCAATATGCGCCCGCGCATTGATAAGGGTGTTGGTTGACTTGGAGAACATACTGAGGGGAACTGATTATCCAGAAGCAAAACAACTCTGCAGCTTTCAATATAATGTGTTGGCTACCTATCTAGTGCTTTCAATACACTTCTCAAAAGTGCTATTGGGGTTCGTGAAATTACCAGTTTGCTTGTCTTAACAAATTGCTACCACAACGCTCTCTTATGATAAACACGCACCTGCATAGTGAACATAACACCGATCCACAAAGATTTTGCTTACCAGTTTTTTCACACCCTGTTCTCTCACTCTTCATCCTTTTATCTTCCTCTCCGTTATTTTCCCTGTTTTTATGGAAAAATAACTTGCGGTCTCCACCTAAATATTTATATCTTAATTTAGAAAAATCGTGTCTGTCATTAGTAAGGAGATTCGCTTATTCAGATCAGAACGTCGTCACTATATAAAATTCGTTGACTCTAATTCCTAGTTCTGCACATATAAATTGATCAGAATCAGATTTGAATTTGACAATCTCTCGAGTGACGATTTAGTACATGATAAGCATGATAAAATCAAATATGTCAAAAGCAAATTTTTCAATGCCTTAGGGCTTTAATATTACATATCAATTTTCAATCAAACTCCTCAATCGAATTTGTTTGACCTGGCTCTTCAGTGACCTCGCGTGAGGTAGTCTTTAAGTGAAATAAGCTGAAATTCCATCGATATTTAATGTGCACCAAAAAATCATGACTCAACGATGCGGAAAGTATGCTTAGTCACCGGGTAAATAGTTCACATTCCACGAGTGCTCTTCAGAGCCCGTTTCCTCTATTATTGATAGAACGTCTGCTGATGCATTCAGCTCTCTGCGCTTGTCCAGGTAGGATTAATGAGCAAAACTGCCATTGGTGATAGTCTGGCCTTCAACAGTCAATTATGGGATAAGTAAATTTATTCATTTGATAAATTAAATTATTAATACTAAATCAATATATGTTTAATTATGTCATTCGGTCATCGATCTATCTAACAAGGGTTAAAACATGGATTTTTTATTGTCCCTCTATATTACCAAACTATTAAACTTTGTGGTAGTGCCTACTACAAACCCACAACGTATAAGCTTAAGAGCCTATAATGGTAAGTTACAAATAGGGACATGTATGTTTAATACTGCCCCTTTAATAGGCACTTATTTAGATTCCAAGAGGAAGAATATTCGATTAGACTTCCTAACAGAATGAATACGCTAGTTGCTCGCTTTCCAAATTTCAATACGATATGCAATAATCCAACACAGAAAATATTTTGATTGATTTGTAAAAGTGTCCTAGATTTTCAAAAATAGGGTTTACGAGAACAAATTCTTTTACTTATCAAACATTTGTTAGTCCATCGACAAACAAGATTCAAAACCGCAGGGAACATACTTTGTCTTGGGATAGAAAATTGACACTCGGTTTCACCACACCAGCCTTCTTTTCTATTGATAGGCCTGTCTAAGGAGGTAAATGATCAAAAATATAATCTTTTCGGCAATAGCTTGACCTTCAGTACTAATATCACTATGACAATGCCTTCAAAAACAATTTATTTTTACCGAAATCTAATAGGCACTTACATTTGACAAAACTGTGATGAATGGAACAAATTAGTAGCTTACGGATTATTTTACTTTAAGTAATTGTACATAAAATCACACACAAATTTGTTTATGCTACTTTATAACAATTTACGTAACATGTGTCCGCACTATCACATAAACAGGAAAATCTTCGAGAATATATAAACGCTTCGATGTTCATCAATTGTAGCCATTCAGATAAGCATTTTTCAACGTTCATATTGGCATCAGAGTCTTCAAGATAAGGGCCTCAAATTCTGCCACCTATCTATTAGCCAGATTTAGCCACTAGCCTTGTATCGATAATTATCAAACTTGTGATCTCTGATTCACAGACGAACACGCTAATGGGTGTTAAGCTTAACTTTGTACACTCTACTGATAACTATCTGTTTCCTAGCCCAAATCCTCTCCACTGTCATTTCGCCCCTTATGACATGTTTGTATATCTCCGTGCTTCCCAAATGTTTATGTTAATGAAGTAATATTTCTTAGTTGAAACTGTTTAATTCCAGTACAGATGCCTCCTTGACTAACAATACTTTCACTGACACTTCTTCTACAGACGGAATCACTTCTTTAGAAAACCAAAAGGATGACAGCTTCATCAAATATTCTTTTAAACTTAACTTTAGATTCAGAGAAAATATCAGAAGTACGAGGAAAATCGAAGAACCACATAATGATACTGCATTTCAAATCAAGTGTTTAATATTCTCAGATGAATTCGTTTTCAAACATTCCAGCAAAATAAAAGCAAAAGCGAGAAACAGAGCAACACAGAAGGATGAAGAGGGGCGAAGAGACAAGTGAATTGGTATATTTCTAAGAGAACTATGAACTCAATTTTTCATGACAAATCGCATTGATCTCCATTTTTTTATTAGCATTTTCTTACTTCTTTCTTAAATAAATAGACTTATGAAATATCTGCAGACGAGAAAATGTGCGAAGCAAGAGAAAAAGAAAGAAAATAGAAGATATGAAAACGGAGACAGATAGATATCTTATGTAGAATGAAATCAACTATATTGATACTGATGCGAAAGACATAACGAAAGAAGAGAACGGAGTGAAGGGCAATCGGGAAAGAAAGCATCACGAACAAGTGCGGAGTGGAGAGAAAATTCTAGTTTTCATCTTGGGAAGGGGAGACATTCTCACCTTTACCGAGAGCAATACGAGCAATAGTTTGAATTACCCAATCCGGAGGAGCCACAGCTTCAAGCAACTTGGGAAGGTAAAGCTTCGTTTTGGCTACCATTGAGAGATCCTCGGAGCAAGCATTCATTGCAACTTCTAGAGAGTCCGCATTATTACGACACATTTCTAGAAGTAGTCTTTGGATATTCCAATCACCTTCGGAGTCAGTGATACGGAAAATTACCAGACAATTTGCCACAGAAGAAAGTAAGAGAATATCAGAAGGATTGAGATTGAGGAAGAACTTTTTATCGTCATCTAGGCTTTGAGGAAGATTTGCGGTGCACTGATCAATTGAGAGAAGGATCGCCAGAGCTACGCTAGATCGCATTCCACTACAAGCCTCGTCGGATTTAAGCATCTCCTCGAGAAGATCAGAGAGGCGAATTATTGCCATAGCTGGATGGAAAACAGGTTCGGACACGACGTCAGTTCGGCTAGGTGTTGTTGCGACTTGTGTTTGACCAATATCTATCCAGGTGGATAGCATTGAGTCAATCGTCTTTTCGGGATAAATCAAACTCCCAACAGTTTTCTGGATTGGTGGCTAGAGAATCAAAAAAATTTAATTAGGATACCGCAATAAAAAATATAAGATAATTGGATGAATCGCTCACAAGTTTCACGAAATCAATATGCATTGAGGGATCGTTATAGACTTCCAGCTCGTTGTATCCTGCAACGACGCCCTTCTTAAACCAGCCAGCGTCGTCCAGATCTCCATATTGCCAGTGAAAGGCAGCGAATTCACCCTGGAGATTAACAGATCTTAGACGGCAGCAAGCAACCATGTACTCCTGAAGACAACGGCTGACCAACTTCTCAGAGGCTGATTCTTCAGCATCCTCCCTTTCGTGACCTTCGGACCAAACTTTATGAGATTGTTGGAAAGCGAAGAGAGAGGATTTCTCCTCTTCAGGATTCTTGACTTCGGAAGCTATGCGCTCACCGACATAAAGGACTGGAATTTCACCTCCGGCCAGTGGAGAGACAGGTGGTGATTTAATAGGGCTCTATGGGAAAAATTTTAATATTTACAACGGGGCCCTCTTTAATAAGTGATTCAAAATTTTCTGTCTTGCTTGCAAGCAGTATATCATATTATAGCACAGTGTAGGAACTAATGAGCCAGATCCTGATTGTAGATGCCAAGACTATAACTAACAGCTAACAGCAGTTACAGAGCAGAACACTAAGGGTTCACTAGACCAAAATGTATCGAACAGACCACGATGTGGAAACAAGCAAATGCGGGAGATGAAGAACAAAGGAGATGGGGGGGGGGGAAGCTTAGGAGCTGACAAATGGTGCGTGTGTCTGCGTGTGTATATGGGTGAAAATACAAAGATAATTTATGCGAGTCACCTGGGGAAGGACACGTGTGAGACATGAGTGCAGGTGTATCTTTAATGAAACGGGAAGGTTATAGAAAAGGGGAATCGATAAACGCGTTTAGACATGACAGATTGGAGTTTTTAGTCACGGGGACATAAAGATATCACTACGGCTTCGTGGACGAAAAACCGAAGTATTGTCAAAGGGAATACGAATAAAGGGTAATCTCGAAAAAGGCATAGAGCCATGCTTCAATTTATGCTGTTCAATTAGACGAAATCATACAGTGGTTAAATGAACTTTGTCATTAAGTATGAACACCCCAGTAAGTAGAAGCTGTTAAGAGGCTTTCGTATATTGTTCAATACACCGTCGATATAAATGATATCAGTTATCTCCTCTTTTCAATCAGGCAACGAAGGCACTTAGTGACTATTGCAAATCTTCATTAACGTCTAAATCAGTGACAATTAGAATTTCAATACCATTTCGACCACTGTATCAGCCTCTCCTTAAAGACTTAATCAGAGATTTTGGCTAGGCTTTTTAAATCGTGTGGCAAGGTTTCTTAAAGAATCACTTTCATTTAGCACCTTGACTGCATTACTCTGCTAATGTGAATGCTATCGGTCAAGTAGGGTTTTGTTATCAACATTGCGATAGACAGTAAAAGACAAACAGTGTCGATAAACATCTCAAAAACTTTCACACTCGATCTCAAAATTGACCAAAACCCAACCAACTGCAATTTGGCTTTTATAACATTTTATTTTATCTCTACTTCAGTTGGACTTTTCCCACTCACTGGTGAGACAAGGTAAGTGAAATAGCCATTGAGCCTTATCATCCCAAAATGGAATAATCCATACCTTCTAGATCAATCGTAAGCATATGCAAAACGGCAAAATTCGGATATTGAATTTAACATTAATAAACACAAACGGCAATTGGAATAGTTGTGTTAAAGGGATACCTCTTTGTGTGAAACACCTGTGTCACGGGCTCTTGGGATATGAAAGCGAGATGTTAAGGCACTAATAGATCTATCACAATAGGTATCTTTGTCGGGTTGATGATGTTATTAGCATTAAAGAGAATAGGTACAAAATCTCGTGGTGACATGTAGTTCGAGCGTTCGATTTGAAGATTAGGATACGATTAGATAAGCCTGATAAATTCTAAAATTCATTACACTAGAACTCAGATGAGGTTGAGCTTCAGTGACTATTGAATAAGATCTATACTGCCGTTAGTTTACTCCAAACTATCCCTATATTTCCAGGTATAAGAAATATCCTTGGTTTCAAAAGCTTTAAAGTAGGTACTATTAATTTTAACCACATAAATCAAGCTGAAAGCCAGCCGAAAATAATCTTAATGGTCAAAGAAACGTGAAAGGTGAAATTGGAAATCGATTTTCCAAAGTAATGAATTCAATAATAGAATACTGTTGATCATTACTTAAAATTTATTTAATTCACTAAGCACTTGTGCAATAATGCTTTGCCACAAAATACCTCATAGTTCGTCGACTTACACGGAAATGTTCCTCATCAAAACAGAATCAAAGTTAAACCATTCAACTGCTAAACAATCAATGTTGTTGTAATTGATTGAGGCAAATTTTATTCTCTAAAAGTTATTGTTTATGCATCCAAATGGATAAAATTGCAAAGCAGGCGCATTTACACTACTGCTCATGGTAGATGGATTTCTAAAATCAGGTTTTATTTAGTTAAGGTTAAAGTTGCCCACAGTAAAGTTGTGTTGCGGAAAGTAATTAGGATTAGTTGAAAAGGGGGGGGGGAAAGCAGAAGTAGCATAAAGATTGGAGGTTGGAATGACATGAAGCTCAGATACATGTATGACTTTGGTACATGAGTATTAACATGCTTTAATGCTAACCTTTAACACAGGTTTGATTACATTCTCGAAGAAAGCCTCTTCAAATGGTGTGTTTTTATGACCCCCAACCAGAACCTTTGGATTTGTCGCTATAGACAATAAAGTTGGGCGCTCCTAAAATCACCAATAACTGTTATTTCATACATATATCTTTTCCTTTTATTATCTCAAATCTGTATATTTCGCTTTTAATTATATCTTAAATGATGAAAGGTTAACACTTGATGACAATGGGGGATAGAATAAGAAAACTTAAATGCGATAGCAGTAGATTTAAAACTTGTGATTTCATATCCTCTTCTTCCGTAAGTCTACGAGGCTCATAGGCGTAAAGCATTTAATAGCTTACCGTTCCGCGGCGAAGACTTGAGATGGGAGGTTTGGGTCTCTGAGGGATCGTCTGAACACCCACAGAAGTAGTTTGTACTGAATACGCCACTGGAGCTGACTGTTGAACCTAGAAATTATTTGAAATAAGAATTGAAATAAGTCTGCCCAAAAATCAGTTATTTAAACCTACCCTAGTTTACGCAAATTGACATGAAAAATTAAATCATCCTTGAAAATCGTGAACTCTTGCGGCAATTAATCTTTAATATAGCGCCGATGGTGCGGTGGTCAACTTGTATGTCTGATATGTCAAAGGCCGATGCTTTTTGGTGCACAGTAGCATAAACAAATCTTCGTTCGAATTACCTGAACACATCGATTAGAATTGCAAAACTGAAGAGGTCTATTTGTTGCAATAGCAATGACAATATCCGGAAACCATCATACGATCAGGGACGTCTGCGAAGAAGGAAATTTCAACCACTTGACAGCGGCCTAAGTGATTAGATAATTCAAAATAATCCAATTCATGATGCTTAATAAAAACATTACCATCCATAAATATTAGCTCATTCAAAGTGCCATTTATAATCAATGAAAAGCTAATTTAAGTCAAGTTTTAAACCAGTTTAGATGCGACAGATTGCTATGTAGATTTTGCCATAAAAATACCTATTCCAGTTTTCAGATAAAGTCGTTTGAGGAAAAACGATTTGCCGATGGCGTCTGGACTCAACCCTTACGTACTTTTGAAAATGAAATATGGCAAGTATAACATCTACGTGAGTGCTGTAAAAAAGGGGTAAAAAGCCGGCTAAATGAGATTCATGCACGGGAAACGAGTTTTATTTTAGAAACCTCAGCGCATATTAACTCAGAGAATTTTATTTTAGGTTCTCACAATTGCTATAGACTTGTCTATTTCCGATTCATCACAAATTAACGTAAATCATCTTAATGGGAATATGGGGAAGCAGGATTTAAGTGATTTAACATAAACAATCACAAAATTACTTAATGAGTTAAGTTGTTAATGAGTGGCAAGAAGAATCTGCCTCCTTTATCCGAGTTATCATAAGAGAATAGCGACAGAAAAGTAAACGCTATTTAAGACGGTGAAAGCGGAAACTTACATCACAAGTCACTGGTGCTATGTAATTTCTGTCTTCAGAGGCTGAAATTGATCTGAGTGCGCTTGCTCCATCACTCTGATTGGTAGGAGTAGTAGCCAGTTGAGGACGGGTTACAGGTGGTGGAACAGACTTCCTCTTACTTCCAAGTAGAAATTTGGGCAAAGTAATAGAATCCCTTTGCTTATAGACAATTTTAGGGGCATTCGACTTGGAACGAATAACACTTTCATCAAGAGACTTATTCCAATCTTCATTCGGTTTTCGCTTTAAAGTGAAAGTTGTTTCGTGCAATGTTATTGGCTGATAAAGAGTAAAAAAAATGTACAATCAACCCATATGAATATCTTTTTATATATTATCTAGTGGTAAACAATTTACTCTGGATAGAGAAGCTCGTTTGGCAGCTCTTGTCTCCGCTTTTGATCGATAGAGCTTTTGCCTGTCCAAACTTGTTGTTGAAGCCTCGTAGCTGGATCTCATTTGCTTAAAATTACGAAAACACCCGTTTATAACCATTCCTACTTATAACCAATAAGTAACAAATAAGAGTAAACTCACAACAGGTGCTGATTGAAGTGCAGTGGGAGAAGTCACTGGGCTTATTAGATCGTCATCTGGGGATCTATCAGGATGAGAAGCAGTCATCGTGTAAGACTTTTGAAGAGTAACTTTAGGTGCTGGTGGTCTTGGAGGAGGTGGAAGATTTCGAGGCTTCACAAGAAAAGCAAAATAATTAAATCAAATATTATTTACTTAATAGAATTTTAGCATCTAACGTGGTTTAGCTCACTACCGCAGAGTTATATGATCTACTGATTAATATTAAAAAATTATTTTTTGGGTATTAAAACACCTTTTTCCTAAATAAATCTTCATGTAGGATACTACAAACGTGTAATGAAGAAATTGGCCATGCAACCACTCTTCCTATTTCTTGCGTGGCCAAGTGTTCACTCATATATGATTAGTTCAAGATTTTAAGGCTGCTCAACGAAGCGAAGAGAAAATGTTTCCCTGAACATAATCTTCAGAACCAAGTCAAGGCTGGGAAAGAACGGCCAGAAAAGATGATCGTGAAGTCCCGCGGAGCTACCTCCCTTCAATATACGTGCCTGGTGTCCAAATCATATACTCCATGCGATCTTTAAATTAATGACCTATTAACTCTCCTAGATTAATGAGCATCCAACTATTTTCTTTCTGTTAATTCTTAAGTGTGAGCGATTCTTGGACTATTTACATTTTAAATTCAAATCTCTCTAAATCGAATTTCCTATTAAAATACTGACAATATAATCAGACTAATTCCTATTCAAATGCAAACTGTAAATGTGAATTAGAGTAAACGAAATCCACATTGCCGATTTCATTTGCGTACTAATGATTGTAAGACGATAAAATAATTCGAAGTGAATTCAATCATTTGACCAATATATTGTGAACATGGTGGTCATAAAAATACCGAGAAACCTAGGAATCAAATCATGAAAACTGAGTTTTTGAACATCTGGATACTACAAAGTGGATTATGCCTGGTAGGGGAAAGCTTACAACTCAATGCTTCTTAAATTCAATTACAGTAAAACTTTCTATATTTTGACATCCTTACGTGCTGCATATAAAATGTCCCGTATCCTTCTTTTCTGGAATATTTTGCTATTCCATATTTTCAAGTGTGATTCTCAGGTTAAGATTAAGTAAGATGAAGATTCATGCAAGATTTTGTATTATAGTGGCTAATATTAGCTCTACGACAGTCATAACTGGACGCCTTTTTAAGTTAAATTTTAATGTATCCTTTCAGGTCATAAAGTCCTAAATTTCTTTTACCTCCCTCCATGGTGAATATTTTTGAAATTAACAGACACTAATTATTCTATGTAGGTAGTTATAAGTATTGGCTCTCTGAAAATAAGCATTTGTAAGTTTTAGAAAATAAGTGCATTCAATAAATGCAATCTTTAAATATATGTACTGTCACAGGAATACATTAAAAAAGGTATTAAATTCATGTGTGCAGATCTCTAAACTATGCCGCTTCTCCCCTAAATATGATAATCAAAATATATTTTAAGTGAAAAGTACAGTTTGGCGGGTACTTAAAATGTTTTAGTGAAATAACTCTTAGGCTATGTTGTGTCATATTATAACAGACATAATTCAGTTAATGTTACCAGATTTTAATTCTACAGTTGAACATAAATGTCACCATATTTCCGCCGTAACTTTCATTACTGTCATTAAGTACACCATCTAGAATATTTAAAAATAACACAAAAATTCAAAAACATGTATGAATATTTTGTCTTTATGAAAATGTTGAATGAAAAATCATGATAACTACACACCACTTTAAAGTGGCTTAAACTGAACAAAAGACAATATAATACAATGCCATCTCCTTTCAACTTATTACTGTTTTCTTTGAGAATTTCATCTACTTCTGATGAATTATAATCCAAGAGCTGTGAAGAATATCTCCATTTGATACGAATTAATTATAGCATAAACACAGGATAGGTATTTCAAAAGGGTATAATGCCATCACCTTTTGATCTAGTTCAATTTTTAGTGACAGTGCCGAATTTTGAGTGTGACAAAGATTATTTTAAAATGACTGAATAAATCAGTGATATTTAAGTGCACCAATGCTTTATTAACAGTGTTTTTTATCGGTGAACGTGCGATTACGTCGCCGCTGCTCCATAAGCAGGTCGCCAATTATATGGTGATACGTAACCACTTATACAAGTTAGGCTGCTCATTATGGCTACAATACCTCGTAACTAGCGAAAAAGAGAGGATTTTTTACGCAAATAAAAGCCTATTCTTCTTTAGTTTATAGAGAAAGAATGCTTTTTTATATACCCATTGCGCTACGCAATTGGTTGGATACCTTGCTATCCAGTAATATACTAGTGTGGAAACTTCATTGTAAGGTACAAGCGTAAGAGTAATGAGTTCATTTCACAGGATTTTCATGAGTTTCACTCGGAGTATAGAGATATTCGATACTGCATTGTATCGCTTTCAAACTCAATAACATTAACGCATTACGTTAATATCTGAATAAAGATTCTTCTAATGGAACTCTATCAAAACGAGGTGATAGTACTAGAAGATTTTTCATTATAAGCTCGTTAAATATTCGCTTCACCGTATTCGCATACCCGAAAGAGTATTGAAGAACGGGTCTTGAGTTACAAACTTTTTATTTACTTGCAATTTTCTCATTAGAAACGAATGCTTAAAGTTCAGAGATCCAAACCCTCATTTCTATAAGGGGAACTACTATTCTGGAATTTCACAAAAAGAAACATATTTATATAATATGCAACGTCGTTTTAAATAGGTGATTTATCTTTGAACTTCCAAATGTTGTATCAAGGTACTCCTTATGTAATTGAAACATTCAACGAAACCAATACTTTCAGAAATTAGTGAAACCGTGAAAAACGTCAGATTAAGATTGAGAGTGCATATCTGGATAGAAGAATTAGTTCAAATGAGTGCAAATGTTGGATGTGGAATCCATATATCTAAGACGGAAAAAACAGAAGAATCAATGGGATAGTTTTCTGCTATTCTAATGATTATTATTCCTCTTAATCCCATTCTCCTTTTCTGGACTAAAAGTGGCAAAGTCATCGTAAATCATAAAGAAAGTCAATTTAATTTAAAACGAGGTAATAAAATTTAGATTTCTGGAATTAATAATATCCAGAATGGTTATAAAAATGACATGTCAAGAAGAAAACAGCGGAACATCAAGGCATTAAATCTAACTATTTGTGATATTTCCGAAATCATAAAAAATCTACTTTTTGAATCCGGGGAACCAAACTGCAGAGGCTAATTGGAAAAAAAGAGGGTGTATTGATTCACGATTACAATCTTTACCATTCAGTTTACAGAAAGCTAATTCGGTCCAAAGCAAAATTCCTTCTATGGCTTAATACGAAGTGAGAGCCACATAATTAAATATTGAAAAGAAATTATCCGTTTTTTATGAACGAAAACATGACACCAAAAAAAGATTATGGAGCATGATTACAGAGATACATTCTCATACTGATGCAAACACAGACAAGAACTCTCAAACAAAACTCAAGGCTCGAACAGTTGACGAAGCAGCAGGCAAGTGCTTGCAAAACAACCATATTTCAATTAAAGGTTCACGTACTGTGTACCTATGTTGCATAATGTGTAAGAAACTAAGCTTCTTTGATCTCTGCTACGCTTGAAACGTTTCTTAGCTGTAAGAAGATGCAAATAACCTGAGGCTGCATGACTAACCGTAGAATTGAATCAACCGGTTAACAAGTATCTACTATAGTGGACACTGTCCCACTCATGAACCTGGGAGCCAATTCATTAAGACTGAAAATTAGGACTGCATATCCTTCATGAGAACGCAAGGTCTTCAGATTATAAATAAAGATTCTTGAAACTCTGTTTTCAAAATTCACTTTATCTTCATTCCTTTCGCCATCGTATGCATTATTAAGCTATTTTGATGCTAACCACCGATTAGAACTTTTGAAAATTTTGCAGTGTCATGGGTAGTAATAATAAAAGTGAATAATGGTCAAATTTTTGTATTTATTAAAAGGTCCATATTTCCGGAAATGTTAGTCATAAAGATAAACAATAAATATGAACAAAATCTAACAATGACATTAGAATTACCTCTAGTTTAGTTGAATTCCTCCAATCCCAAATAAAGCACTTTGCCTTTTGAATAAATAAGACGAGGATAGACCACAAGTTTATTACATTTTATTTGTTGTTAGCTTTGC
Source organism: Hymenolepis diminuta (assembly GCA_900708905.1). Classification (NCBI taxonomy): domain Eukaryota; kingdom Metazoa; phylum Platyhelminthes; class Cestoda; order Cyclophyllidea; family Hymenolepididae; genus Hymenolepis; species Hymenolepis diminuta. The sequence goes on from CAADRB010000007.1 coordinate 2,963,456, forward strand.
ACACAATAAAACGCAAAGGAATTCGATGGATTCCTATATATGCAGTCAGTAAAACAAATTACTACAATCTAGAAGCACATATTTTTAGGAAATGATGGAAAAATGTGGCTACGTATTAGATTAATTTATTAGTTTCATCTATCTACCCTTTCTGGTTGTAACTAACGAACCATTCAATTTAGCCAAAGGATCCCCTAGCTTTGAATACTGTAGACAAGAAATTACTAAGAAACCAAGGAAGATGATCTGGTAATTTGAATTTCGAGGAGAATTAATGTAATACAATTAACCATACCCAATATGTAAAACGTGGACAAATAGTTGTATCTAATACCGAAATGAACTAGGACTCTAGCTGCTCCAACCTTATTCAATTCTTTGATTCATCTCCTCTCTTTCTCTTGTTTCGTTGGACTGTTTTCCCTTTTCTACAATTTGAATGATCAAAAGTTTGTTTCATCCAGAGAAAGAATAATGTAAATTAATTTATCTAGTATTTTCCCAGGATGATATTGTTTTCTCTAAGTAATTTCTCATTAGCAATGAGGTGGCTAAATTGTACAAATTCTATGACCCTGCAATTATTACATTTATGGGGCTGAAGTTCACAAAATCATCGGATACAATTATATCAAACAGATGTTCTGAATTAAGAATGTATCAAAAATCCACTGTTTTTTGGCACTGAAACTGTCAAAACAATGTGAAATAGTGAAGAAATTACGGTAGTTCTAACAAATGCAACGAGGTTAGTACACACATATAGGTTACATCACACAAATCTGAAGAGCTCCTCACCAAAAAGGAACCTGACTAAAAGTTATGAAATTAGAGTTTCAAGGACCTTTAATGTTACAAATTTGGGACGATATAAAGGTGATTTTAAAGTAAGCATGAAAGCACTTCAAATTTATCGACCCTCATGCACCATACTTCATGAGAATGCGAAGTGATCCACCTTAATATAACCTAGATGCATTGGTTCATTCGGTTTGAAATATAGAAGTGCATTTATGTGACTCACGCTTGGCTTAGACGGAGAATCATTTTTAGCCGGTGGTGGTCTCGGAGGTTTTACATCACCTTCCGCAGTTCCATTTAACGGCTCTGGATTCATATTTTCCAGCATACTGACAGCCTTCCTCTCATTTACCGATTGTCCAATAGAAGTCAAAACCCGTTTAGTTGCAACTGAAGGCTGAATTTCCTCTTCAGATGGAGTAGTCTGAAAGCAAAACACGAGTGATTTTTTCAAGTCAGTCCAAATTCTTCTATACAAAAGCTTATAGGTGACACCTCCGTGCCAATTAAACACGCTCGTGATCTTGAATTGAATAAAAATGTTTGAAATCATCAGTTTTAACACGGGCAAAATGCAACAAAAGTACATGCATTCATAGGCTAATTTCAATGGAATGGTAACAGAACCAATCGATTTAATTAAACATTTTAAACAGCCGATAATCGAGACAGGGCCAAGAATTCTGACCTCAGGCTTTAAATTCTCTTAAAACATACACACACATTTCATTGTGAAAATGTAGTCTCTACAGATCAGACTTATGAAATTCTATGACACGCATTTTAAAATGGAACTCACAATATTCTTTCCATTGCGATTTTCATCTTGAGGAAGATTATCGTAAATATGTGCATGACCGCTAGAATCCGCAGATTCCTTGATATTTTCCACAGTAGGTGTTGGTGAAGGCGGCATGGCACTCAGAATCTCTTCAATTTCTTTTCGTCTTCGAGTAGTGGGTGAATCCTAGAGATTGAAGGGATTAAAGAGAATGGATGAGTGAAGTGGGCTGGTGGGAGCTACTTGTGAAGAGAACAGGAGCGAAATAAGAAGAATAGATTACTGGTAATGCATGTGTGCGCGTACATGGTATCATTCACCCACCTTTTTTGTGAGATGTATGCACCGGTGAGCACGCAAAACTCATCAGAATTCTCGTATGTATGAAGGGACTCAACAACAGATTACGCGCGCTTTCGGGTTGCACTTACGCACGTACCCAGGGGGTTGTTTGGTGCATAGATGCATGCAACCATATAGTACGCAGTAAATAGAAACTTGTATTTTGTGTATTTGCGTAATGACACATCATAATGACAATTTGAAGAAAGATTGAGCATACATACCAATCATAACACCCTTTTCAATATTTGACTTGGCTAAAGAAGATTATACCGCATCTTTAGCACAAATGACACACGAAAAATATCTAGGAGATAAATAGACGGATTTTAAGTAAAAATTAGAAAAATATAGATGAAAAATGTATACTAAGTCACCAAACAGAGCAATTTTGAGGTCATTGCATCCATGAATATTAATAAAACGAGGATATAGTTGTTTGTGAAGCCTAGTTAAAGTAAAACGCTCTAGAAGAAAACGACTACAACGTACTTGTACTTTATTAAAATGTAGACTGGATAGTGAACGAAGGAATTGTTTAGGAAAAAACAGAAATCACTGCTACTTTTTACTTAGCAACACATAAATTATGTCCAAATGAACAAAACGAACTCAGATATACTTATCTAAGAGAGTCTAATGGAAACAAGTGTCCAACAACTTATCAAATCAAATAAAAATCTAAATATTAAGAGTAGAAAACTTTTAAATTTCGTCTTCTCTTCACCTATGAATGAAATGCCAAAAAAGGTATGCTTCGCTGTGTCTCTTTGATTCGACATTTAACCGTCCTAAATCTGATATATCTAACTCAAATGTTTATAGTAGGACTAATTTCCCCACAAAATTAAGAAAAGGTTTCATTAATCCTAATAAAATTCCACTTAAATCTCTGAACAATTTAAAAACAACACATTTGATTATGAGAAACGTTTGTAAATCTAAAATATATCGTTGCAGTATTGGGGAAAATAAAATGGAAGTAGCGAAGTAACTATCAAAGAATATGCTTCTTCTGGAAAAACAAAAGACTTAATCAAAGTCATATTGATAAAGGATTTTTGTATGTGAGTTTATAAAATCAGCTTTAGGATGCAAGAAAGGATTTACATTCTCAATGTTGACCCGAATAAACCGCTCGTATGTCCGACTCAAAAATGTGATTCAAACTAACATACTAGGTCACATAATCTTCTGTTTTGAGATCCAAGTTCCGAAGAGCGATTGCAAGGTAACCCCCTATGAAGATCTCCAGGATATCTAGTAGCCAATAACTTGCAAAATGATCAGTTTATTATGAAAATTGATAACCAGCTGCTTGAATACGAAAGTGACAACAGATCATTACAGATCGATGCCATGACCGCCAAGAACTGTCACACAAAACTGAAATCTGAAGTTATTCAAATGAAACCTCATATGAGTATTCTTCTCATGTTTCTTAATTAGGAAACCGAATAATTAATTTCTTTAATAAATAGGGTATTATCTAAAAATCTCTCCTATGTAAGCCTCCTCTTAAGATTTAATCTCCACAACTTTATTGATGAAATGTCTTGATGGACACGTCATAGTCATTCGTCGTTAAAACTATACGATGTAAATTGTGAACTGAAAAATGAAATAGAGTCCTAGCAATTGCAAAGACGAAAAATTTTTCTTAATTTATTCCGCATTTCGTGTTAAATGGTTGACCTGACTGCTGTGCAATTGATCCCAGTTCACAAAACACAACCCTTTAGATAAGGTAATTGGTTGCCTGCTGTCCAATGAGAAGAGGTAAAATAAGGGAAAAGCAGTCGCCTGACTACGCAAGAGATCTGCGTTCACAGACGCTATTAGAAGTTATAAATAGCTTTCTCTCTCTCTAAAGCGTCATACGTGACCAATAATTAACAATAAGGCAAGGTACTAATCAAGTAGACATTGGTTATGTTGAAAGTCTGTTTGCTTTAACAAGCAGTAATTAACGTATACCGACTACTTACCAGCGAAGCTTGGACCTCGTGATTTTCATAGTCAGGTTCGTTTGAATCATTTAGATCTGACGATTTTAAACAAGGAAATAGAAGTAAAAAACTTAACCGGATTAAATGTCTTTGGACAATGAGATTTGGGTAACAAAGGGGAAGTAGTAAGTGATCAGTGTCATATTTACCCCATAGTAGCGGTCACAACCCTCATAACATTTGTAAACATAATAAATTTTAGTTGAGGTTCCTTACAATGGAAGTCTGTATATACAGCGTCCGTAAGGCATTCAAGGACAACTTACGCACCTTTACTAAAGCAGAAAATGACACTGTTAATGGATGAAACTTACAGTTTCTTATAACAAAACAACTAAACATAATTCCAATTAACCCAGGTTTTATTCTATTCTATCCTCCTTCAGATTCTGTCACCTACTCAACTCGAGTCCAAAAGTGACTGCAAGCTTTCATCAGGTGGTCTTTACTGATACTCTCCATTACTCCGAATGTTGCTTCCATCAAACAGGAGGATTTGGTGTTACGGGGATGCCTTTTAACTTCCTTTTCTACCACACACCGCCTCCACTCACACGTTTTACTCCAATGCATTAATACGGTCCGATGAGTAGTTCGGAGGTGGTCATCAGTTTGCTTTGACATCACGTTGATGAAACTTCTCACCCATCCACCCAATCCTGGCTCTTCAGAACTTTATATGCGATGGAACCGAATCTCGTTGGAAGACACTGGGCCACTCTCCATTCCCCACACTCTCTATTCAAGGCCGCTTAACAACAATGGTGTAAAGAGTCCCCACATTGGCATCTGCATCTGCATCTGCATCTGCAACTGCATCTGTATCTGCATTCACACTAAGGTTCTGTGGAAACAATTTAGGAGTCGTGATGTGTTCCTCCCTCACTCCTAACAACACCGAAAATCACCACTGTTGCACCTGGATACTTTGTGCACGCATAACGGTTGGAATTTCAATGGGGTTCGCTCGCACACAGCAATCTATCATTCTTTCATTGGCCTCTTCATCCTGGTGAAAGGTTTCCTCCTCGGAGAGAGACCAAAGACCAAATACCAAGGCACTCTTCTTCTGAGTGCCCCAATTTCTCTAGGATTCCTTTTACACGCATTAAACGGTTCCCTTGAGTTCTTTGTGTCCACGCAAACTGACGACCTCGCCCAAGAATCTACGATTTGTGTCCGAGGTCTTGATGAACAACATTCCCTAACCC
>CAADRB010000007.1:2968649-2982146 GCA_900708905.1 Hymenolepis diminuta
ATGCCATGCCATGCCATGCACTCACTCTTCTCACAAACTCAGGTGTTCAGAGTCAGTGATTGAGTGAGTGAGTGGGTGGGTGGGTGAGTCGGGGTGTTGACAATGCTCTGTTCTCTTTCTCGTGACGGCCAATTCACCTCCATTCTTTTCATTCAACAGCTGCCTCTCAAATTTGCAAATACAAGATCTGACCACCTTTAGAAATTCTACAATTTCCAAACTGCTGTGTATCACTTTTCTGGACACTATTACAGCGTGTCTCTTCATTTCACTAATTATAGTAGTATCTGCCATGAAATCTTCCAATATAAAAATACATTAATTTCTATCGGGTGAGTTTTAATTACGAAAATATAAGTGTCCTCAGATACCTTACGCACCCTGCAGGTAGTAGTTCTCTCAATCAATAGCATAACTCTATTTGAAGTAGAAATGGATGAAAAATTCACAAACTACGTAATGGTAGAGCGGCAGGAAATTAGTGCGCTAAAACACATATAATTTGATTTCTGAGCAAACAAGAGAACCGGAGTTCAAATATAATCTTGTAGGGTTGTAAAACTTGAGTGACTTTTTAATATCCTAAAACCCACCAAGGAGAGTATTCGCAAGTTTGTGCCTGCTCAAAACGCTGGGAAGTATTCGCAGATTTTACGACTGATCTGACAAGACACCTTTTTTATAAATATTTTATAAGGAAGGCTATAAAACATGCAATCGTTGGGAATCTATTAGGGGGTGGGAAATCCAGAAGAAATGCGAGGATGAAATGTTGGAAGTAATTTAAATTTTGTTTCGATAAAATGTTGCAGTTTAGGCGGTTAAATAGTAAAGTCAACCGCTTTTCCGAAATAGCCTGATTTACGCCATAGGAGTAGGTAGACTGAAAATATCCAAGGTCCTTGCAGGGCGGAGAAGATAAACAGATAATAATGAGATTACCCATAAAATATCTCTTTCTTACTAGATGACAGGACGTAATGACAGCGAAATAATTTGAGAGCATCTTATAATTTGACAGTTGACAACCGTCTTAGCATTAAAAAGTAAATGGGTGCATTCGCCCTCATTTAGTTAGGCAACTCCAAGGCGCTGACGATAATTATCGACTATATTGGCAATTGATATGCAGAAATTATTGCTACTTATTAGTGTGTAATTTCCAAGCACATTAAGATAATGTGTTAATTACAGTTAACTTCGTAGAGTAAACGCATACTAAGCTCATTCTTATCTAAAGCACACATACAGTCACCACCATTTTTGACCAAACCCAACCCTTATATGTGTACAAATGGGCATCGATCTCGTAACTTCTGTCTAAAATAATCGTCTATATGATAATGTATCCCTAATTTTGTTTAATTTCTAAGAATCTCATGTTATGGACAAACTATGAAGTTAAGAATCTGTTTTCTTGATTGCAACACGGAAGTATATGGTCAGTTCGATGCAAAAACTGCAATGAAAAAGGTCCCCAGCGGTTTTACAAACAAAAGACGAGTGCTTATGAATAAAACAATTTTTTAATAAAACTCATATTGTTCATTTTTTCATATTTCAACTATATAAAGAAAGCTGATAAACAAGTAGGTTTTTCCTTAGAATTAAGGAGTCGAGCAGTGAAAGAATGAAATACGATATAAGTTTGTTGACTTTTCGGATGTTTTTCAGATTTTATTTATCAAACAATACTTCTTATCACCTTTAATAAATTAATAATGTTTTCATGAATTCTAATAAGTAAAAAAGCAGAGATTGAATAAGTTGCTTTTTAAGGGCACTGATGATCTCAGAATGCGAAGTAATAAGTTCGCAACCAAGTCATATTAGTATAAATTCTACTTGCTAGTAGATATTTCTCTATTTTTGCCATTTTAATCTCCCTACAACTTCAAAACTACTTCAACTGTTTAAAAGAGAAAATTACTCCTTTTTAAATGGAGACATACTGAACATGTCAAGTAACCACCGGTGAGATTAAAATTACGACATGACATAACTAAATTATCGTGACATAAGCACGAAATCACGGTAAGAAGACGTTCTGATTTAGTGCGGCAAAATTGCCCTAAGTTAATTTTAATAACCAATAGGATTTCAATTCAAAGGTGATTGGTCAGCGTTCATGCTTGCAATCAATCATATTTTTCAAGGCTAGTCTAGAGGAAAAACGTAGGAAAAATTTCTGACAAAAAGTAACTTTATCTGGTAGGATTAAAATTAGAGGAATGATGGTTGCTAAAGCCATCTAAAATTACCATAGAATTAGAGAAAGATCACACTATCTGCCTTTTCGAATTATTTATGAAAAATTTAACCTTGGAATTATTAAATTAAATCACGGGAATAATTCAAAACAGAAATAAAACAAACAAAGATGTTCACAGAGAAGTCCAAATAAACGAAAGTAGATTTTCTAATTTGTTTATGTGCAAAGGTCTGTCTTGAGTCAATTTAAATAAAGTGCAAAAAGATAGATATATTTCAACCATGATAGAATGGAATTCAACATAGTCTGGCTAGTCTCTGGGCTTGCAATTGATTTACTGTATTAAGGGAAAGATGACGGGCGTTGATAGTGTGTAAGCATAGATTGGCAGATATCTCCGTGAATATATATCGCGATCTCCATCGGTTGCATTTTCAAAATGTACACAAACTTCTTCCTTGGACAACGAAACGTGATGTAACCAAATTCAACTCCAGTCACTTCAATTAATCAACGTCCAAATTCGCCTTCCGAATCACATTTTCACTTCCGGATGGATCGCTAGAACTACGATCACAGGTGATAACAACAAGTTCGAATTCTAACACCTCAATCTCTGAATAACGAATATTTTACATACAGACCTGTTCTATTGCATATCATCCATATTAAAATAAACTGAAAATAGAATAGTGAAAGATTTCAAAAGAAAAATGTAAGATTTCCATATTCAAAAAGCCTTTTTCTCCAAGATGTAATTAAGATAAGCAATAGATACAAAAAAGTGTCCATTACGATTTAGAAACATTTAATTAAATAAATTTAACTGTTGTGCAATTATATGAAATAATGAAAAAATAACGTAAATTAATAAATTTAAATAAATAACCAAAGATGAAATTAAAAAAATGCACTTTAAGGAGATGTTTTATCAAAATGTTTAATCATGATTTTCAAAAAAAACAATCTTAAAAAAAATAAATAAATAACATTTCAAATAGATATCAATATGAATGCTACTTAAATGTTGTAAGGAGGTTAAGTACAACGATCAATTTTTGCATCATTTGGTGAAGCTTATCACCTGCTAAAAAATAGATGCTAATTCTCACATTTCGTGACAATAACACTTTCACTTCATACAATGAACTACTAACAGCAATCCTTAAGATTAAACAGTATACGTACAAACTGAAAGCGAACTCGTTTTCGAATCTTTGGAGCTTTTCTTTTCGCACCCCAGAACACATATCGATTGCCACAGTCGAGAAAGAAGATCATGTTTTAAAAGTAATCCCACAAATGAACCACTGGTTTAGATACGTTTGGTTTGCATCTCGATAACGGCTCTTTGACGTCTTTCCTAACCTGGTTCTTACTTCACGGACTAAGCCGGTGTTCATTACAACTGATTTTGATTGGAAGAAATAATGTTTTTTCCCATATGCGTGAAGCCCTTTCCTTTTCACATTTCACATAAGGTTAGAGAGGCAAATGTACTAATTTAAGGTTAAGAAAGCCCAGATCTAAACCAAAACATACATAAGTACTATTAATAGAGGATATTTAGTCACATTCCGTTGTTTAAGAAAAATCAATATCAATTTTTAGGTAAGTTATAATTAAGAAGAGTTGAACTCAATACCTTTGAAAGGGTTGATAAAATGGCCAACATGTCTAAACGTGTTATACTCCATCCTTGAAATCATAAATTTGAGAAGTTTTATTCCTAAAAAACACTTCTATTTGTCATCCAAAGACAAACAATAACAATAAAAGAGGAAATAAAGTAGCTCTTTGTTTTATAAAAAGAGGGCATTACCTTACTACTTTGAGAAAAGCAAATAGGTGGACCCTGATGAATTATCGCCTAGGAGTATGTGAAAACTAATCACTCATGAAGCAACGGAGAAGAGGTCTCTGTTATAATGTACATGTCTAAATAAATATTCATATTCATATACCTCGATTAAAATCTCCAAACGCAATCAGGGAAATCTGTTTCGTATCCGTGTTGGACAGAAAATATCCGAGGTGAATAAACTAATCTATTTCCAGGCTTTAATTAGTGCGGTTGATTATTCCCATTACTCAATGCATACCAACAGATATAAATTCCGTGACCTCCGACTTGGCAGGCGTAAGTAGTACTACTCCGCCATCGGCAGACAATAAACAATAAAGAAAACTCACTTCTTAAGACTATTTTGAGATTCGGAGGTATATATTGCGATCATTTTTGGTTTTAAGATGATTAGTTAACTCAAGTGAAAAGTATAGTCTGAAGGAGAATCTAATTCCTGACAATGACATAAACTTGTCATCGAAATTCATTTTATATCTTTTGAGGATAGGTGAAAACATCCTATCTTTTAAATCAACTTAATCCGGCTGTACACTTCGGTTGCATAAATGGTTTGTGAAAAGTGTGATTAATAAATGCACGTAAATGCAATCTGATCTCTAATAGGAAAATATTCAAGGCAGTTATTCACAAAACACCTGTCAAGTCTGAGCTCCAACGAATCCTACACTCCTCAAATATTTTGAGTTAAAGGAAAAGAGTCCTGCAGAGATTTATGCTATTAATGAACAAAATCTCCTATCAAAATTATTTGCAGAATTAGAAATTATACCATCTCAATGCCACATTCACTACTTTGGTATCAACTTTACTCAAACTGATCTCATCACAAACCAAGCGTATCGTCTTCTCTATGTAATGATTGAAGAATAACAGGAAGTTTCTATCATAATTTCAACCACACAGAAGCATGGAATCAGTAGTTTCTTAACCCCTCTGGACTCATCATAGAATCTGTGACCTTGAATAAAGAATGCATGACATTTATGGCGCAGATTTGAATAAGTACTTCAGTAAGTGATTCATTATTCTTTTTGCGCCCAAAAAATGATTCGATAATCAGACACGTGCTTAAAGTCTGTAGATCTTTTTAGAAGGTCATTTTTAATTATTTCGGCGTTATCAAAGTTAGTACAGTATCTGCCTAATGAACAAGCAACGTGTGTTTAATAAGTTTGCAATCTCAGGCTATTCTCACGAGAAACCAACACCAGAGTGACTCAGAAATATCTTATAATACAATTTGTGAAAAACTGTGTGGTCTAACAATGATATGGTTTCACGTTTTCTCATTTTATTAGCCCCACTCATAATCTACTTCAACTTCCGAGTATGTATCACAAATGCAAATTTCTTATTCTGTGATTCCTATTTAATCCCCGAGCCTCGTTATTTATTTTAATACCTCCTTCATTCGAAATCACAATAGAATATTAAATATCGTCGGAAATTTGTGTAAGTAAGAATTATCAAAATTGGACAAAATAGCATTCATGAATGTTCAATCTGCATACAGATATTCAAAGATATTTAACATTGAATTTAGGTAACAGGCCGAGAGAAACCAGATAATCTCGATATCAGGTTAAAAATCCTAAACACTAGGTTACCAGAAGCATGTGCCAACGTAGAGGTCAGTTGACGAAATTGATAGCTTACTTCAATTACATCATATCTTGTTAGGCATGGAAAAGATAGGAATAAACAAAATTTTAATAAAATACACTTAAATAAAAGATTTATAGAACAAACATTTGGGTAAGAAGATGAGAAAGGATTAATTTTGAGGTTGTCTGAAAATTAAAATAACTACACTCTCCGCTGATACATTTGGCTATACTTCTTTTAAATCTAAAATCCCTCCAATAGCCTATTTTGTAAAAAACTAAGCACTTTCTGTATTAAAGGTTGTTTGATAATATATATAAACTACTTCATCTCTGTTATATTAAGATTCCAAGTCCACGAGTATCATATAAGCTCGTTTTGCCTTCTCAACCATTGGAAGAGAAAATGAAATGGAGTGGTTAGACAGACCCGTTTTAGTTAAAAAAGGTTAATAAGCACTGAACATTTGTTGCAATCCAAGAGACGATTCGGGAAATTAGAATTGTGGAATGTCAAACATCCATTTGGTAAATATTGTACCATTCAATATCCAAATATCAGATAAAGTTAGACCCCTTTAATACCTCGACGCTGCTCTCGATATCTATTTGATCCCCTCCCCTTTTTTCGGCTTTCTGTTAACGGATTTCAGTTGCTTCTCACAATTAAAAATTGTATATTTTGAATTACTGTAGGTAGTAATAACAAGTGATAAAAACCCAAAATTACACACTAGTTTTGAAATTTCTATTAGACATAAGTGTAAATAAATAAGAGGAGCCGAAGCAATTAAATATCCTTGAATAATGAACGATTAGGTATTATATTTTATAACTTGTTTGATTTTATAATATGACTTTTGAAATTTAGCGAACTTCATCGTAAGATGTAGTGATAAATACAAATAAATTTAGAGGGAACACTATGCGTAGCAAACAAAGAGTAAATATTATGATTTTAAAGTCAGATATAATGAAATTTTGATGCAAGTGTACGCTTATATCAAGAGGATAAAATACAGTATTGACAGTAGTGAATTGAATCCTTTAGAAGAAATATTTGCAGTATCGCGAGGCGGCAACATTAATTGTTAAAGTTGTTCAAAAGTAAAATGTTGGGAAACAAAAGATATAAGTTCAATATTTCTAAGGAAGTGATTTAAAATTTTGACTTGATAATATGATTTTAGCTTGGAGATACTATGTTTAGAGTTTGATTGAAAATTATAATTTTATAAATTACCTCCAAACCTTTGAGTTTTCAAGAAAGTACCAAATTATCGGCACACACTGAGGCACGAAAACAAGTTATTCGAGCTCAAAGGTGGCGATTTAGCATAACTGAAATATATGGTCAGACAAAAGTATGGATTGTTTTGCAAAAATTAAGGCCGCAGGTTCTATAATAGATTCCCGGGAAATTAAAGAAAACCAATACTAACGTTTAATAACATCTTATATAACCTGTGCTCTTTTAAAGTTCCGGGTAAAAACTGGTTATTAACGGAGTTCTTGGATTTATTTAACAGGTCGTTACTTTCCAATACCTCGCCGTAATTCTATGCAAGGTAAATGATGTGATTTAAAACATTAAAATATTAACAAGATTTGTAGAATAACGAATCTTAACGACTAGAAATGATCAACAACTTTTCTAACTTACGAGGTTAAGCATCACCAGTGGAAAGTTATTACAATCAGGTTACTCTTATTTTCACTATTATCATAAAGAAAACAGCTTCAAATTTATCGGGGTTCTAAGTTTTATATTTAATAATTAAAGTAACTTGAAGGAAGAAAGCAAGTTATCAACACACTTTGAAGTCCGAAAATCAAATATTCGAGTTCAAAAGTAGTAATGTTTCATGACAGAAATGAACACTTACATAAATTAAGTTTTTTAAACTTCATGTTATATATGGTCTTACAACGCACTATTTTATATAAAAAGTGGATAATAATGAAACCATTTAGGCGTCACTTCTCGATCAACCTGAATGGCAAATTTCTTTATTAGGATAGTGTATAATTCCAGTTCTAATTCTGATATAGGTTCAGGCTTTTGCTTCTGACGTTAGTATGATAATAGGGATTTAAGTCCCTAGGACACATTACAATCAGAAGGTTTTGTCTGACGATGAGTCCTAATGGTTAGCAACAATCTTTCAGACGGCTTCTCTAACTGACGTGGGCTAATATCACCAAATAGAAGGTATCAGAACAATTATTATCACTATTTCCTTGTAGAAAGTAATATTAAATTTTGGAGAAACCTGATTTTTATACCAAGAATTGCTAGAAGATAACAGGTTTATTAGTTTACAGGAATGCTAATTTTTTATTTAAATAATGAGTAATTAATTGCTTCATCACTTTGGGAAACAGCACAATTAATTCCATTACATTTGTGGCCTTCCAGTAGAATGATTAGGCATAAGTTGTTCATTAAACATGAATTTGTCAAAACCAACAAAAAAAGAAACATACTCTGTTGAATCAAATTTACATGTTGAAATCAGATAGCATGGACTTTGATCGACGTTGTGTTTGAGAATGCAACAACAGCAAATCTACATTTCACCACTCAACTGTGTTAGAATTTACTTCTTGAAACGAATACCTGAATATAAAGAAGGAGAAATATCACTTAACGTACTTACATCGTAAGCTAATTAGAAAAGCACCCTTAACAGAGTTATACGCACTTCTTGCTTGGATGAGAGCAAAAATAACACTAGTGATGCACAATTACAAATTGGCTTGCGGAATCACTAATGAGAATCCACATACGACCACTTTTTCATAAATTAAGTAAGTTTGTTTGCCGAAAAAAGCTGTTCATTAACGAAAAACATGCCATCGAATGCTTAAATAAATAGAAAAATCATTCGACACAAAAACGAGTGTTGAAAGAATCACGAAAACATTAGGAGGTAAAGAAACTAAGTACTGCTCAATTGCCAATTCAATTAGATACCCGTAAGTCTAAGCTGGATAAAATTTCATAGAGATATCATATCATTTAAATAAAACATGGAATTAAATAAATACCTAACTTTATGTATTATGTAAATAATGATAATTAAATCCACTAATGTTGTCCACTGGAAAGACCATACGATGTTGTAAAATTTTAGTAAAAAGTTGGATAATAATACGAAATTTAGACTCACTGGTTCAGCTGATACCTCAGGCTGTTGGGTCGGAGTAATATTAAGACTAGAAACAATCCTTGGTGAGGGTCTAGAACCAGATTTTTGCTGAATCCTTCCAGGGGCTGCGTCATCTCCACTTTTACCAGATCCACCCACCTTGATTTTAAAGCCCTTCTTGATGCTTCTCATAACTCCAGAAAGAGGGGGTATAGTTATCACCGTTGTTTTATTTGATGTATTTGTATTCTCAGTAGTAGATACAGATTCGGGTTGCTCCTTGGAGGACATTAATGGTTTAGCTAATACTGAATCGTCTTCCACGTGCTTCTTTTGCCATGGAAGTTTGAGACTTCCTGAAGCCGGAAGGGTCATCGTACGTTTCGGTTTCTTCTTTTTATCTTCCATCTTGGTTTCGTCCTTTAATTCTTCCGATTCTGTCTTTGATGCCTCTGTGATTTCAGTTTGCCCATGGGTATCTTCCTTTACAGATTCCAGTTCATCCAATTTTGATTGTTCTTCTTCTTTCTTAGGAGAAGACTTAACTTCTTCAATTTCATGCGCCACAGTTACTTCTTGATGTTCTTGGTTTGTAATCTGCTGAGGACTGAATTCCTGTACATCCGTTTTATCCTCATCAATATGTTCTTGGGAATCAGATTTTTGCTCTTGGATTGAGTTAACGTGCTCATTTGCAGGTAGAGAGTCTGAGTTCTCAATCTGTGGATGAGATTCCTGGATTTCATTTTTATGTTCATTGATGGGTTCCAGCTGTCCATGCTCATTTTCCATATGATCCTTTTGGTTCTGACTGTCTTCAAAGGCTTGGGAACAGGTTGCCTCGCTTGTATCATCCAGGTCATACTTCTCCCCTTGATCAATTAATGTGCGCTGAATTTCCATTTCTCCGTCCTCTGCAACAGTAGTATTTAATACGTAAAGGTGACCCTTTTTGGGACTATCCGGTGGGACAATTTCATTTGTTCCACTGGTGCTTAGTGCTTGCATGTCTTCAGACGTAATGGTGACCAATCTCTTGCAGCCATTATCGTCAGTGTCATTTTGGACATCATTCATTCTGCCTTCTCTCTTTGCTGGCTCAGTCGAAAGCAGGTTGTGCTGGATTTTGCTTGCTTGCTTGTTTGACACAGGTACTACCACCTCGCGTTTTGCCTCTCCACTATCCACACTCTATATCGCTGTGTGTTTAATGCTACGATGCGCTCCCTCTATATCACGTGTTCGCAAAGTGTTAGCGCGCGATGGCGTGTGTCTGTTCAATATCTGTCTGTACCACTAGCAAAAACGCGCAATGGCTGTTAGTCACACTAGCACAAGGAATGGTGTGCATTTCCGGTCTGTCCACTACACTAGCATAACCAGGGTTAACCAGATTCAAGTTTTCTATTGGTGTATTTTAAAGATTGGTGACTGGCGAGTTGGTGTTGTAGGAGTAGGGGGTCGGCAGACTTTTCTGCTTAATTATTTTTGCAGAAGTTGACGTAAAAGTGATCTTATGTGTGAAATCATTCACACATCTTGATTACTTGGCGGTTGCCAATTAATCATTGCCGGCTTGAAGTCCATTTAATTTGTTTTAAAAGGATTAAATTACTAAACAGGTACAAGTACGTTAGAAATTATCATTTCGCTGTCAAATAGTTCTCCCATTAGCTGTTTATGAGCCATTTCCCGTGATATTACTCTTTGCTCTTCCCAATATTCCGAAACTCAGACCATTGCAAATCATATGAGTATTCGCATGCATCATAGTTTGCAGCAAGAGGTTTTCGACCAGGCTTAGAGGATATATTTGTGATTTTTATATTAGGAATTTCATCAAAAGGAAATAGACCAATAAAATTTATTTTAAAAATTACGATGTTGAGAGGGGAATCTACGTCTTTCAATCTAATCTATACTGAAAGAAAGGAAGTGAAATCTGAATATGCCAATCTTAAAAGTACGAATTATAGTGGTTGAAATTATAATTGGTGTCTCTGGGTCCTTAATAACCCCAAGCTTTAAGGCATTTTTAGAACGTTGAGTCCAGTTGGAGCCCAATTGTGAAGCTGAAGGTAAGCATTTATACGGAGTACCAATTTTAAGGAACCAAAATTCGCTTTCAAATATGTCTGTCATATGAAATTTTTGACGAAGCGTTTTTGATGACCGAATAATAGCTATCGAGCCTGCTTTTCATCCTCTGTAGAAGAGAAGCATTATGAAGCTTCCCTGTTGAAAAACTCGAATTCTCTCATCCTCTTTATTAACTCTTCTCAACTACTGCCGGGTGTCCTTCCAATCCGCCTGAAATAGAACCCATGAACCCCGACTGTATGGACTTGCAAGTTAACAGATGGTATTCGAAGTCTATGCTACTTTTAATTTCATCAGCAATTCTATTTCTGAAACGGGTTAGAGATTACCAAAATGCTGATTTTATTGTATCAAATGGAAATTATGAATTAATTCGTGAGTAACACCAGTAAATGCTGATGATGTAGTAGTCCGTAAAGTCTGCAATTTCAAATCTCATAAGAACACACTCTTGGAGCAGAATAATTATGAGTTAAAAGAAAGGTAGCAAAGTGGGAGTTTCTCATCAAAGAGGTGGCAAACTGCTACCCCTCTGCGAAGATGATTATTGAAATGTACTTCCCTTCAAATAGCCTAGAATATATAAATGCCAAGTATAATTAAACATAATCTCTGGAATCTTATTAGCAGCGTTGCAGATCAAATGATTATTGATAGAACGATGAAGAAATGTCACACATACATTTGAGAAGATCAACAGCTACCATTGCGGTTGGTCTTTGCAGCTGCCTCAAATGAAAATTAGCTATCACAAACACAATTTAATCCACTTATGCGTTGAATTTCACTGGCATAGTCAACTATTAGAGGTTTCGTTTGCAGTCACTGATTATGATGATTCATAATACCCATAAATACCTTCATGGAGTGCCACTTAAATTTGCTATTTTAAAACTTCTCAGCTAGTATCATCTAACCGACCCTGGCTGTTAGAATGAACCGATGAGATAGCATAATCAGCCACCTAATTTAATCAACTGTTCATTCTGAATATAGCGGAAATGAACTTGCCTAAATTCCAGAGGTCAGAGCCTGAAATGAAAGCTTTGAAAAACTAGAACAAGAATTATACTCTTTATGCAAAAAATTGAATTCTGAATTTATATGAAATTAGTATGTTGAAATGCACTAACCAATTTTTTGAAATTTCCTCTTGCACCTTACTGACCATTTTACTATCCCACGTGATGGAATGTTTTCCGTGGAAACCTGCGATACTCTGCTTCGCATCTGACAAAAATAGCAGCAAAACTATTGGATATAGGGAAGGAAATTCAAATACACCGGGAAACAAAATTTTACACAATTTACACCAGGCAATTTGCACCTGACTTTTTAATAATTATTTACCTCTATTGATGATTGCGGATTACCAGATCAGGTGTTAAGGGCCTCATTCGTGACATATGTCGCATTCAGAATACAATTTGTTGGTAAATTAACTTTTCATGGTTGCGTGCCTCACACTTTTTACCATAGTATAGAGGGTGTGAACACTTATGTGAATGTTAGTGATTGATTAAATTTGTTATCTGGAAATATCTGGGCAGAAAGCGACAAATTGTCATTATTTTATTTCCCTCCGCCATATATGAGCTTGAGTTATCTTAAATGTCAATAAGGGCATTATTTTAAATATTGTATCGTGAATACGAATCGGGCAATGGAATGCACGGATCTCACATTCTGGTACATTGAAGGCAGAACTCTCTGGGGCCTTATGGTTAACTTTTCGGCATTTTAACATTCGTTCCCGTCTTTAAATAGTAATATTTGTGTTCTGACGGCTATATTCATGGAAACATTGTTTCTTCATTACGTTAAGGGGTCATGAATTAGGAATAATTATGCAAAGTACACATTTTGCAGAGCAAAATTTAATATGAATGGTTTCATGGACAATTTCTTCTCTAAACACGTGTGCATGCGAAGAGTATATTTTAAACTAACTGAAGTGAATGACGTTCGAGTAGTTATTTAATTTGATGAGTTACTCAAGATCACAACATTGGCGATATGCGCATTATTTCCTATTTTAATCCTGTTTGGGCCGAATTATGCTGAAGGTTTCTAAAACTCCCGATTTTTAAGTATAACACTTGATAAGGCAAAAAATTCCAATTTCTATTGTGAGAAAACAACTTAAGTTGGTCAACAGTAAATTCCGAAATTATTAAAAGGGAGAGAACCGGAAAGATAGTGAAGGCAAAGATTCTTACTTCGTCTGATATTTTGGATTCATGTACAACATTAATTAAACTAGACCTCATGGCAGATACTACTATAACTAGTGAAATGAAGAGACACGCTGTAATAGTGTCCAGAAAAGTGATACACAGCAGTTTGGAAATTGTAGAATTTCTAAAGGTGGTCAGATCTTGTATTTGCAAATTTGAGAGGCAGCTGTTGAATGAAAAGAATGGAGGTGAATTGGCCGTCACGAGAAAGAGAACAGAGCATTGTCAACACCCCGACTCACCCACCCACCCACTCACTCACTCAATCACTGACTCTGAACACCTGAGTTTGTGAGAAGAGTGAGTGCATGGCATGGCATGGCAT
>CAADRB010000007.1:2985211-3110463 GCA_900708905.1 Hymenolepis diminuta
ATTTTTGCATTCTATCTTAAATCTAGGACACAGAGTATGTTCGAGATAATCCATCTTCTGTTAATGAACTCTTTGTTTAAACGATGGTAAACAGACCCCTGTAGACACATCAATCATTTTTATCTACATCGTAAGCGCATTCAGTCTCTCTGCTGTTACTTGAAGGCGGGTAATATAGCCGCTCTGTGATTGGAGCTTTGCCCTATTAGACTTTACAATAATTTCATTAATACTATGGACATCGTATGTAGTGACCAGATCTTTCCATACATTTGTGCGCAAATGTATTTATTATTACGTTTCCGTGTGGTTAACATGTGAAAAATTAATAGAAACTTTCCATGAGATCGCGTCTGAACTATTGCTTCAGGATAAACCATTTTTGTATGTTAAATTTAAGAATTGATGATGGTATATTCTAAATAAATGCAAGGAATATATAATTCACAATTATTTTTAACTAACATGAATAAAATAGGTCCGCTTATCATAGTCTCGAAACATTTTTATGGACGTGTAATAAAAGTTATTTGGTTCGCAAAGCTGATGAAAATTCCTCAGTTGGCGCATTCCTTTCCAATTTAATATTACATAGAAGGAAATTTCAATCAGCCTTTTGTAATTACATTCTGAGATTTAGCTATAACCCTTAATGATTAGGTTAAACTTCAAAGTTAGTATGCATATATTTAGCTGCTCAGCTAAAAGTTATGGTTCATAGGCTTGAATGTTTGAATATTTATGAATAAATAGACCGAAAATTCAAATCAAGAATGATAGTTGAGATATTTCCAGTAATTAATCGTCTTTAGTACTAATAAATAATCCATGTAGCTATAGCAACAATAGATTATTCATTTGGCGTCTTTACTGTTTATGAGATTACAAATTTTTAAAATCATTTTCAATTTTCAAAACTACTGAAATATATTTTTCAATCACAATGCTGCTAAATTAATGCAAGTATCTGGATAACAGGTAGAACCAGGAATAAGATCGTTACATTGTTAATGCAGTGGTGTCAGATACCCTAATTTTGAATGCTTCAAACATTATTGATTGATAAAACTGGCATTCGCAATACTTCGATTGCTATGTATAAAGTTACTTCCTAACCGAGAAGTTTCATTTTGAATATCATCTTCAGAAATCAGGTGAGTTACCTTAACAAGCAAATGCAGGTAATAAGGAGATGATCCAAAATATTTTCTAATTTGAGATTAGTAATGAAAAACTTCAAGTGCGAATTGAAAAGTACTTTAATCTATAAAAAGCACTGCTATAATGACCTTTCTACAGGTGAAAATTTGGCAAAAATGTGGCATGATCTAGTATCATTCAATTACCTAAGCAAATAGAATGAAAAAATCTCTTTTTTCTCTACTAACTGACACTTGCGTGACACTCCTCCTATGGTGCCGCCACCACCAGATTTTGTAAACTTGGTCGATGTGTATGTTTGCTTTCTTCTACAATCAGACTAAATTAAACTGGATAAAATTGCAAAAATGCAATGAAAATCACGATCTACTGCAATTTTCACTTTCACTGAAAGTCAGGCTCTAAGCTAACAATTTCAAAAATCTCAAGGAATTGTGTCTTTATGGGCAAGGTGTCCTAATCGAAGCTGAAACTATGTATAAATCTTGATTTCAAGGCCGAAATCTCCAACTTACCTACCCTTAAGTAGAAATTATACTGAGATTTATGAACCCCACTAAATTTTAAGCAAATGGAAGGAATTTGAATTTAAATCGGACATCAACCATGTGAATGACGGAGAAAATAAAAGGTATAAGGGAGAAGAGAAAAAGGAATGGTTATGGAGAGTGCGTACGTGAACTGATAATGTGTAGTGTTGAATCAACCGCCTGGTGTTCTTTATTATTTTGACGAACGACGGTAGTAAACATTATATAACAATTAGATTAGAATAGGAGTGAATCAACAGACTTCTCGACCGTCAGTTACTATGAGAGCCTTAGAGTATTAACTTTTTATTTCCTGATAGGATGGCGAAACAGTACTTTGCTGTGTCCAGTACGTGTAACGATGATCGCACACTGATGGCCAACCAATCCTAGACCACCGGTGTGAAAGGAGAGCCTCCAAATCATCATCATGATAGGTCACATCACGGGAGGTGGTGACATTAATGGGGCCAATCACCATTATTTGACCAATCATGCTTTGTCTCATTGAAAATGCAAGTCATTTGACAGTAATCACACTGCGCTGTTTTCAGATTGTCAACAGATGTTTCAAATTCTAATGTCTTCTCTTTCCCTATTTGAAGTCTGAGTAATTCTAACTTCATAGTAAATCTATCCTTCCTAAAGATATTCAATTTATGCAAAATATAATCCTCTTACTTTATTTTAATATGTATACCACCTATATAGCCAAATCTCATAAACAGCAAATAATGAAAACCTGGGGATCAAGGTGTGAGAACTTTCATTTGACTGATATTTTATTTATACAATTTGAATAGATCGATTCATAACATATCCAATTTATCATTTCAAAATGACAGAGGAGGAAGTGGTTCATTTCTGAATTATTAAAGTAATCAGTAATCATTCAGTGGCAATCACAATGGAATCACCCTTAAAAAATGAATCTTAGTCAATCTTTTTTACTGACCAAACGCAATCCCATTTACTTTTGCCAGCATTTTTTCATTTATTATAAAAAGTCGTAGATCGACTGACTTAACAATAGTAAGAACGGTATTTTCTTTATCAATATTTAATTGTCCGTTGAATTGGCAATTGAGCAGAATGAGGACCACAGTTGGGATGAATTATTTCGTGCTTCTGGGAAAGGAAACAATTTTCCTGCCATTATTATCATTCAATGTGCTAGAAAAAATTTCTCAACTTGACTCTAGGCCGTTCATCATTGTAAAAGGGTTGGTTTTATATTGATTTATCTTTTAATTCATTTTCAGAATGTTGGTGTATAGACATTACCAACTAGCTGGCCAGTTTGAGTACGTTAAAATAAGCAGATTTTCCACTTAACCTTTGAGGATACAAAATGTCCGGAAATCCCTAAGGCGAAGTAATACAAGGCCCAAACAGAGAATGAAACAGTCAGTTAATAAACACGAATAATTGCTACATATTGCCGACAATTAACTGCATTTACTATTGAGTCGCTATTTTGACCGATACTGCCTGGTTAGTGAACATCTGCACATAAATAGTTAAATAACTATTATTAAGACATAAGCCAAAAATGGTTTTCTTTTGTTTATGGCCCGAATTCACAAAAGAGGCTTCACTTAAAGTTGATCTTAGTCGAGTTGGGAATAGGTGAAAAGACAAAGAAGCTAATTGATATTAATAAGCTAGACCCATTTCAAATCGATCTTAAAAGGACACTGCTAATACTGCGAGTGAAATTCAAATTCAACTTTATTAACTGCCAGATATCTCCCTTAATCCATTAATCATAGGAAGGTACCGGAAGCAGATTAAATCTCATGTCTACATAAACAGAACCAATGATTTAAGTCAAAATTTATATTCACCCTCATTGGAAGGAATGCAAAGCTGCTTTCTCTCACATCATTAATGGTGTCTTTTATGATGGTCGGGTATACTCATTTTTGAAAAATCTTATTACATGTTCACTAATTAGACGCATCCAATATTTTTCGTCGCTAGTGATTTATGCTGTTAAATTTCGATCTTGTCCTCTTTTTTCAGAGTTTCTCAGTAAAAATTATCAGAAACTGCCTCATTTTTTCCTCATCCTTTTGAGGGGAGACTTTTTTAATGTATTTGAAGGACAATGGATTAGCTAGATTCTCTGAAGCTAGACGTCGAATTTTTTTACATATGGACTGTTACCAATAGGATGGATTTCGGTTGCTTCAGTTTAATGGTGACTATGGGTATTTTAAGGACATACCTACGCAAGGTGTATTGCTTTCGAATATGTGATCGTGCACAACTTGGAATTTATATTTGTTTATCGAGGTTTTTTACGTCTGATGACAATGACTCTGGAGTGGAATATTAGTTCGTACAACCTATGGAGGGTGGTTAATAAATACAAAAATTCAAGCACCCCCCTGCATAGTAAAAGTGGATACAAGATACGTAATTAAACTACGACAAATGTATTTTTTCAATGAAAATTCGCCTCTTAACAAGTGACGATGATCGATATACAATGTGATAACCCATTGTAGTAATAATAAACCAAATTATCATATCTAATGAGAAGTGAAATTTAATATCATCCTGATTCTGGCGATTCATCTAGGTGCAAAGTTGACAAAAGGAAGAAAAGACTTGTTGATTAATGAAGATGGACGAAAATGAAAAGATCTGCCATCTCGATTGAGCAGGACAATGTCTTGTAGAATTAATGAAATTGGAAATGAACGCTGAAAAACAGCTGTAAAACAGAAGAATGATAATGAATTAGTCTAATCCATAATGTTTCCAAGTGTTATCAGCGTTATCCGCGTCTGTCAACCTCTCTTCAACTTCGATAAACCAATGATTGATAAAGAAAAATGAATAGCCGCAATTTAGTTTAGATATGCTCAAATACAAAAACATACCTTAACAAATGAATGGCAGATTGAGTGTTCTGTTTTTTATTGACTACCCCAGGTGATTATTCCATTAATATACCATTTATAAATTAGACAAGTTACTACGCCCTACAATTTATTGATTGAATTATCTCTTGTTCATATTCCTTTCCTAATCTCTTGCTAGCCTTTTATTCTTTCACATTCACCTATTAGTATTATTAATGTTTCTATTGTACTTTGCCAGATAGAGAGGTATGCTAATTGTGAATGCAAAATGAAACTATAAAAAAGTAATAAGTGGAAATAAATTACGGTGTAATTAATAAATGAGAATGTATCGCTCTCTGAATCGGTAGCTGATTTAGCTGCTGTGAGAAGTGCATGGGAGGTGCATACAGTGCTTAATCACAAATATCGCAAATATGGTTATCGTTATTAATTTGTTTCCATTAAACCCTATAACGATTGATCCATAGGATTTCTAACAATACACATTCCAT
This sequence comes from Hymenolepis diminuta, assembly GCA_900708905.1. Taxonomy (NCBI): domain Eukaryota; kingdom Metazoa; phylum Platyhelminthes; class Cestoda; order Cyclophyllidea; family Hymenolepididae; genus Hymenolepis; species Hymenolepis diminuta. The sequence goes on from CAADRB010000007.1 coordinate 2,990,270, forward strand.
GTTTATTTTACATGACCTCGATTTCCGTCATCGGTCTTACCTCCTTTCTCATATCTCAGGTTTGGATCTCGAGTCTCTTGAACAAAAATAGTAGAGGTAAACAAAAGGTATACCAAACCAATCTATGCGGAACCGCTATCTAACAACTCTGGAAGTCGAAAGTAACTGTAATAACTCCCACAGACTAGATTTTCTAGCGCATACTTTGAGCAGATAGCTGTTTGGAAAGGAATTTTTTCATTCTTTCCATTAATACTTCAATCTAACCAGCGCGATTGGATACCGATATCTCAGTCATGATCTTGGACTGTTTTATTTTTATTCTTTATTTTGCAGATGTTCGTCTTGTTTGAAGAGTAGTTAAGGGGTATTTGAAAGTAATGTGATTGCTATTTTTCGTTTGAATAGCTGGTATAATTTCATAATCTCCTTCCTTGATCCCCGCAGAAAAAGTATATGATGAAAATTAAAAGGATTTCATAAACATTCCATAAGTGTTGATTCTAAAACCAACAAGCGGAAAAATACAAAATTTAATGCAAATGAGAATGTGCTATCCTAACCGTACCATTTTAATATGTCACAAGTGGGTATTTTACACTTTATGGAAGATGACGACAAGAAGTTTCAGAGAGATAAAACAAACTTGATGCTTTGATGTTGGTACAGATATTTTAAACCATTTGTGTTAAGGTCGTATCAAAGATACAATTTGGACGGAGGGTGCTTGGCTTTCAATACACTATTTATCACTGGGAGCAGAGAGTTAAAATAGGGAAATTCATTCTTGGAGCTCAGATTTTTGCATTTCTTCAGCTGCAGTGGAGGCATATTTAACTTTAAAAGAGCGGAACTTTGCAGTGGTTTCCATTTTCATTATCTGATATTTAATAATCTGGTTCATATTCTTTCGATTGCAGAGGAAAGCGAACTGGTTATATTTAAAAGATTGATTGATGATGCAACACCGTACTTAGAGCTACGGAGACAGTGGTTACTGAAATTTTTTCCTTCAATGTCCATGGCAACAGAATGATACTAGTTCACGGGTACAATTAAAGAAATTTACAACCGATTAACCCTCAAGTTACTTAGTAGAACTTCTCATGGCACTTGAAAAATTCTAAATAGTAGAATATCAAATCTGAGACGTCATTTCATTATAACAATGAGTCGATTATCTTCATTACCATTCCTAATTTATATGTCAAAACAAAAACCACAGGTTCTTTAAATATTCACTTTATTTTCAAATAATAACTTGGTTAACCTTCTTTGTGTTTTTCTTACATATATTCATTTAATACAATAGACAGATAGTTAGTATATGAAAAAGGGATTCGCGTATTTTTAGACCAGAATTCCTCCCTGAGTGTAAACAGAAAGCTAGATAATTTATGTGAACACAAATAAGGACAGAAAATAACCACAATGTAATCATATTAATTTTAACATTTTCTTATCATTCCATGTCATTTCAACTTAAGGTTATGTATTATCTTATTTGTTTAACTGAACTGAAGAGCTTTTTATTACTGACAAAAAATAAAAGACAGTTTATTTTAAAGAGCTACCAAAAGATACTGGTGCAACTGGAAATGAAGTAGCTTTAGCAAATTTTTCAATTACAATGAATGAACAGGTAAATACAGAGGATTGGAATAATAAGACGTAATTTGACCCAGTAAGCAAGATCAGAGTGAGATATCTGCCATTGATATCCGTGACCTAATTAGATCAAGCATTTGTAAATGACTAATGGTATATATTCTCTTGAATGGGATAATTATTCAGAATTAAATGGAAATGTCCATATAAATAAACCACGAATGAAATCTTTACTTGAGATGCCTCAAGTGAAAAATCGATATTTTGTAGTTGTTGATCACTTGATTTATTTAGGTGATATATCATTTGCATCTTCTTACAGCCAATATTTTAAGTTAGAGCATTCATTTTTTACTAAAATAGGGCTTTATAGGCACTCTTCCTTAATCGATCAAAATCTGTGCCACTGGCACTGCTTAAAAGCTTTCCGACATTCCTTCATAGGAAAAAACCTAAATAAATAGGATGGTGAAGTTCTTCCTACATATTTTCGCAGAGAAATATGTGGCAGGTTTTCATATGAATTCTGAGCCATTCGCTTTTCCCATAATTTTGTGTGGCGCCCATCCAGAGGACAATGTCTTTGTTCAAGTTCGATCTCAAAATAATTCTAAGTATCACTAGTTGTCATTTAATCCCATGGATCAATACATGTGAATGGGGGCGTGGTAGAAAAGAAAGTTAAAAGGCATCCCCGTAACACCAAATCCTCCTGTTTGATGGAAGCAACATTCGGAGTAATAGAGGGTATCAGTAAAGATCACCTGATGAAAGCTTGCAGTTGCTTTTGGACTCGAGTGACAGAATCTAAAGTAGGTTAGAATATAACAAAACCTAGTTTAATATTATATTTATTTATTATGGTATAAGAAACCGTAAATTTCATCCATTAACAGTGTCATTTTCTGTTTTTCTAAAAGTGCGTGAGGTGTCCTCAGATGCCGTACTATGTTTAAGAGTAGCAAGCCTTCTTTGAATCCTTGTCTAACGTCTCCCTCATATTAAATGTTTCATTTGACTTTCCTGTGTGGTCTTTTGGGATGCTAAGGGAAAGGTCGAATGCAATTAACTACATCCCAGTGCAACTTAAGTTCACACAGCCTTGATAGGATTGACCAAATAGAAGCGAATCATAGGTTTTCATAGGATTAACAAAACGAGTACTGTACTCAAAACAAGATCGATGGTCGCTTTAATTACTGTTCCTACAGCAGTGATCGCCTGTTCAATAGATCTTAAGCACGAAACTCACATTAGGTGCCTGATAGGCGTCCTTTTATATGGGAGTTCAGCTTTTTTTTAAACTGCTGGTGCAATTCATTTTCCACCATATCAAAAAAAGATACTTTTACAGTAAACAGAGTCTGTCCATGCACTTTTGTCTTTGGAAATACTGATTGCTTCGGCATTCACCCAAAATCGAGATATTGAATACTTACCCTATCAATAGTCATTAAAATGTTTTAGTAGAAGTTTATCAAATGAAGATTCACTATGTTTGAGTAGTTCAGAACGTAGATCCTACATTCTTGGATTTTTAGAAAATTTTAATTGGCATTTCTTTAGGAGTTAAATTTAGATCTCGAGGTTGTTTAGTGGTAATTATACTTTTATTGGAAAACAATTTCCGCAATTTGAATAATTCGGTATCGTGTTTAGAGGGAGAAATCTGATCATTTACAAATCCGTTTGAAGTTATCCGGGTCTGACTCTTCTCTCTTTTTCTCCTACTTATACCTGTATTCGCAATGACTTTCTCAATATCATCATAATTCCGTATTATATTATCTAGTATTTCATTTTCTCCTTTACTTTCCGAGGTGAGATCGATCTCCTTTCACATTTTCAGCTGCTTTTTGTACTTGCTAGTGTTGTCTCAGTATGTCTACAAGTCGAAGAATGGATGCAAACGGTTAATGGTTAGATTTTACATTACCTTTCTGGATGCTTTTAATTGAAGGAATGTTGCACTGCTTTTACCTGTGGCAAGCTAGAAGTCTAAAACAGTACCTGAACCAGTTAATGGTTGGTACCAAGTATATCGTCTTTTGTGATTCATTTGGTAGAAGGAATTACCAATTTAAAGTTAATTTTTCCCAAAAAAGCTTTGTCAATTTTCTGCAGTCTTCACGGTGTCTGGTCTGCATAACTGTTGTGAGCATCAATGCCTAGGCGAAGGTTAAAATCATTAATGATGACGACAATAACACGTCATGTTCCAACACCATGTCAAGTTGTTTATAGAAAGTTTCTCCAAAAACTAATACGATTTGTCAGTTGGTACATGACATCCGATAAGACCCGAAGAATTATTACTAAATTCAGTTATGATTGCGGTCAATCTGTTAGAGGAGGGTCTGAATTTCTGGATATAATATCATTAATGATAATGATAACGCCACCAATCAGGATTTAATTAATCGTTAGACCAGGAGTTTGAAATTTAAGTTATTTTTGTCACAGTTACAACTGCCAGATAAAATTTTTGATCGGACCACTAATAATCAGAAGCTTTTTTCCATTAAATGAAGATCTTACTTTCTAGATTCCAAGCTCCAGGATCTGGCAACTGGATTTCTAATCTGGAGAGCTCTTGATTATAGCGTATGGAAATTTGCAATCTATTTCATCATTCAAATCCATGCCGATGCGGTCAGAGTTGGTCGACTAGAAGGCTAGGTTAAGTGGTTTGTTATGGCATTCTCAGAACCGGTGGAAGTTATCATATATCACTGGTTATATTCCAACGACGACAATTTCCAGCACCCGACCTCTAAATAGACGAATTACGGGCATACGCCACTTCGCTCGGCAAGAAATTAATAGCGTTTTATATATCCCATAATGTTGCTTAATCGAATATTCTGTGACAAATGACCTAGAGACAAAAACTGAATTACGCGAAAAACGAGGCAGAAAATTGAGTTGAATCCTCAATTGAATCCAGATTGAAATAAAAAATGAGGACACAAATTAAAGAAAGATAACTGTTAATGAAAATAGGAAATATTTGGGAAATATGGTCACTAAATGTGTCTGAATAAGAGAAATATCCACTCATAGTGATGTGCAATGATATTTAAACATATATTTTCAATTTTAAAACACTTAATCAACTATTTTGAAATCATTGAAAATTTGTTTCAAGGGCTATTACATTTCTGTTTAGTTGGAGAAATAAACTACGGTTAAGATTAATGTATTTATTATTTTTCAGATTTTGGAAGTCGAAAATCCAACTCGCAGTCATTTTTTTTGGAAGCTGATTAAAATTCATGATATTTTGCATGCTTCATTGCCATTTTAAATGCTCATAAAAGAGAATATATATTTTAATCTAATATTTCTTAAAATTTAGCTAATAATTTGTAATCATTTACTTTTATTAGTATATATAAAAATCAATATTTACAATAACAAGTCGAACGAAAATTTGTGTTAACAGGTAAAGAAAATATAAACCTCTTTATGTAAGTATATTCCGCATTGATAGTGCTTTTATTCTAAATAAAAGTACTGTTTAATATTTCACTCTTATGACTAGTTAACTATGTAGATCCTACCCTAATTAACCATCCCCTTGAAGTAATTATTTACTGGTGTGGCTCAATAATTACCACTTAGATCAAATGATCTTGATAGTTATTTCAATAAGGCTTTAATAGAGAACTGTGAGCTGAGTATTTCTTAACTCAAAACTTAAAACCAAATTCATCAAATATTCCAGTATTCGTTTATTAACAATTTAAATCTCGCGGCAATGCAATACAATTGACGATTTCATAGAGTCAAAATACCTTTTTTTCGTTTTACAATATAAAGTTATCTCAGGTCAGTCAACTACGAAAAAATAATAAAATATGCTGGAATCTAACTATTAAATTCATTTGATCAACAGAAAAGGTCAGTTAGTGCTCTTGTTTCCAAGTCGATTTGGACATAATAATGCATAGCTTTAAATAATACAGTTGCCAAATAGAGAGGAAGATGAAACATCAGGAGGTCTTCTCTGAAAAACAAGGATAACTCTAGAGTTCGAGTTGTAATTTTTGCCTATCCTTCTATAATACCTTTAGGTTATATGTGAAGGTAATTTATGTTGGAGAATAGGTCTCATGACAATTGAGAACGATTGGACTGATTTTCATGAACGGATATTAGAATTCACTGTAGCTTCATGGTGGCGTATTTCACGATCAAGGTCTAATCTGTTTGACAGCAAAAGAAAACTAACACCCGAAATTGCCTGAATTCAAAGACTGAGCAACTGCAACGCTCCTGTCTTCATTTTAACAGAACATTCAGCAGACACAAGCTATGAAATCAGGTGAAACTTTTTAATTTAACGAGGCTCACTGAGCTGCGTTTACCCAAGATTTAATTATATAATCACTTAATAGTTTTCTAATATCCTATAATCCTTTTATCTTCTTAAATTATATTAAATTTGTCCCATTACTGCATCTTTTATTATTCAAACGTCAATTTTAATATAGCTTCGGTCATGAATGGAAACATAAAAGTAAAATTTAATTTCTTTCAGCCATTTTAAGATAATTTTGGGCAGGTACTGTACAGATGTTTATTTTGGAATCCGTAGATTCAAATCAAAACCTGAAATGGTAAATGCAAAGATTATCATTTTATCTGTATTATATTTAATAAAGGAAAAAAAGTGAAGAGTAAATTTAAAGATTTAAGTCTTGAAATCAACAATTTTTTGTCACTTCAGTTGTGATTAAGGCTAAATGTTCATAGATCATTCCTTGGGATCTTTAGAGAAGTTTGGTTGGAGTTCAAGTGGCACAGGAGGTGATTGAAAAGTGGCGTGGATGCCAGTTTTCAAAATCGAAGGATTGCATTCATTCCAATTTGCATTTTTATTATGCTAGAAAGCTGCTTTAAAATTGATCAAATTTAAAAAGGATTGGTTGATGACGACATTTTCCTCATTAATGTTGCAGAATCGGTAGTTATTACGACTTTCTGAGATCGTATTTCAAATGACTACAATTGCATGATAATACTAACTTCTTTGGAATATAATTGTTTTTCCTAATCTTATATTCTCGCGCTCGATAGGCATTAAATTGTAACCTTGATTAGATTAAAGTTTTAGACTTCAAGAAAACTTAATTCTATGTATTTACTTAGATCATTTCAAGAGCTTTCATAAGTTTATGAGGACAGTACCATCCGAATTTAATGTATTCATTTTTTGACCTAATGGAATAATTTCCAATAATTGTTAAATTTAATTTTATCGGAATAAAATTCGCTTCAAATCACATCATTATAATTCAAATATATTAAAAATTTTCCCAATCTCCCCATTGTAAATTTTCAATAGTTGTTACTAAACAACATACGTCGCTAACTGTTAATGTAGTTAAAGAATTGAAACAAAACTGATGATTTATGCAATTGTTTACCCGCGAGTTCGGCATTTGCATTATGAAATGAAACACATTCACAAATCATCCAAAACTCATATAATTTATGTGTTAAATGTAACAGCATGAATTTGAAAAAGATCTTTTCGCAGGGTCTAAATATGGTGGAAAAAGCGTATTTTTCATTTCATTAAAACACTCAAAAATATTATATACGTGAATACTTATTTTATATCAAGGCGCATACTGTTCAAATCTGTCAGAAATTCTCCAAATATGATTTTAAAATGTATAAATTATATTTAGTTAAACATTGCATTAATTAATTTTTATTTAATTTTAACCAGTATGATTTTTAATGCATATTCGCAGAGTTACATTATTTGTCCTTGTTATGATCTGTTCTTCTTTAAAGGATACTGAGAACAACTCTTAGGTTCCCTAAGAAGTAGTACTAGTCACGAATACAATCCGACAACACACAGTACAAAACGACCCAAACCACCATATCAAAATGAGTCGGACGTTTTTGTTTAGATGGACCGATTTATATTAGGCGCAATTTACAACCGTTATATAAATAAAATTCTTAGGGTAAAAGGAAATTAAAAGAAGTGCAATTCAAAAAGTGGAAAATGAAGAATCTTACAAAGAAGACTTACTTTTGGGGAACATATTATTTTCTTATATGTGGCGGTCCTTGAGCAGAAAACTTAAAGGCATCTGAAATCCCATTTACAGATCAGTATGTTACAATTACTGTATACAGGGTGATCAAAATTGAATTATGAATTTTATTAAATTTTGATGATTAAATCCAAATAGTAGACAGGTAAAGAAGCGTGCTAGTTTTTTCCTCTGAAGTTGTTTAGATATTTAATTGTAAAATAACTCGCTTACCTATTCATTTGTCATTAAATTATTGAAGAGCCAAGTTGGTGAAGGGCCATCATGGTAAAATTTTCTCAGATAAATTTTAAACCATTAAACTTTGTCAATCAAAACTCAATAATGCATGGTCAATGGACATTAATCCTTCAAATGTCATAGATTTTGAGCAGAGTCATTTTCTTAAATCACCGAAAAGTAATGGAAAATTTTTCCAGCTCGCATGAACTGGAGAAAAAAGATAAAATATATTTAATATTCTCTACAGAAAAATGTGATTCTCGAAATGATTTTTCGAATATACTGTGGGCTTGACATGAAGATAGTTAGATCTTTTCGAATTATTTCTTTATATATATATATATATATATATGGATTTGTTGATCGTCAGAACTATTATAAGCTGTCAGAATAAAACATGGTTTTATCACTAGCATTAACAAAATCAAATTCAGATAGCGGTACGAAACGACTTCAGATGAAACTGTTCACCTTTTCAACATTCGTAACACAATATAGTGAAAATAGATAAGCTGACGATATTTAATATCGAAAGTTGAATGATTTTTATTAGTTTGTCAAATCGTTACTCAACTTACTCAATTCATCACATTTTGTTCATGCTGAATCTGAACCAGCATTTTCCTTGCCTTTGAATGATTAGACACGACGAATAGTGGTCGACTAGAAGACCTGATTTAAAGTGGGTTAAATAAAATTAAACATAGAATGTACTGAAGTCATTTACTAGGGTCTATAAGTAATAATAAATAAAACTTCTTGTTTACTTCCGTTTTGAGGCCAAATTATCAAATTATAAAATAAAGAGGTACTATTTGATCGCTCTGTATGCGTACCATTTGATATTCTAAATTCTTTTCCTGAATGTCTAATCGTTTAATGCATATTCAAATAAAGTTTAGGAATTAAGAAGGACCCATTTTCTTAAACCACTGAAAGTCTGGAAAGATCAAGGTTTTCAAATTTTAATTGCCTAATCCCGTGGAATCCTTTCCAAAACAAGTAGCTTATTTGATTTTTTCCTTATCTATGAGCGATTCTCTGGACCATTCAAAAGATCACCTAAATAACATTATTAATATTGCGTAGACAAATATCAAATTCTTTATTGTTTCTTGTAATATTTAACCACTATTAGCCTACTTTAGGTTCACTCCGTTTTTTAAATATAATTTTTATCATTCACTGAAATATTGTGCTTCTAAGTTTGATAAACAACTTTTGTCAACAATTTTTTCCCAATTTCATCTGAAGCAATCATGCGATTTATTTGCCCACGTTTTTAAGACTTTCCTCTTAATGAAAACACTTTTCGATAGTCGTATTGGTTATAGAGTCTTTTATTAAGATATGATTGTCCACTCTAACTCTAACCATAAAGAGTCAAAACAAATTAACTTTTTGGGCGCTTGTTGCTCATTCGCAGTATCAAAATATGCTCTTTTGTAATACTGAGACAGATTTTCTACCTAGAGAAATTATAGAAAAACATGCTAACATGTTTGATTTCCCGGGTGAAATTTGTAAGAATTCTGTGAATGGAGCTGCTTTCTCAGCCATTTGATTATTTCAATCACCGTTTTCTGCTTCCTACCTGGAAAATCTTTAAACTCACTTCTCCAGCTGATTAGAAAAAGTCATCTCCTTTCTTTTATGTAGATCTAAGGGTCTGTAGGCCTAATAAACTTCACTGAGTTTTCTGGAGCATTTGAAATGTCAAGAGAAACAGATTTTGTGTTGGAAATAAATGCAAGAATTTCGGATAATATATTCTCCTTACTGCCAGAATTCAAAAACATCAAAAAATTCTTAATCATCAGAAATAAGCAGTCATCGCATCAAGCAAATACGTCCTTTTATATGAAAAAGTGTTGAACAGAACATCCATCGAATTTTCCCTGTTTGACCTTGATGCCAATTTAAACTTGATTCACTTATTCGGCTGGTTGGGTTATTTAAACTTGAATGACAATATATGCGTTATTTTATTTTGATACTGATAATTATGTTTCAGTAGTTTTCTAAGTATTAAATGCCTCTTTTCAACCAAAGTTCGCCTGTATTTTTTAGATCACCATCACTTAACTGAATTGTTATAATTATTGTAATGAAAATTTTTTTCCCGAATACAAGACATTATTAGTAAAGATATTAGTAAATATGAAATGCAAATTCGGTTCACCATACATAAAATAGTAAAAAAATTATAAGAATATATACTACCGTGAACATCCAATTTAGAGAAGAAAATATCATCCCTTTTCTTCATACTTCACCTGTATTTTTTCTTTCTTTTGCCATTTTCAATTAAATTGAAACCAACTTGTCAGACTGTCACATTGGGATTTAACTTCAAATCATAAATATCAAATTTAATGAAAAATGAGTTACTTGGATAAGCTCTGGAACAAGTTTGACTATGCCTTAATATTAAACCAGATCGTGGCTAAAACAAAAATCTAATTGTAAGTGGCAATGGTAGATGCTAATCTGATTGTCAAATATCGTACTGGAATTTCCCGATATGATACGTTCCCCTATGTTCTCCCCCGATGTGTCCTTAATCAACCTATTTCTGTTATGGCCGCACTTCTCGCAGATTTGTTATAACGTAACAACCTAGAGGTCCCGGTAATAATCTCACAGAGCAACCAATTTAGAAAGCTCGGTAATATAGTAACTGAACACAAAAGCCAGTAACTCATAGCAAAACACGAAATACTTTATGGTAACCGCGCATGTATTAACGAAACCCAATCTCAGTCAGTATCAGTTTAGATAAAGAAGCATTGTTACAAATTGTCTTTTGACAGCGAGGAAATTAAGAAGGAAATAACATCTTTATTTATAGAAAGTAATTCACTCTTAGCTCTTCAAAGACGGATTGACCTGACGACAAGAAATCTTCAGCCTTGTTCGAACTGCACGCGATAGAATCGTAAACTGATACTTAATGTGAGATCTGGGTGGAAGAATATAAGATCAAACGTATCAAGTAATGAATGCAGAGAAAGATAACACTTATCAACGGCGAGTTCTGCCAGTTTTTACCGGAGTTGATTACGGTAGCGGACCCACGTACTTTTACCGACCTCAACATCGTAATCCGCGTTTCCATGCCGGTTTGTGATAATCGCAGATGTCCACGGGCGATCCGGTAGATACTCACGACCGTAAACGGGTGTCAACGCTTTTCTGACATCACCTCCTCTTGTCTAGCAGAATTTTCTTCGGCAGCATCGCCTCGTGTATCTTTCTCACCTTTCTACCCGGCAACACTTCAGTCGAAGATTTTTCTCCCCAACGCAGTATGCGGAATTAATTTTTATCCCAGCAAGAAATTCTGCAGTACCACATCTCCCTTCACTTTTTGCAAGCCTTTTTTAGCAAATCGATGAATCTTTCTACCTGTTCCTTTGACTGAAGTTTGTATGAAGGGGTTCTGATGTATTCGATCGATTGTCGCTCGCAAAACTCCTTAAAGTCTACTGACGTAAATTATGTCATAGACCATTCATGTGTAAAAAATATCGATCTAGTACTCCGATTTTTGAGTCGCTAGTCTCTAAGGTTAGCGATATCACTTCTGGTCATTTAGAATATGAATCAAAAACAACTAACTAGGTAATACCACTTACCTGACCCGTGAAATCGTCATGTAACCTGATCCAAGGGGTTTCCGTTTTTGGCCATAGCACCAGATCCTAGTGAGTCGAATTCTTTGCAGCTTGACGACATTTGATGCAACGGTGTACAAGATAGTCGATGTCTCTACCCATCTCTTGCCACTAAGCGTATTTCCTGGCTATGGATTACATCCGGTTTATTAAAGGATGGTTTGAGCGGAACTGTCGTAAGACCTTGTTCCTAAGAGCAGAAGGAACAATAACTATATTCGAAAACATTAAATAAGAGTGAATCACCGTTATAAAAACTCCCGGCGGTAAAGCTCAAGTAGATCGCCCTTTGGTGGGAATGAAGAAATGACATTTTTATTTATGGAAGATATATTGAAGGTGAGGGAAAAATATTATTATTATTTCTTCCCCTTGACTTGAATGCGTCTAATGTTCACAATATACCGCCACTGAGTCACATAGTTGAATGTTTCGATCAAATTATATATCATAATATAAACTAGTTCCTTACTGTTCATAATTCAACGTCGGAACCGACATTTTTAGTTTACGATCACCATATACCAGCTCCTTAGTTTAAAACAACTAATCTTTAATTTAAATTACGAGTTTGTTTTCATTTAGAGTTATTTAAATAACATTTAAATGATATTATATCTAATGAATATGATAAGTAAATACTGCATCATTATACCTGAAGAAAAAAACTTTTTTTAATTGAGTAGGCTGTAGTATTTATTCTTCGTGTTGGTTTTCACCAATCTGGGGACCCTGAATGTGGGGATCTGGCACCATACAACCGATGAACCCAACTGGACTACGAAACTCAAAATTTTTCATATATAAAATACTTATACCCTTTGTATCCCTTCATAAATAAAACCACATCCGTAAAAGCTTTTATCGCGCTCTGATTCCCTCTGAAATTTCTCAATAAAAGCTTTATTCAACTTGCTACTCGTCTTCCATTTATCTAAGTATGTCGAACTTTATAGGACATCGTCTATAAAATTGCTCAGAACACTTTAAACAAAAGGTATTTGAACGCATATTGTAATCATGGGCAATATAATCCAGATAGGAGGCTGAAAATTTAAAACATTTAAACTTCAGAATAAAATATCGCCACTTTTATTTATTTATTTGTAGACTGAAAGAATAAGTGCACATGTTGAAAAGATCAAACAAACGTTAATAAATATTCATCTCAAGTACTACGATATCCAGTTTGGGAAATCACATACTGCTACTAATTTTATGATTTAATTTGCTTTTTTATTGTATCATTATTTGCATTATTATTGTTTGATATTAAATCGGAAATTGTGGAAATGCGTAATTAATATCTTGCTCATGAGAGAGCATAAAATATTAGTCGGTTTTAACCATTGGAAAAGTATAGAATGGAAAGGAAAAGCAAACGAGTCTAATAAGGCAGGAAAGGAGAATTTATTTTTGAATTCAAAGCATCAAGAATCTCATTTTACCTCTATCTAAAACCACAATCCCATTTGAAGCACAGTTGCTGTTCAACGTCCTGATCTTAAACTTTCATGGATAAAATTTCGCTTGTGATATCTGAAGCCTTTGATTACTTGGTTTAATTAACTGGTCTTCCATGCAACTCCATTTATTTTTTTCACGTGTTTGGGAAGAAAAAAGCTTTTAAGCACAAAATTATTTGATTCGCATTTTCATAAATGAAATTAAAGTTTGTTGACAACTGTTTGCTAAATAATGTGCCTCGATTGTTGCGATGAAACCCAAACTGACTTTTACTGACTAACAGTACAGGTGTATTTAAATGTGTAGAAATAACCTTTTCGACCCCATGAAGAATTATGTGTTGCCAATCTCTAGGAAATATGCATTATATAATTTAAAATATAAAAGGAAATTTCCAGGTTTTGAAGGCAATAGAATAATCGGAGCAAGTTTCAAATATCTGGAGAAATGAAAGTGGTTTAAATCTAACAGGCAGTATACTAACAGGCGGTTAGTATAATATTATTGAATTAAAAAGGTAAATATATTTAAGTATTTGTCTTCAGGCAAATGGAATGAAATTAAGGGATTGCAGCATTGTAGTGATTGCCCACCAAAAAGTTGCTCATGGAATATTTTCAAAACTCGAATCACTTCCATTATTTTTTATAACTTTTCACTCACTAATTGTCCGCATCAGAGACTTCTCCTGTCGTACTAGTATATTAATGTAGCGAGAACTAGAATATCGATGTCCTTCTATGTTCAAATTCATAAAGAAATGTCTTCCTTCATTCCTAACAGCTCGTATCGATTTTCATTCAGGTGGGTTTGATTTGTGATTATTCTTCGCATTAAACAAGTAAGAGGATACAATATATATCTACCCTAACAATGAATATTTGCTTTTTGTATACTTTTACTGACTTCGGCCTCTGTGCATTCTATCGCTTCCCCAATTTTCTGTTGAGAAACTTTTTATCGTTTTATTTACTCTAAGCTATCGACTGTTATACAATCTCTATTATCCTCTATCTCGTCGTCGAATTTCTGTTAATTTACTTTTCGACAGTTCTTCCTCCATATTTACCATTAGAAGTAGGATTCCAAAAGAATTCATGACTCTTTGTATTCTGGAATAATTATTAAATGCTTCTAACTATAAATGCATATTTAATAATATTACGGCTTTTCCTCAATAAGAATGCTGACACTTTTATTCATGGAAAAATATTCGAATGCGAAAGTCAGTAATGGTAAAAAGGGTGTAGAAGGAAAAGAGATTGTGAAACAACAAAAGAATAAACTCTGGATATCAAAATAATCTTTTTTGAATTTAAGATTCGTCACGCTTTCGCTCTTTGGCCTTGACTTGTGTTTTAATGTGTTCTGTTCTAACGTTCCGATATCTTGAATTATTCTCCTTATATTTCTGAGAAAAGAAATATAAGGATTGTCATATATTGTCGTATTGTTGTCAGATTGTCGTATATTTTCCTTCAGATTATCAAGACCAACTGGGTAATGCCTGCTTGATTTCATCCAATGCAAGCCCCAAAATTTACTTTATCATTCGGATTATAAGTAGTAATTTCACTTATTTTTCGGTTGCATTATTTAATTTAGCCATTATTTTACCGTCATAACCCTAAAAGACATTAAAAATTTCTTAAATTAACCATGCGCATAAATTTTTTTCATTCAGGAAACAAAAGTATGAATGATCAAATCAGTGCTCGAGTAATAAAAGATTTGCAATTCATTTCAGTCCAGAGTCATTTTTCCCTCTTAAAAATTCAAAATTAATCTCCCCTATCATCTTTATACAAGAGAAAAAGTAACTGTGTCCCTATGAAATACAAATTTGGATGCTATCCATAGTACGATCAGGTTTCTATTAATATTAACCGACTTCTACTTTATTAAAAACGCTTTTGCTAATCTCCTCTGTTTGCCCACATTTGTCAGTAGATACATGTGGATCAAAGTAGCATTATCAAAAAATCCACTTAAATCATTATTTATCAGGAAGTTTAAAATATCATGAAAATGAACTCACTCAGAAACCCTTGTACCAATTCATGAAAAATGACCTTTGAAATTATAAATGAATGAGAAACAAAATTTTTCAAAATTTATATAGAGAAGGACTTTTGACTTATCTACCCGTGTGTTTTCCTTTCCGAAATTCATTTGGTATTTTTGGTTGGTAGATATTATTCAATGATTAAAATATTTATTATGTGCCCTGTTATTGTTAATAATAATATCATTTTACGTTTGGAGCCTAAATTGAAGAATTGGCACTGAAAAATTGTGCTATTTATCTGAAGAAATGCAAAATGCCAAAAACTGCACACCAGTAGTGGTCTGTTGCCAAATGATTTTTGAAGGAAGGGATTGCAAAATGCACATGTATAGGGTGACATAAGTAAAGTTTTTTAATGCAAAAAATCTTCACTTTCAAGTATATATATATAAACTCTCCATTTAGAGGAACAAAAACAAATATAATCTCTGTAATCCTCGGACAAATTTTTGAAGGAGATAATAATTAGTTTTAAAACAATGAAATTTGAGATAAACAACCCAATTTTTGGTTAGATACTGTTTTAAGTTGATGAGACTCAGTCATGTATTTACATTCCAAATTTTAAATCGCAAAATTCATAAATTTATTTGAATAGAACAATTAACTTAAAGGCAGAGTGGAATCTTTTTGGAATATTTACACATACCTACATATCTATATATGGTAAAAGTTACTAATGAATCATCCAAATGTGGAATCTCTTTTAAGTAATAAGTTAGATTCGGCATGTCGAAATAGTTTCAAAGACGCATTTCGTGGTAGCATAATTCGTCACCAATTCTGTTATCGAACAATTCGGAACTAGTTCACAAAATGCGCAATTTCAAACATGCAAATCAACCCAATCGATATGTACTGCAAACATTTTTTCCAAAAACTTTGTCTTGAGAAGGCATTTTCAAAAATCTGTATATGACATAATCATGGTATCACATTCCTTTGTTCAAAAGGTATATTTGATCAAATAAAATATGTAATGATAGATGTTTCTAAATTTACCCGTAAATAAATTTTGAAAATGTAGGTTTTGTTTAAATTTGTCCATTCAAATGCATTTTCTAGCGGACAATATTCAAAGTAAACAAATAATATATTTTTGGCAATAATATAAATTCATCCAATTAGGATTGGCTTTTCAAAATTAAAGTTAGTTTCCTTTGAGTAGTCTCTTTCCATATTCATCATTTAGTGACTCCTAATATTCTTTATACTTTTAATAATAACTTGTTATTTGTATTTAAATGAAATTGCCTCTGAGTGATTTTTTCCTTGCACTACCTACTGCTGGCAATCAGTTGATAATTGCATTGACAAAACAATCCTTTAATGGAATGAACATTAATAATAAGACAAGTAAGATAGTAAAAAGCTTTTTAGAAAGCATTTTATTTTCCAAAAAATATATGACCAAGACCAAAGTACTTCAAAGCTTTTCAAGCAAACGCAAGATTGTGACTGAAAAGAACTTTGCATGACAAGACAGGTTCATTTAATTCACCAAAATTCAGTCACTGGAAAATTCTTCCAAGAATTTATTAATAAATATCTTCTAATTATTGGCAAATTCTCACTTATTCCTGACATCACCGACCTGCTAACATTGTTACAGCCCGCAGCAAAGCAGAAAAATTTATTGTGGCAAAACAACTGAGATCAGAAAGTTTCAGGGGAGGGGATTGGGAAAAGCGCACCAAAAGAGGTTCTTGATTTGATTTTTGGATTTGACAAGCAGAATATTCACGGCTTCATATATCAAACTTCAAATTTTATAAATCGAACTCTCCATTACTGACTAAATTCTTATCCAAAACCACCGTTCTTATTAATCGGTTGTTTTTTTTAATTATGATATTTGGATCGACATTTCACTTCATTTCTTTCTTCGAAGGTTGAAAAAACAGCATGCTCTTGCACGAACTTAAGTAGTTTGTGTGATCTTTGCATAGCAGAAATCAGAGAACAGGGTTCATTCAAGGTGAACACAAGGAACTAACACAACAAATTTTATCGTTTTCAGACATCTATTTTCCTGTCTTTTAAAGTTCTAATTGCGAGAATATCATCATGAGTCGTGAAAATAAGTGCTTTGTAAGAGGAGCAGCACTATTTTAAAACGCTCATTCAAATTAATATAAATTCTAATACAACCTTTTATCTGTTTCATATCTGTTTAAATTCTTTTTCAGAAAATTCCTCTTATAAAGACAACTATTGAAATATAGAAGATATTTTGGCGAAAAACAAACTACATTAATTAAAACTGGTTAACCGGATAGACTGCATTTGGTTTCCCGCGAAATTTGGAATGCACTCACCCGCCTCGTTTGATCCATAGAATTTGGGAACAGAAGAATGCTACTGAAGTTGAAGTGCTTTTTTACAAAATATATGTTTCATAAAACGTTTAACATTGAATATGATGAAATATTCAAAATACCTCTTTTAAGATTTTCCAGGGTGTTATAGCTATGGTTATTTGTGCACAGCTCTGATCATTGGAATGAAAAAAGTTAATTATTTATGCATCATTTCCCGATTTTCTTCCACATTTTCGCTTTAGTTAGAGATTTGCTAAGTCAAATCGCTTTAAATTTCATATCAGATATATATTCCCACCTTTAATATTAAGCGAATTTTCATTTGATTTCTTCCGTACCCACCCTTAGGGATTTAAATATAGGTCGAAAAATGACATTTTGCTATCTTGTAGAAAGGTTTCGTGCATCCAGATATTTCAGCTTACATTCGACTCCACAAATAAAAATTTTAATTGAACTCAGTTAAGATGGAAAGGAGTTCAATAAACTTGTCCCAAGTTTTGTGATTAAGAATGATTTTTAAATGGAATTATTTGAGAATATAAAGTTAGTATTATAAAAATATTAAGGTTAGGTTATAGCTATGTAAACACTCCGAGTAGCACAGCTTGTTTAACGATGCGACAGAAGGCTTATTTGTGCTTGCATATTGAACTGGTCTTCACACAAACGCAGGGGTGGTTGTTTAGCTATCAATACTCGGTCTAATTTGTGTGCATGTACACCGCTATCACTGGTTAGATAAGCATCAGAGTTTATAATATGATTTTAGTAAATAACTTCAGTGAATTTGTGTTTTTATTAGGGGTAGACCAGAATTTGCTATTCTTCAAAATTTCATCCAGATATATTTCGTCTTCGATAGAAGACAGTTTCAAATGGGACGTCTTCAAATCATCCTCACGAGAATTTAATTAACTTCTCATATTTTGGTCCGTAAAAGTATTACGTAAAAGCGATATTTTATAATAACTATATTCTTTAGCATAAATATCAAAATTTTGGAAATTGTTGTATAAAGTTATTTATGTCTAAATGCTATTTACTCAAACGAAAACTAAATTGCCAGTTTACTAATATATTTTAAGTAGAACATTTTTTGTTAATCCAGCATAAACCAAGATTGATTTATAAGTGGACAGTTTTTTTTCCATCTTACTAATTGATTTGAATATCCAATTTACTTCGCTATATCTAACGAAAAATTACAATGAATAAAGCGAAATTTGTTACGCGATTAATCTTTTTATACATTATAATAGACGGTAATTGGAGCTCATCTACAGGGTCTCCCTGTGTGAATTAAAATATTATATGCTGGAATTAACTTATAAGTGAAAATGTATTTGGTAGTGTAAAAGCTCTTTTAATTAATCAGCACGTCTATGGGTATTGAATTTTGAAGTCCCACTGATTATATTTGTGGTGACTTCTTTATTGTATCATATATTTATATCCTGTCTTATTTTTAGATATAAAGCATTTCCCATAAAATCTCTCTTTTCATATGAGCCGTTTGCTAAGCCGTGTGAAAGAGGCTCTTAAAAATACCGTTCATATGCAGTTAATATATATAATATCAATTGACGTCTCCTAACTTTATGTACAAACTGTCTGACAGTTTAGTGGCCTGAAGTGCTCGTTTAGCAATTCCAGGATTAACTTTTATTAGAGGGAATGACTAACCGTGTGCCACAACAAATTCGTGGATAAGAACCTGCTTAACTTTAAAGGGGGCCCATTATAAAGTCTGGATGTTCGAACAGGAAGTAGTTAAATACCCATTAATTCATTGACATATATACGACGTGGATCTAATAATCAAATGAAATAAGACACCTCTGATAATCCTTTTATTTAATCGTCAACTTTCACTCGAGTGCACTACTTCTACCTCTATTATACCATTTACTTTTACCTTAGTTCAAACGTTTTTCCATGGTGATTTTTTTTAAAATTTCATTGTATAGATTTTTAATTAAATAATATTGGAAAATATTCTGCACAGTTTGGGAGTTTTCTTTCAGATCAATTTCTAAGACTTGAAGCCATGATTTGGTAGTTTGCACCAGTAAGGACCTCTCGATAATTAGTTGAAGGTCACTTGCTTATAAATTGCAAATTACAACCTATGTTAGCTACATTACGGATTTTCTATATATTTTAAGCACACGAAGTAATACCATTGTATTCTAGTGGTACAGGAACAACTTTTTACAGGTTTTAATCACGAGAAAGCATCTGAATAAGGGGAAAAGCAAAGATAACCAACAGGACATGAGAAAGAGGAGGGAGTAAATAATGAATACATAATGAAGTCTGTACATCATGGGTCTTAGGCTATTTGAATACGGAAGCATTTGACTGTTTGTAGTTTCTAGAAGAGAAAGGTTCACATCCTATTGCTCAGTCTATATCATTTTACTCACAGATACATGGATGAGATTTAGTCCGTAATATTCAGAGTTTGTAGATCTGTTGATTTATTTCCGTAGTTAGTCACGCCAATTTGAATTAACTCTCCCCGTTTTATAGCCAAGAACAGAAAGATGAGACAGACAACAATCTATTTAAAATTACATTTTGCAAATATTTAAATTTATTTTTGCATTCACTCACCATTAACCTCTGTGAAATGATGTTAATATATTAAGGATAATTTCATGGAATCTGAAATGGCTAAGAGATTCAACTTGCGATTTGTACTAATCTAACACATTACAAATGTGGTCGTCCAAACCAGGACACTGTCAGAACATTACCACCCAGTAGTAAACAAATCAACTTTTTCGAATATAAACTTAGTTTCGATCATGTTCCCGCAAAACAAAATACAGCATAGAAGTCGTGACTGTGTTTGCCACAATGCAATTATACATTCCTATGAATGTCTCCGTAACTTGACTCGGTTTCCAATCGGAAATTGTACGGAGAATATTATATGCAAAAGGAAATTTTGAAAGGCACATACGCTAATTTAACGGAATTGTATTCAGATGACCATAAAAAAATTATTTTAAACCTTATAATGTATATTTTATATCCAAATCTGCAGAAGGAGATTGGACAGATATTTATAGAATATCTTAAAAGACTCTTAAACACATCGTTATGAGGATGGAGACAATTTACGGGAAACGGAAGATTTATTTTAATTACTTTTTGTGATTAAGATTGATAATTTGGAGTGCTGCATGAATAATTAATAAAAATCGATTACCAAAGGAAAAAATGATGTTATTATCTACTTTAGAGTCGCATTTCATTCATATTTTGCAACTCACTTGCTTTGAGTTTTGGCAAGTAAAGTACGGAAAGGACAATCTGAGGAGTCAAATGAATAATGATAATTTTAAGAAAAAATTATGCCCAAATTTAGTCGACCTCTTTCAAATGAGGGAAAAATAAGCAATTTGATGAAATACTTAAAGAAAAAAATATTCTCAAATTACAGAGCTAGACCATTCAAATCAACTTTTAAGCCCCAGTAAGTTAAAAACCCTCATTATTTCGACCATTTCGTTGGCGTTCTGTACAATACTCGTTAACAAAATGTATTTTTCTCACTTTCCAGCTAACCAATCAAGTTATAGTAAACTCGGACGCCGTACATCATTGGCGAAGTAAACACTTCAATGCTTGCGTTATTTCTGTCGCTGCGGTTTGCCACAGATCAGTTCGACATGAAGAATCGATTGTTTTGCTGGATATCACTTTTTTTGCTAAGGTTAGCAATTTCCAACGCGAAAGAGCTCACATCTTATGAACGAAGTGAGTTTTTTCGTTTATTATCCAGTCAGTTTATTATTATTTATTTCTCAGTTTTTTACACATGTTTGTCGTATCAATTTCAAATCCAATGCGGTTGATAATTTATTAAATCTCCATTTTTAAGTGTATATTTGTATTTTGAAGCTAAGATCAACTAAATTTTTATATCATTAAGTCATTTTTTGAGAACATTTGAAATATAATAAATATGATACTATATATACACATTTAGATTCTGAAAAAAAAACAATATTTCCGGAATACAATTTCAAATAACTACATAAACCTCTTGAAAATAGTGGTTAATTTCATTTATAACATTTATAATTATTTGTAAACAATTACTGGATCCTTTTATATTAGGTTTCACGCCTTATGAAAAGAATCTTAGTTGCTATGTCTGTGAGCCGGCATCAATAAATTTAACAGACAGAACCTATGTACAATGGGAGATCGAAAACAAAAGGTGTGAGGAGCCAAGTGAAGACCTCATTCAAAAATGGTGAGCGATTGTTATAGTCTCATTTTTCACAAATGAGTAAATGATAATTTTATATTGAAATTAAAAAAAAAGAACAGATTTTGAATATTGTGATGAAGGAGACGAGTATCATATATTGCAAATTTGTTTAAAAATTTATTTGAAATAAGTGAAAGGGAAGATGCATTTTATACAGTATAGAGGTAAAAGACAAACAACTTTACAACGTCATGAAATTGAACTTTGAAGACATCGTGGAGATGAGGTATCGTAATTCAATATTAGTTAAGTAAGTGAAAGTGACCTTTCTGATGCCCATCAGTTTCTCCTCTCTGCTTTATTCATCCAACATCTACTTAGCTAACATGAGAGAGCAGGAATACATTTCCGAAACGGAATTATTTATTGAACCGTTTTTGCTTTAATATTACTACCCTTTGTATGCAACTTTTCATACATTTTTATCATTTTTAGAATAAAATTATGTATCTTTTCATTTTGTTTTAGCGAGGAAACGGAAGACTTTAAACCAAGAGGTTGCGGGAAGTTGGTTACAAAATCTTATCAGCATATTAATCTTGGTGGCGAAAAAGGTAGGTTCTTATAGCTCTACAAAGTCGATTAATGTTCATTTTAATTATAAAAAAATTGATAAATTTTAAATGAAAATTGAATCAATTTGGAGATGAGACCTAGTAAATTTAAAGTTCCCGCAATTTTCCATCTAAAAATTTTTAGAATTCCTTTTGAGGGTTAATGTGGGTAGTGTGTGGATTATTTTCCTTAGTATTCAAAATTATATTAATGTTAATCTTAAATTTAGAGGTGATACTATTTCGGAGATTCTGCGCGAGTACCGGAATGAACAAGGATGAACAGAAGTGCATTCAAACTATGTCCCAGGGGCGATGGACTGAGGTCTGCGTTTGTGGAGGTAATGCCTGCAACGGTGTTGAAGGTCATCAAAAAATCACCGTTTTATCCATTATCTGCCTTATTCTAACATTCTTTGCACAAGTTATACTTTTTCAATGATATGACTAAGTAATTTGACTTGAAATTATCAATTTTAGTGTTAATTTTAATATAATTCTACTCGGAAAATGAACATAGCCAATTATCGAGACCCGAGTTAGTAATTCATTTAACAGAAAATAAAGGTGTAATTGAGAAGTTGATTTTCAATGTAATTTCTTTGTATATATTATGCATATGTCGCATTATTAGATTATGTTGCATATAAGCTAACGCCATTGTACGAAACCGCGTTTGGGATGCTTGATAACATACATAATCTCAGTTTTATAAAAGGCATCAAAAAAAACAAATTCTCTTAAAAAGTCGTAAAACAGCAATTATTTTTCTATTAAATAATAATTTTTGCTAATACGTAACGCAAACTTTTAAAATTCTTGCAAAGACTTAAATTTGTGTATTGTTCACCTGCTTTCAAAACTGCGTTAATAGAACTGTATAAGGGAGAAGTTACTGAATAATAATACATTTAATATATTTTAGTTTTCAAAGAACGCGATAAATTTCAGTAACGGTTACTTTTAGGACTGTTTGGAATCATCGTTACAGAAATGATTTTAAAGCACACAATTTCAAAGACACTGATCCTATTTATGAATGAAGAAATGTTCAAGAATTCCTTAGCACAAGTTAGCTTTTTTATAAAATTTCTTGTGACATACAACCAGAGTTTCTTACTTCTTGCTGAGATTTCCTGGGGTATTAAACTGAAATTTTGAATCCAGTCCTTTTAATCCCCATTCCATAGTTGTTAAAATACCTGGCACAAAAATTCCCAAAAAGAAGACATGAGAGCAACTAATATCTTCAATAGATTAATAAAAATGTAATGATTTGATCGTGATAAAACTAAGAATAGCCAAACTATTCTGAGGTCAGCTAATTGGTCCAAAATCACCCAAGATTAATAAAAGAATTGGTAAACATTGAGGGAATATTTGTACATTAACTGAATTATCAGTGCATTCTTCCACTTAAATTTTCATATGAATATCAGTAACTTTTATGTAAATATACGCAAGCAGAAAATTTTAGTTTGCCTTTGTGTTTGTTCTGGATTTAATGGATTAAACTACAACTTGAAGGGACTAAAGTACTGTTCTGAATGACTACCTACTTATTAAAAATAGTAGAACATTTTGCAGAGTTCCTGTAATAAATCCTCTAACCCTTTTAGTGAAGCTGTGAATTAAAAGTAAGACTACACCATTTATAGTGCAAAAAACACATCTATTCTTTTTGCTGTAAAAGAGGGAGAATTGGGTAATATGTAATTACTGCGTGTATGCAATAACAAATTATTACTCAATCAAATATTATAATATTTCCTCCATTTCCCATTAATATTTGCCTATGAACAACAAGAACAATACATTTGCGGCTTGCGGTGTATTGAGAACTGTAAGGACCTGATAGAACCCAAAGAGAGGGCGTCCTTACTAGATCAACTCAGTTTCTTTTCTCGCATTACAACTATACGGAACAAATTCAAACGGTAAAGGAGAAAACCAATTCAGAAGTTGTTAAGTTCAAATTGTGGATTTCTAGACGTCAACTCCAGAAAAAAGATTTTATCTTGCTACTGCCTTACGAAAAAAGCCTAGTCCAGTGACTGCAGAATATATATAAGAGACATATAATAACTCGGTTTTAAACTAAGTCTTTGCAATGTTTACTTTTAGGATATTTAGCAAAAATTCTAGTTATGGGATAAAAATGTGGCAATCATTTTTATTCTTACATCCCTATCTTGTGCGTGAAAACAAAATTGAAATTCCCTGATACGTAAAAAAATTGTCGTTAAGTGCAAGAGAAAGTTATAAATTTGAAACTCTAATATTAAATTCTCATAATAAATTCATGTATACTCGTACCATCCAGGTAGTTTCCTTACTATTGATATTAAAACGCGGAATTCACAGATTACGATTTTCGGCAGCTCTGGAAAAGTAGAGGCACAGGTTGCGCATTATCTTTTGAGATTGGTAACCTCAGAGTGTCTGCCTTCGTTTACTATCAGGCGAATGTAAACTTGTCTGTGAAACGAGAACTTACATAACTACAGACTAACACGAACCTACACTCCTTTGAACCAATATCTGCATCTCCCATGCAGGAACACCCCGAAATGCTCAAGTTATGAGTGCCTTATTGTCAAAGTAGCGGAAAATCACAATCTGAGTTATGTATAAATCATTCATTTCATTACTGAGATCTGCTAATTTCACAATTTGATTTCCTTTCCTTAGCAAATTTAATATTGCAAACTATAATCCCGTGTCCAGATCGTATACTTTATAATAATATTTAATTTTATGACTTAAAATTATAATAATATTTGGTTTTTTAACGTGATTATTTGTTAATCGGCGGTAACGGGCTCGCGGCTCATCAATGCACATCTAGCGACAAATTCAGACTTTCTCATGAGATGAACTTCATGAAATATTATGATAACTAATAAGTGCGTGCAAAAACGCGTTCTTTGGGAGCTATATTATTGAATTTTGTGCCCATGACGCGGAAGTCAAAGTGTCTGGCTTTGAAATCCGAGTTGGCATATTTGATGTCCGCTGATGAATATCTAGTGAGTGGAATGACTACTTCGCTTGATAGGTCAGGCTAGTGGAGTGGATGAAAAATTAGAGCTTTTCACTAGGGTAGCTGATTGATTTTTATCTCTACCGAATATAAATGACGAATACTCTGGTCTTGGCTTGGGCGTTATTATATCGTTGGTTTTCGAATCTCCACTCCATATTGATAATCTAATCCTACTTGAATATACTATTTCATTGTGAGCATTTTCAATCTTCTTGGTGGGGTGGAGGGATACTACTCTTTAAATATTAGAAGCTTTATTCACTTTCCGACAGCGCACTTATAGTATTTATATACCCGTATTAGGATAAATAAAAGAGTTTCAAAAGAATCAACTATTCAGAATTTGAGATAATTCAAAATTGATTTATTTAGAATTGTTGGAGTGGAGAACTGAAATATTTTAACCTTTTAAAATTGGTAATGAAGAAATTACTTACGTCTAATCGGTCTAATTAAAGCAAGAAAACTGAAACCAAGTCATTCGGGACAGTCATCTGGGATGCCTTTGTTCTCTGCTAATGGATGAGTCCTCGCAAATATCCAAGGAACTCTAAATGGCCTACAATTAATCAATAAAGATGATTTTATAAAGGTTTTTAATAACACAGACATACATATTTCGCTAAATTTTGTTGTCTTTGCCATTGACTTAACACAGATTCTGTAAATTGGGTGAATTAACCGTTTAATAACAATTCGATAAGCCGTGAACATTGAGGCATAAATGCACTTAAAATTCTCTGATTAGTAAACAATACGAGATAAAATCAAAAATTTGATTTACCTAATTTAAATAAAAAAGAGCACTTCTTTATTTTCTATTTCTATTTGAATGTCCACGTCCGCCTCCAACTATTGAACAGTTACATTAATTCGATATCGAATTATTCTCCCATTGGTAAAATTGCGAGTATATTTTCCTATGACTAATTTTATTATTAATAAGGCTGGCTATACTTTAATAATTTTGAAAAGTCCTCTCTCCAGAACATTAAGAACATAAATATGTTGGGAAAAGATAGTACCATTAAAGTTCGTAAAATTTGGTCCGGGAAGAAAAAACAAGTGGAAGCAAAATGCAAACGAATTTGAAATACACGGTAGTGTCAAAAGGGTTGCCTGAAAAGAATCTTTTTATCTAATGTGGGCAAATTTTTCTAAGGCACATCATATGGAAAAGGCACAAAAGACGATGATAGATACAATCATTTTGTCACATGGCCACAAAACTTCACTAACTCCGATTTCATCAATACAACTATTTGACTATTCTAGACAA
Organism: Hymenolepis diminuta; assembly: GCA_900708905.1. Lineage (NCBI taxonomy): Eukaryota > Metazoa > Platyhelminthes > Cestoda > Cyclophyllidea > Hymenolepididae > Hymenolepis > Hymenolepis diminuta. Next base: position 3,016,883 of record CAADRB010000007.1, read on the forward strand.
TGGCCATATTAAGCTCCCAGTTCGACCTCCTCCATTAATCCACCACGCATGCAGGCATGCATGGGCCAATGTCTAACGTGACTTGTGATTTACACTTGAGATATATTAAGATAAAAAACGCCTGAATACTTCTTTTCAAATACAATACAAAAAGAGCCATTTCTGTGATGTTTGTTTTACATTGTGTTAACAGAAAATTAATTAAAGCGTCCCTTTGGCACGCTCTGAATCTTAAACATTATACGGAATACAAAATTCATATGAATTCGAGAAGCAGTTGAAAATAAGATGAGTGACGCTTTGTATAATACATAGGGCAAATTTACATTTACTTGTCTCTTAGGGCTATATTTTTCAAAGTCATTAATTTAATTATTCATCTATTTCATAACAAATGAACCATGAGAAGGGTGCTCAAATTACTGAGGAGTTTATTATGGAACCTGTGCTCCTGAGTCTTGGATGAGGATCCTTCAAGTTATTTAAGTACTTCTTTAAGATCCATCACAATGAGCTAGTGATTTTGCTTGTTCTATAAAGTTTAAACTTCTGAAAATTCTGTTTTACTTATTAGTCTCCCATCAGAAGGACAGCAATCTATTAATTAAATCTATGACAATATTACGTCTCATTAGGGACAATTACTTTATTAGACCATTATTGGCACGTGACTCTCGAATTACTAAATTGAAAAATTTTGATAAATACATCGAGCATTTTTAACCGCAATACGCTAAATTTAAATGCTGTAAAAGCGAGGGGATAATTTTGACAGTCAAAGTTAAAATGTGTCAGAAGTGAACTAATTTGCATACCGCTACGGCAAAAGGAGAGATATTTTGTTTAAAGCAAGAATAAGATTATTTCAATAATCGATGCAGTTTTAATTTAACGTCGAAAATATTATTTATAATCTAATTTAAATCGAACATTAATGAACTGTATAACCTCTTAGTAACTGAAAATAAAGTTGTATTTACACTACTTAAGTAGTATACGTCATTTCTAAGATATTTGAAGACATTTGCTTTGAGGGACTGCCCCTACGTATAGAATACCACAATGAAAAATAACCCAACAGAATGCCACTGATCTCCTATCCAGTCTAGATTATTAATCTTACAACCCTTTGAATTTTGTGCGATTACTACGACCACTTCAGATTTTCCCCGAGCATTAGAAATTGCTTCGAAAGGAGTCTCTGAATGAGAACACCTGTGCTTAAATTAAATAAACTCCCTGTCGCTGGCATACCACACAACGCGCTTCTCATACCCTTCTATATAAGTCTAGACCATCTTGATCTCTTTATTTGTCGCTGACTTCATCTTCCTCCTCTCCCTCTCTATCTTATATTTTGACTGAAATTGTACAAAAAACTTTCATTTGCACTCAGTTCTTGATGTTCTGTCTTTTGGAAGCTGTTGTTTACTTTAGTCATTAGTTGCTGTCCTAGCTCCTACAGTCGAAAAACTGTGTCCGTTAATCAGATTGTGAATAGTTGACTGATTAGTAGATTTCGGAAAGACCATATTTGGAAATACGTAAAATTTTTCTAGTCAGATTCACAATAAAATCTAGATTAATGAGGAATTTATCGGATCAATTGTGAATCTTGTATTATACGTTAATTTCATCTTTATAATCTTATCTTTAACGAGTGGATAGTATATTTTCTTTGTAATTTTAAAGTATCAAATACACAAACAAAATTAAAGAAATATATAATTACCTAAAAATCCACAAAGAAATCCATGTACAATAATATAATAATATAACAACTTGAGTCAGTATCAAGCCTCCCAAATTCTCCGTAATATGATTTTAAGGAACTACGATATAATTTAATAAAGAAAAAAACACTTGCTTAACTTCATTCCAGAAAGCTTTTAGGTTGGCAATTGCAAGTTGGGATTCTTACTCGGTTTATATCATCAGTTGAAAGCTAATGAAATCTCTTAAAAACAATCACTTTAAATAGGAAAATGTTAAAGATTACTTTGCACCTTTTATGGGGCTTTCTTGCAAAACGAGGAGGATCAAATAAAGATGTTGAGGGCAATGTCAGGGCATTATTTGATTTTCGAATTCAGTTTGCACAATGCTGGCTAAATAGGCAGTTCACGTCACGAGATTCAACTTAATTAATCATCTCCTTGATTGAACCAAATGTTTATCTACGATTTCCAGCGCTTATTGACGTTTCCACATCGATTCAATCTCCTATATTGATTCTATTATTTGCGCCTGCTCATTGCTTTATGAAATGCGAAAGAGACGTTTCTTGCCAAAACAATAGAGTCAAAATGTCATTAATTTAAATGACAATAGATAATGGGTTAAATGACATTTGGAGTTAATCCTTGTCTCTGTTGTCAAATGGAGGAGCGTGAAAGTCTGACATTTTGATTTTGAATACTATCATACTGCTTAATCATTATACAACTAAGATATTATCTTTCAATCCAGATAAAATAATCGGTTTTCAACGAGCAAATAGGGAAAGTTATTAATATGTGTATTAATATTATTTAAAATTGTCCAGATCATTCTATGATATCTGCTCGAACCGATTTTACTTTAAAAGTGAACATATATAAGAGAATACGTTTATTCGCTTTTTGTGACAAAATTTTCACAAGAATAAAGCATTATTTTCATTGGTATTCAGTAGCTGAATAGACGTTTGAAAAGTAAGCGGTATGGCAAGGTTCAAATGCGAAATCTGCAATAGAAGGTACCGTATGAAAAGTTTATATATTCTTCACATCAGATTTGAGCATCCAGGTATGATCAATGCAATAAGTTAGTGAATCTTTGGTTCTGGATAATTTAAAAGATATTTTGGATAATTTTCTCCTCTTTTTAGAAGAAGCAAGGAAGATATGTACATCATGTGCCACGATTCATTCGTCCAATGGAAAGCTATTTAAACATATAAGAAGTATGTTCTGCGATGCTTTTATTTATTGATTGAATAAGGAATCTCTTTCATCATTAATTCCTCTTTATTTGCAGGAGAAAATCACCTTGAATGTAATGTGTGTGAAGGCCGTTTTGACACATTTTATCTCCTTCTGGGTCATTACATTACTCGGCATCAAGGTAAATTGTCGAACTTGTTTTATTACACGTAGTGTAATAGCGGTTATCTTACGCGCCTACCATGCAGAAGTAACGATATCAGTGACTAACTGTTTTGAACCTAGTGATTGGAACTATACAGAACTAGCTACCGTAGTAGTAATGGTAAATAAGTAGACTTACATTCCAATATAGTCAGTTTGCATTATCCGATAACAGACTAGGTGTCGAACTTCTTACCATGGTATTGATGGGGATTGTTATTTCAAAGACGGTTTAGACCTTTCCATTACTCCAATCTGATGTTGTTGCTAGTAACGTCAACTGATCTACAAAGTTTTTAAATAGTCAGATGCGAAATCTGCCACATAGGATTTACGAAATTGATGTCAGGGCACTGCAGGAATAACAAATTGGTATGGAGATGAATGGCGGAGCACAAATTGTTCACTAAAATGGTTTTTCACTTCAACAGGTTACCAAGATCAGCATGAAGGTGAAGTGTATGAATGCTTTGAATGTGAAAGAATAGATCACTTTCCCGAAATAATCATTGAACACTGGTATAGAGTCCACGGAAGTGAGCGCTTTAATAAGTTGTGGTCTTATTAATTCCATCACTAAATAATTCACTTTTCTTCCATTTACAGGTTACCATATTGGAAGGTTATTTTGCCTTCGGTAAAAAAAGAGTTGTTTTATTATAAAACATTTTTAAATAAGTAGTTAATATTTAAAAAAATTGCTTCTTATTTATTTTTAATATTATGGATAAGACCTGATCATGATAAATTTCCAAATAACCGCACTTAATTCTATTTTTCATGAACTATTTTCTCCCGGATCCCTACTGATTGGCAAATCAGATTAGGTGGAAGATAAGATGATTTTGTGTATTTTTTGTAAAAAAGGAGAAAGTGTCAGAAGAAAGATTGATATGGAGTATTTTTTATTTACAGGATCGTTATGACTTAAGATATTTGTGTTCAAAGCGTAACATGGTCAACCACTAACCCGAAAAATGGCACTTAACACCACTTGTTTTTAATAGCAGGAGTACGCATTCATATGCCTTTTTGTAATCGAGAAATTCATAAACCGGTCCTTATTTCATGGAAAGTAAAAACCGAACTAGGAAGTTTTGCTGTCTGTTATAATTAAAACATGTGTGCGCGCATGCGGTGATTTTGTGGTCTATAAACAAAGGAAAATATCACTACTTATTCTTTGTAGTAGTGTCACATTCACATCGTGACCAGATATATGAAGTTGTAAATCTTTTTAGAGTATATGGTATGTTTTAGTTCACGCAAAGAATTTACAATCGATTAAGTTTTTATTAGTTTACAGGAACCCCTAAAATGAACTCGGAATGATCTGACATATTGCGAGTAACACATTTGAGGACTTCACACTTAATTAAGCCTTGGACATCCGGCCAGTATACCATATCGGCTATGCCCCCAAGTACCCTTATTTTTCTCTCAGAATTGTCCTAAGATCCTTCCGATTTAAAATTACAGATCGTTTCTTCCTGTTATACTTTGACTAGATAAGCTCTCTCTTGCTGACATGCAGAACCATCTTTACCTCCATTTCACCACAACCTCCGGTACCACCCCATTTTTCATGACCTTCTCTCACTGCACCAAAAACCCGTTTTACAAAATTGATAAAAATCAGAGTGATAGATCTTTTAGAATAGTTAGGGGTCAAAAAGAGATGCATAATAGCAAAACCTTAGGAAAGGCAATAATAACCTTACTGAACCGAATTCGACTAAGTATATCAGTAGTACTTTTTCAACCTATTTATCAAATTACCCAAAATGAATGCTCTAATTACTAAAAAGACTGCTGAATTTATATTGTAGTAAGCAAACTTTCTATGCATGCAAACCTACCTTTATCGAACCTCCTCAACTCTTTGATGACTCTTAAAATTACGGTCTCCTTTCAACCGTACTGCGAAACCCGATAAAGTACATTTATTTGATAGCATTCTGTGTCAATTACCACGGTTTAAATGGACAAATGGGACATAATAAAAGGTAAGAGGAGACAATCCTACTCGATTCAAAACATTTGAAAGGGAATTTTTTCGGTAGCCAGACACAGAGGACACTCTCTAGTAAAGAATGATTTTAAGGCCATTTGTAAGCTATGCATTTTATTGTCAAATTCGTATCCCCAATACGGTATTTAAATGAGTGGCCATATTAAAATAAATACCTGAACGTACCTTATTACATATTCTTATAGTAGAAAGAAATTTCCATTAAGAGGTCCTGAAAACTTGCTTAAATTTCCATAAACCTTACCTGTTTTTTTTTCGGTTATCACTCTAAACTTAATTAATTAAATTTTTGAGTCAAATTTATTCACATTTGAAAAAAAACTGTTATCAAAATGCGATTTGAATTCTACTTCTACCAGATTTCTGAACAGACTTTTGACAATAGAATGGTTGGCATGAAAGATACCGCGAGCAACAGATTCTTATGGATTATGTTTGACACGAGCACGAAGATAGTATCTGTTAAATTTTAATTATTCATTTAATTAATGAGTATTACAGTTGATAAATCCTTTTTGGAAGGAATAAATAAAATGTGCTTGATTTGTACCAAGATGCATTTTTCTGCTGGAGGTCATTCTAGGCGTTTAGGGAGTAAGTTTTATTGATTATAAATAAGTAAAGCAAGAATTGGGTTTCTTTAATTTCAGGAGCAAGTCACTTTGAATGTAACCAATGTAATATGTACGCCGGAAAATTTTACTTTCCTCTCCCTCATTATATTATTGACCACTATAGAATGTCAGAGGTACTCTTTCCATTACTAAGGCGAATAAAACATCGTAAACAGCTTTCATGAAGTTTCGTGTATCCATTAATAGTCGATCGCACTGTTGAATATTGATCAACTTGGTGAGTGGGGTGAAATTTCATCTTTTAAAACTTTTTATACAGATCCAAAAGAAGCCCATTCACATTGGTTTCCTTCCAGGCAGTACGTCAGTGTGGATTAAAGTTACAAATTATTTAGTATTGAAATGAGATTCTGGCTAGCCAGACTGTCAGTTAGTAGCCTATTAAAGTTAATGACGTAGAACGACAATTTCCCAGAGTGGATCCTTTATGCTTTCCTTTTAATCACTACTACTATAAAAAAATCTCATCAACGATTTACTGATGGCGTATCAGTGACTCATTCGCGAAGTCAGAGATCGAGAGTTTGATCCATATCTGTGCCTGCCCATTGATAAGGATGGTCAACTTGACTAATTAAATTTAGCCAAAATCGAGATCACAACTTTCTAGTTTCTCAAGATAGAGGCTCCATGATGTCACCCCCCCACACAAGCCCGATTTTTCGAAAGCGCTGTGCAAAATGGATTTGGAAAATGTTAATTTCAGTAGGCCTGAAAATTTGGTTATCGCACTAATGTTACCTTTTACATGGTAGGATATTTAGATCTAACGATTGGTGAAATACAGGAATGTTGCGAGTGTCATAGTATTGGAATTCCGCAGTAATTTTTGAACACTGGTATAACGCCCATGGTGGTATGTTAATTTATGGCAATCTGGAAGTCCATTTGGCAATTTCTGAGTCACTTTAATTTTGTTTTCTTTTTGCTTTATTCTAGATTTTCCTATTGGAAAATCATTTTTTGTGACAGAATGGGTACATTTTAATAAAATATAATTCCCTGGATTTTCATTCCCTCTCTACTGTCTCTGGGATGCTTCCGGTGTTATTATTACTCACAGCAATATAAATATTTAACAAATTGTGCATGTGAGAAGCAATCAAAATGTATTATTTGGTTATTATTTATTACTATTTAAGTTCCATACATAATAAAGAGGCGGATCAATATATGTTAACAGTAGTTTCATGGTATCAAAATCTAACTTCATTTAATTTTTTTGGATTCGGGTTGCACAATATTTACCAAATGGGAGGTGCACAGTGCAACAGTCACATTCCGTAATTTACAGCACATGCACATCTACGATGATCAATACTTAATGACCCATTTTTTAATTAAGAAGGTTTCGATCGCGCTACTTCTGTCCAAATTTTCTTACTGTGGTCGAGTAGACTAGTTGATTTTATGCGCTATTCAGAAGATTGCAGTTTTAACTTGACAGAGATCAGATAGTTACAAATTTTAAGTATTAAGCTTCTAAAGTTGATATTTAAAATCCATCATCTCAGGTCGCTAAATACTCAGCCTTATTATATTGCAAAGTCAAGAGACTTAAAAGTAAATGAATACGTCCGTTAGACTAATTTGCATAAAGAACGTTCGTTTCACATGGTTTTAACTCACTGACGAAGGTGAAATACAAAGACTTGCTCTGTGTCCTAGATTTGAGACAAGATCATATCAATGTGAGGGACCACCGCAAATATGAGGGCAAGATGCCGTAGTTTGATATTTTGAAATATAAATATTAAGTAAAGAGGAAATGACCTCACGAAATTGGAAATTTAAAAGTTAGGATATTTTAATAATCAGATTTTCCTTTTTTAATTTCCTTTGCATACTCCACTTTTGACCTAAGTTTCATTTTTGTATCTTATTTAATAATGGGGTTAACTGATTCTTGAAAATTTATTAAAAAACGCATTTTTAAATGAAGAAAATTTGTACAATTCTTAAATAGCGTTTGTTGATCGACAATAAAATTCCTGTACCAGTATCAACGTTGATAGATTTAAATGTTATGTTCTAAAATTAAAATCAGCGGAGCATTCCTATATTTAATTATGTGATTTTGCTTTTCTCAGTGTCAATATTGTAGGTGTTTTTGACAGAATTTGCCATTTTGAATATTTTTTGTAAGAGGCTAGTTTTCAAATTAAATCCTTCCATAGTTACCACCGTGAAAAACAAAACTTCAGGTCAGTGTATTTAAACAAAAATTCTTATAAAAGTACTCGTCTCATCAGATTTTGTCCTTATTTCCCCTTATGATTTTATGTCTTAAAGCCAAGCAAATGTTTATTTGCAATTTTAAATTAGGTATCACTGCTAACTTTATATAAACAGTGTTATTTTTGAAAATAAAATTTATTTCTGTTCACAATATGAACAGACATTCTGAAGCTGCATGGCATGGCCTTTTATAAATGCAGAAATTGCTATGAAAAGTACCGCGGAAAACAGCTTTTCACGCTTCATGTTAAACATGAACATACAGGTACGGTCAACCCAGCGATTTTAGTGCTTTGTAGAAGAAGTACAGAAAATGTGTTTCGTTTGCCTTAAAATGAATTCGTCTATTGGAAACCTATTTCGACATTGTAGAAGTAAGTTTTATAAATATTTTGGTAATTCCCACTTTATTTTATAGAAGAAAAACACTTTGCATGCAATCGATGTAGTGGCCGTCCCAGAACATTTTACCGTCTTCTCGTTCATTATATTACCAACCACTGTGGTATGTTCTCGAATATGATAGTCGTCTGCCTATTTATGAAACTATTATACAATATTATATTAACCAACGAGCCGAAGCGTATCTTTAGGTAAATTAATTTGAGATAAGTGGGTTTCTGGAAATCTGCGCCTTGTTATCCAAGAATTCAATTGTTCTTCTATCACTTCAGATTGATGAACATGTTTCCATATTGCAATGCATTGTTTTCTTTTATATGAATATTATCTTAAAACGAAAGACGTTACATTTCACTGTCTTTGGGAAAATCGCTTGCATTCAGTTTCAAATTCGCATCGATACCCGATAGCTTAGCGAAATTCCCCATATTGATGATCAGCTCCCATAAGAATCCACTAAGAACGTTCTTCTGCGGGAATATATTCCTGAGATTATCTTTCTTATGGCCTTTCGAATAGCTTTATGTTTATTTTACTAGAGGTGTTATAGATTCTCTAATATAAATAGTTTAATGGAGCATAGAAGTCACGAAGACACCGCTTGGTTTTACAGATGCTGCAAGTAGCTGCCTCATTAACGTCTATTAGTGAATTTGTTACTTCTCTGCCACTCAATTTCTGCATCTCCTCTATCAACAACATCTTATCACTGGCCAGCTCTGTGTTGTCCTTTGTGAGGATAATCGAACAGCGTTTTGAAGAAACAAAAGCAACTTGTCATCATGTGAGAGTAACCGGCGTACTTGATATGCCCAAGAGTGAGGGCTAGGATTCGGGTACGCTAGTTAAGCAGCGATATGTCCAGACAGCTAGATTCTTGACTGGCCAAACTCGCAGGCGTCTTTATTTGTCTCTTTCCAGTTGTAACTTGTCAAACATTCTAAGATATATTCATGTATAATTATTTTACCTCTGAGGTCTTTTTGGGTCCATTTGCGTATTTCACAATGTTTTACACGCAGTAGTACATGTTAAGTAAGAGGCAACGATATACATTTTCAGTCAGTGAACACCCAATGACGGATATGACAGTTCTCACTCGTTAGAATGACTTACATTCACCCATCAGAATTGTTACCAGGCATTGCAGAATATGACTTAATGAATTAAATTATAATACCGCTAATGGATTATTACAATAGAATGCGTAGATCCCAAGGAACACCAAATGTACGAATGTTTCGAATGCCAAAGAAAAGAACGCGACGCAGAAATTATCGTTGAACACTGGTATAGGACCCATGGGAGTGAGTTGTCTAATGCAAATCAATATTCTTAAAATTGTCTTAGGTGATATTTTTTAATTTTTTCACTTTAGGCATTCATATTGGAAGGTTTTTTTGCCTCCGTTAAAATGTGCAGATTTTAATGAATAAAAATGTCTTGAGTCTTATTTGCGACATTTGTTTTTTTTAAAAATAAATACGGTTGAATCATCATCAACTGATACTATTATAACTTCTCACTTGCCCTTTATTAAAGCTACGGCTACACAGACTCAAGGAAGAGGGAAAAACGACTTATATTTCAAGGCAGCTTTTTATTCATAAAATTACTTTACTTAAATGGGCCTGAATATGTAATAAGTGACTAGCCGATAATTGCAGCGACGCATTTACCTCATGCATTTCCGGGTGTGAGCGTGAGAATCCAATAATCGGTAGCCCAGAGCACGAGCGATGGAGCCTGCGAGTTTGTCTCGAGTGGAACGTAAATATTCGATTAGGGTACCTGACAGATATAAATTAGTTTGGGATATTTAAAGTTTAAAATTAAAATAGGATATGCAGATGGCTATTAACGTGCATTTCCGCAAGATGAATGAAAATCGTTATATTTAAATCCACTCTAACTCCTAGTGAAGCCACCTGGTATCAAGACCATATTAAATTGAGTATCTCTTTTCCTTCTTTAGACTACCAGGAAACGACAGCAGTGATAAGACAAAATATAAGGTTTAAAAAACGTGCATTTGATGATTGCAAATTGAGGAAAAAGGGAACAGAGGTAGTTAGGTAGTTTCTCAGTACTGAGAAAGGGAAATTGGAATTGTGAGGATCAGGCGAAATGAAATACGATAAGGCGATTGATCAATTTTGCGTTTTTCGTTCTTTGACAGATAGGAAGACCAGAATTTAAGTTGAGTCGCGTGCACATTGGACAACGGAAAATGAATGAGAGGGAGAAGGAGAAAAGGGTTGGAAGTGAGATCGGGAATCCAAAGGATATTATAAAAGTGTCACTTGAACAAGTGGAATATAGGTTATTAGAAAAGGGGTTTCATCAATATACAACTAGTTTTGTACCCATAATTTTGATTAATTAAGCAAGACTGCCTCTATTATCTGTTAACACTCAAATGAATAGTCTCTGACTCTAAACTAAAATTTATGACCTTGAAGGGACGGTTGGCATCCTCTAGCCAAAGAAGATCATTTATAAGACAAGCAAATTAGGATAACTGAGTTGCTATCTCCTACAAGTCGGGTATTTCATACCACACTGCTTAGCTCAACTATCTCTTACTCAGTAAGTATCATACTGAAAGGTCGAGTCGATGCTTTAATTCGGGCTTTTGTCTAAATGGACTAAATGATGGGAAATTTCTTTTCAAGGTTCAAATGGCTCAAACGCTACATTAGATTTCTTTGATTAGAAACCATCTTTAATATTACAAAGTTATTAAATATTATTTGATTTTACTTTTCTGTTTCACGATTTAATACCTAAACTGGATACTAGTATAAATAGCAACTTATTTTAAAATTTTAGATTCCTAAAATTGGATTTATTTTTATGTTGAATAAATCCCGTATAAATAAATCACTTTCAGCATTTTATCATTAATAAAAGGATTAATTTATAAAATAATTTGTTTCAAATTGGGGAAGTGTTCGGCGAGAAAAAACACAAAAGCTTACGAAATCATAGGATCTTACTGGAAAATGAACTAATGGTAAATCTTCTATTTTCTTTCACGTACCAAAATTGGTGTCTTTCCTAAAATAGGTCTTAATTTATCATATCTTACACAATTTGGAAAACGGGAGAGAAGAATTAACAATTAAACACATGAAGGTAATTGTTCTTTCTATGTATAACATCCATGTGTCGATTAGAGATACAACAAAGTAGAAAAAGGCTACTGATCTAATACAGCGGGCACATGAACATTCGGTAGAATTGATTCGTCGGGAAAAAAGCAAATGACGGTGTTAATGTTTGTTATTAGGATGGTTGCAATGCAACAGCAGAACAGCAAGAGTAATGAATGAATGATTCATTTAATGTCCGTTGTTAGGGCTTAATGGGAAATGGAAATTCTTTATATCTGGCCACATAATCAAATTTCTTTGAGTATTGAATCCCCTTGAGATCAAATCAATTCTGTTATCTCTGCAACAAATCGTAATAGATATCATTTATTAAGAAGTGATACTGTTAAGATATATTCTTGTGTGCAGTTCCAATGCGTAATAAATTAGCAAAGTTGCTGAAGGCGGACTGATTTAATTATGGAATTGGAAGAAAATTTAAAACCATCAAGAGTCTTATTTTATTTGAATGGCATTGTTTATCAGTGCTCATCCTGGAAAGACGGCTATTACGTTAAAACTCTTCTAATAAGAAATTTATATTTTATAATTTGCAGACTTTTCCTGATAGACGCGTTTGAATGTTAAGTCATCCTCGCATATGATACTTTGTTCTCATCAAAGAATCCTATTCAAAGAAATGCGTCAAATTGGGAAATGAATTTTATAGTACATTTTTAAAGAAAGTTTAATGGTAGACCTTCTTGGAAATTAGAAAATAACACAACATAACCCTCAAAAGTGTGTAAAAGATTATATACAGAAACTAGGGCAGATTTTAATATAAAAAATTTGATTTTTAAAGAAAAAACTGATTCATTAGATTTGAAAAAGGGTATGAAAGATAGTTCTGTGAGTGAGATCTATGAAGGCATTTATAGAGGCCGATAATCAAAATTTCTCTCCTGAAATTTGGTTTTCCAGCCATTCAGATGCTATGAACTTTACAAGAACAGGATCCCAAAATGGGCCTCTCGCATTATTTGCACAAGCTTTCTGTCTTTTGCCCTCAGTTAGCCAAGGCACAATCTAAAACGAGTTTACGTTGAATAATGTCTATTCTATTTTTTCCTTTAAGTTTATTCATAAAATATTTCTATTAAGGGAGGTGATTAGTCATCACGTGCCGTAGATCTTGCTTCAAATTTAATCGGCAAGTCCTCAAATTACGGGAAGCAATTCCCATTCCTTTCCCAACTTTCAAGAGAGTATTACATTATCTTTGTTCGTCTCTGTATTTCATACAGATCTCAGATTGATTTTGGTTCACATATCCAATGTAATGTCTGTTGGATTCTCTTCCCATTCGTTTTCAAACATTTGATTAAAATCGACGGCAAATTCAGATATAACATTAAAAAGAAAATTAAATTGTTTTTGCATCAAGGGAAGTGCACTGTTACCCTGCTTCTCTCTGCCTTTCAAGGAATTAATTTACCATTATTACTAGTTTGATATAGTAATAATCCTCGGATGATATGCTTTTTTGGGTTCTGATTGCATAAAGCCAGATGATAATCCATTCTTCTCGAAGTGGACCTTAGTAGTTTGGAATATAAAAGTCAAATGTTGGTATGGCTTGAAAATGCAGGTAGTTACTGCCTAATTACCCAACCTAGAGAAATCCAAACAACTGTTCTAAGAATTTAAGAAAATTGTTGTTAGATGCTAATAGGACGCAGTCGAACATGGCCCAAGCCCGCAGTCTATGCTTTGCCTCGAGATAAGCAATTAATACTCTGGAGGTGGTCATTAAATCGCCTATCAGTCTTATCAGAGTGCGAGATCTTGACATCTTAACAGATAGTTCAGGAAAATTGTTAAATTAGACTTGAGTGTTAAATATTTTAGCCTTCCTTTTGCGCATTATTATGAGTCTGAATCAAAAGCAACTGTGACCGTAATTTAGAAGTAGTCAAATTTTATACACAGTATCCAAAGCAAGGAGCGTCTGACAAGATCAAATGGATGAATATTAGCATTGAAATAGGTTACCCGCTTATACAAGTAGTTTATCATATTAGATTATTATCAGTCATCTTGTTGATTAGGGGAGTCATTAAAACTGTATAAATCCCACTAGAGAGTCTGAATTCCAATTTCGTTTAATGGTTTTCAAACAGGTATTCAATTGATTATTGATTGATTTCAAGAGAACAGAGAACCAGCGTTCAAGTAAACACATCAAACTTAACCTCAACGAACAAAAAAGCTCAAACCCTTTCAATATTGAAGTCTTAAAATGTGGTTTTTTTTAATCTAGAATGAAATTTGTAAATCCACTCAGTTTATATCCGCGTAAGAATTTTGTGGGATCTAATCAAGAGAGACTGTGACTATTTCGGAGATAACAGGGTTGTGATATGTGGCAAACACACAATATTTATTACCTCTGACTATTTATACAATGCCAAATCAAAACAGACTTCGGTTGAAGCTAAATATTTTCGTGATATTCCCATTAGTTCTACTATCACTGTTTCTCATATACTAATTAAAAATTAACTTCTGTCTCCTGTTGTATCATTATCTCCTATAGAGCTTTCTACTGAAGTACCCAATAATTGTATGAGGTTGCATTCACCAGTCAGAGATAGTGTAATAGCAACGGATCTCACTCACTCTATAGAATTTTCCATACCTGAAATCGTTCCAGCACGACTAATCTCAAGTCTACTCTGAACAGGCAACAACCAGTCCGGAAATCATGTCGGCTTGATCACCCGACAAATCAAATGTACTACCTTAAGGGATATAAAGGAGGTTGCTACATATTTCCCTCTCTCGGAACCCTTTTATAGTCCGCCAAGATCAAATCACTAAAGTGTCTTGATCAGCGTAACCATATTTGAGCTAAGCCAAAGCTAGTTTTTATCACAAACGATCGGCACTGGTGAATGATAAATGTAAAGAACCCGAGCAAATCATCCTTGCTAAACTTGATTGTCACTCCAAGGAAACAGTATCAAAATTGATTGCACAAAATGCTGGTGAGGCCGTACTGTCTTATTATTAAGATCTTATATAACTCTTAGACTAAATTTCCTAGGTCGCAGATTGATCTGAGTCTGGCTGAACCTATCTGAGTAATCTATCATCTAGTTTTGGTTGATCATCATTAAAAGTGGTCTGAGATTATACCGATTAGGTTTACTACAAACGATACCGTCACTAACAGCCTCTACTAGTGCGTACCGAAAGTTAATGTGTCAGGAAAAATATGACATCTAATTTCACTAGTCTGTATAAGCAACTTGTTAGCAATATAAAAAGGAAACTTCTCGTGTCACAAGAGTTTCATGACCCCTCACAATTTAGTACCTAATCACGCTTCATGTTGGTGTCCAGATATCCGTTCTCAGTAACCATCTGTATCCTTCAAACCAAAAACGGATGCAATGAAGGCCTATGTGGACGCATGTTAGCGGAACTCCGAAAGGCCCAACACAATCATCGGCCAGACTGTTACTTCGGGTGATTCAATAGACCTTCAAAAGATTCATTATGCAACTAACATCCGAATTTATGGATTAAAATTTTCAGCCAAGAGCGTTGATTTAATTGAGAAATTTTTATTGAGTCTTTGCTTTAAAGCGAGCTAATAACTTAATGATAATTAATGATCTCATTAATCACATTTTTGTGGGCTAAAATAATTTTTTTGGAAATGTTGGAAGACAATTAAATCGAAGTATGCTTATTTACTTATCTTACGTATTTATCTTAGATTTATTTCCTGCCTCTTTATTTATTTAACTAGACCACAAAGTTGATTTAACTTGGATCAGACTGGCGTTTTGTCCCTTTAATACATAGAAGTCTTACAGACTGCATGCAGAATGTATTCTTCGAATTTATTCACTATTGTAGAGTTCAGACACCAGAGAAGTAATTCGTTTTACTATTTCGAGAGAAATTAGAATGTTGAAGAGAAAACGAGGTTCATTTAATTACGAAATATAAATAATATAAAATGTTTCTTTATTTAGAGAGAATTAGCAGGAGGAACAAGAAAATTAGGTTAACTGATGCGAAGCTAAAGAGAAACATGCATGTGAGAATGAAGACATTTATAATTAAGATGTGAGTAGGTTAGTTCGAGACAAAGCGCTAAAAGAATCACAGCATTATCTGCTTTAAGATTCTTTTACCAATTGTTGCAGAATCCTTTGTGTTCCGCTATCATTTATTTTCTCTGATTCACTTTTGACCGTCATATAGAACGAAGTGAGAAAGAGATTACATATTCCAATAGACCGAACTCTCTCATCCGTGAACCGGAAAGAATTGAATCGTTCCGAAATTGTAGTCTATTCTAAATACTTTAATTTTAATTAAAATTATGCTGTTTTAAGATGCTCAAATACTGAACGCTAACGCATTTACATTTGATTCTTTCTTAATGCATGGGAACTGTTCCGCATCGATTTTCAAAGAATTTGTTCAGGATTAGCTGCCTTTCATAAAAGTACAGCATTTAGATTTAATGAAGCCCTTTGAAATACCTAGTTATTCTAAATTCGTCATTTGATATATAGTAAATATATTGAAATTAATTATAGCCTCTGAATCCATGCGTTCAAACACACTTGACCATATTTGTAATTCTGTATTTATGATTTTAAGACAGATTCACTATTCTTATCCATAGTTCTGGCGTCTAGATTAATTTGTTTTAGCCTGACTATGCGTAAACATTTTTCTTGTTATCAGTAGTACCTGACATCCTGAAAGAAGTTTAAGGGAAAGAGAACTAGGGAGAATTTTCATGACAGCTCAAAGGCGAAGCCTTTACTCTTTGAATCTTGGCCAGAGGATCTTCAAAAGGAATTTGTTTACCTAACTTTTCACTAGTATTAAGGGGTGCTTTAAATTTTTTTATTGTAATGCATCTTTAGTAAGGATCGTATAAGGATCGTAATGGAGGTTTGGCCGTCTTAATACCTTAATCGGCCATTGTTTTAATTTATCGGAAAATTGTCTTAATTCAAACCATCCCTTGCCTGATGGCATTTATTGATAATCACTCCTATTTGTTGAGAAATTCCTCTTGGTTGGTTAAATGACATTAGATAACTCACTTTTGCCTTTTGTGTTCGTGTTTCACTCACATTTCAAAACACTATTTAGATAACGTCAGTAAAAATTAACTCATAAAATTCTCCACAGTTTTCTCAATTGGTTATGCTTATTGAAAGATTAACTTTAAATTAAGTCAACTGATCTCTAACCCTACACAAGCATCATTTATGCCGTAGAAATAACCTATAAGTATAATGAATAATGCTGAAAAATGACTTGAACCCATCATGTTACCAGCAGAGTAAGAGGTCAGCGTTAACTGCCATCGTTCTTAAAACCACTTAATGGAGTTTTTTGTAGTAGCTGGAGAAAATTTAGACACATAGGTATCTAGCCGCAAGTTGAAAGCTAATGTCTTGAATACAGGCTTGTGTAATAATATTTTCATCTTTTAATGCTCCCGCTTTTAAATAGGCAAATGCTCTCCTGGAATTCAACAAATTGCCCAACGAGAGTTTTTACTGGAGGGTTAATGTTAAATTATAGTATTGACAGTAAATTCTATTTGCCTCGCGATTCCCCTTCGTCCTTCTTACTTTCTTTTGCATTGCTTTCATACTCTTTAGATCCATAGATATTTATACCGACTTTACGATATTTATAAAACTTACTTCCATGATTAAAAATTTGTTTATACATTGAACTTTACAGCTGAATAATAACAAGAAGATTGAATGAATGAAGATAAACAGGAGTAAATGACGTTAATTTTCTTACGTTTAAAGATGGTAACTTTTGTAAGATGCTTAAACGAAGTGAATTTGATAAACAAGGAGTTAAATCTGTTATTATTTTATTCAAATATGCATACTTTTAGGGGCTATTATGTTATATGGGTTCTTTTATCAATTTAATATGGATGCCTACCAAGTGAGAGGTCTTGGAATAAATGTTTTTCGATAAATATCCAATGATGAGATGATGTCAATGAATCTCATTAATACTGTTCTGTAGGAGCTATTTGTATGAGGAGCTATAAGACGCTTTTAAAATCTATATACCTGTTATGATTAATAAGTTTTAATTTTAATTTATTGGTATCCAAGTATTATATCATTCAATTTTCAAGTTCATTAATTTCATATAAACCCCTGCTGGGACTGTATGATTTTTGTTTCGGAACTCTCCATGACCTTAGGCCTAAGCAGATTGACCTCAAATGACAGTAAACTATACACTCGACATACTCCATCGCTGACTTCGTCTGATCTGACAATGTCAGCTTAATTAGACTAGGATTTCTAAAATCAAGTCCACAATTCTCTACCTCCGTCTCTCCATTTCTGTCACTCTGGCATCTGTGCTGTTGTTCAATAACAATCTCCATTCATTTGCGTCTGTTTCATTATTTTACCCAGGGCAAACTAAGGTCAAACTTTAACAATTTTCATGATTTGTTGGGAGGTTTCAATTAAGGATGCAAGACTTTATAAATATTTTGTTACATTCTTTACCAGATGTTTTACCAAATGTATAGTTCTGAAGATCATGTTTAAAGAATATCTTCTATTCAATTCGTTGAGTAATATCGATTATGGAATAATTATACGAAAGTCCACGTACGACTACATAAAAAATATTAGAGGTATAGTTGTATTTCTAACTTCTCAGTTATCTACTTATTTGTAAGAAAAATAATAACTTTTATTTGAATGCGAACAATAATTGTCATTGAATCAAAGTAAAGCTGTCGGCATTGTCATTAGAAAAATAAAAAAATAAAATATTTATAAATGAAAATCTTTAGAAAACAAAATTTTATATATGCCATTTATTTGACGATTTAAGGGGCTAGCGTTCACGGATTAGCATCAACTTTCCAAAAGGAAATCAGAAAATTATCTTTTAAAAATGTTAATTCCCTTTCTTTAGCAATTTTTTCATATAAGACCCCATTATTTTCTCTGTAGAGACATTGTTTAACATGAAAAGTTAATGATTTTTAAGTATTCTAAATCTGCGATGACTGACCTCGTTGAGCTTTTCAGTGGCTAACCAGGTTATTTCTTCAAATGAATCCCAGTTTCTATCAGAAAAGCGTTTATCAATGCTAAGCTTGGGTTAAGGATAATATTGTTGAGTCTCCCTAAAGAAAAGCCAAAATTCTGTTATTGCCTTTACTAGCCAGTGCCGTTGACTGTGTTTGCACTGATAAACGTCATATCTGTGACCTCTGACTTCGCAGACGAGGACAATAACAACTAAACTGCTGCGAGAAAAGTCTATCTCCTTTAATGATGGGAAAACGCTCTAAAATGTGCAGCTGTACGCGTAGCCTATGTCACTTCGTGTCTAGGAGATTAAATATTACATGAGCATAAATACACTCAGAAACCATGAAATAAATCCCAAAATCTCCTCGTCAGGTCACTAATACTACTATAGATCATACTACTTTTCACAGTGTTCACGAATAATTCGATGACAATCTCTTAATCTTATGGAGATTGGTAATCGTTTTCTAACCTAATCTAAATATCTGACAGAATAATTTTTAACATTCAAAAGTAAAATTATGACAAAAATACATTTTAAATATAATAGTAAAAGTTAAAAATTCTTTGAAGTCTTGTTTAAAATATTGTTATCGTGGCAGGAGTTACTAAATTAAATTTTTATAACAAAGAGCTGAGATAAATTTCACCAATTATAACACGCTCATCTAATCAAAGGGGATTTTTATTGATCAATACTAATGTCTGTGTCAAAAAAGGTATAGAATCGTAATTTCAGGAAGGTAAAAGTCGGCATTAATCAATTTCTCCTATTTCCACAACCGTTCTGTTGTTGCTTGTTGCACTATATGGATATTAGTAGCCTTTTTACTACACAATAATTTGCTCCAATTCCAAGAGTTATTGTTTAATTTAAGGACACTTTCCCAATAAGAAATTACAATTTGCTCTATCCACCTAGTTTTCATGGAGTTTATTAACTACCCATGCAATAAAACAATAATAAGAGGGGAGAAAAATACCTGGATTATTTATATGAATAAAAAAACGCGATCAAGAATTAATTTGATTTCGAGATGCACCTTAATCTGGTCAAATTTCTGGCGATTACAGGAGAGGTTTAAAAGAAACCTGATTAGTTAGAGTGGAGTTCAAATATATCCTTAAATACTCGTCGTAATACCGTATTATTGCAATCCTGACGATCTATTCACCAATAACATTTGAGCTGATTTTAAATTCGCAATTTGCATGCAAAATAATTGTTATTTAATAGTGATAAACAAACTAAATAATATAATAGATTAATGAAGCCAAGAAGAGCTGGAAGGCGATTTTAATTTCCTCCATCAGTTTGTAATAAAGTTACCTCTCCAATTTGGATTTTAACCGAGGCTATTATTTCGGAGAAGTATTTGAAGGCCCATGTCACTATTGCTTAATTACCAATAATAAACCATTAATATTTTAAAGTTATTACTTTAATTCAACCACACCTAAATGCACATGAAAAATAAAATACAATGAGTAAATTTTAATATGAAGTTTGACAAACGGTTATTAAAGAAATATGCATTATTGAGCATAATAATTCAACTTACAGTTCTACAAAGATCACGTAAATTTCAATTTTATGTCAGTAAAGCTAATTTTATGATAACAAAACTAAAATTTCAAAAATTCATAAACTATCATTATGGATCAAAGAAAATGAATATTACTAGCATTACTATCTACATTTGATATAATACGAAATAAAAAATATTTAATCTCTTTTTCGATTAGAAAACGAATGACCATTTTTATAATCATTAACGAAGGACTCCACTGATCAGCTTCAGTTTTTCAGAACGAAACCGGAGTGTTTGAGGTTGGAAAAGAAAATTCTGTTTCCTTTTTTTGACATGCTCACTTTCTGGTGTATGATCCCGTTCTTTTCTTTGGTACGGAGTCACTTCGCCTGAAAATATTATATCTTTTTCTTTTAACCTTGAAATAGTGGAGCTCATGAATCTTTCGTTCATAAATATGAGTAAAGTTCTTAATAATACTATTTAACAGACATTATGCTATACAAATAAAGGTTTTCAATCATTTTGATGATAAAAATGCGTTTTAAAATGTTTAATGATATCATAACTCTTTTTCATGCTACTTTTCTCAAAAAATAACTCAAATGATGTGAATAAACATCAAATAAGTCGTGATTTCATCCAGAAACCAGGGACCAAGTCCTAAAATTTTTAAAGAACACAACCGAGGAAAGCTTGATTGTTAGTGTGACCAGATTATTCAAAGCTTAATACTGACGTCTCAATCTTTTAAAATTATCAGTAACTTTTAAAACTGATTGTGACCCACTATTCCAAGTATATATTATTCATTCTTTTTGATCAGAAATCTGACATGAATTTTAACAAACATTAATCAAAAATTTTAAAAGTTTTTCCGATGTAATCATGCTTAAACATATTGCCGGGGTGCAAAATCCCATCAATAAACCTACGTTAGAATTAAAGATATCCCGAGAGGCTAACAAGATCAATAGGTTTTATCAAAAATTAGAAGATGAAGCTGGTATAGAAAATGGAAATTAGAAGGAAAGGAACATGCAAATGGAACCTGGATTGTGATAAAAAGGTCAAATAAAGGTACACAAAGAGAGTAGCCTGGTTTTGCGTCCTCTGTTTACATGAGTAACCAACAAAAATCGTCAACTGAAGTATGCATCATTATCTTCATAAGTTAGAGTTCAACAATGTAGACGTTATAATAATATGACCTTTCGAATCAAATTACATGCCAGTGAGCTAAAATTGATAAAAATGATCATATTAGGCCCATATAATCAGTACCCATTTTCAGTATTTAATAATTTTACTAGTCATGAGGGTAAAAGGGCACCGTTTTATTAATGCGAAATTCAGCGCGTCCTTGATTGAGCCCAACCAATTTCTGCATCTTCACACAAGTGCCATAATGTTTTTGCAACACTATTTGAATATCAAAAAACTTATTACTGCAAATTTATTTGCCCCATTTTTAAGGTCACTTTCACATTGAATGATTACAATTTACTATGCACAACTAGTTCTCAGACAGCTCATTAACCATTCAAATATAAAAATACGAGGTTCATGAGAAGAACCCATCCTGAAAACACATTACTCGGGTAAAATATATTGAAGATTTATTTAAGACCTACTTTCTAGTAACCCACAATATCATTAATCAGTTTCCAAAGGAAAGTCACATTGATTTATAAAAAGAGGTGTAACGAAATTATATTTCCTAGTCATTGGCAAATTTCATTAATTTCTGATATAACTTCAGTCTTAAAAGACTTAAAATTTACCAGTTGCGACAAATGGACAA
The DNA here is from genome assembly GCA_900708905.1 of Hymenolepis diminuta. Classification (NCBI taxonomy): domain Eukaryota; kingdom Metazoa; phylum Platyhelminthes; class Cestoda; order Cyclophyllidea; family Hymenolepididae; genus Hymenolepis; species Hymenolepis diminuta. The sequence goes on from CAADRB010000007.1 coordinate 3,038,885, forward strand.
ACAAATAGTGTGAAGTAAGGTAGAGCTGGGATGTCTGGAAACTCATTCTTGACACCCTTTTATTATCAACTCCATAAAAAAATACCTAATTTATAATAATTTGGATTTTGTATTAATGTGCAAAACTACGATAGAATGTGAATAATACCCTAACGAATTCGATTAATATTGTTTTGCTGCATAGAAATGCCTAACAGACCAGTTTAAAATCTCAATATTTTGTCAAGGGGAATGATATTCTGAAATGAACTTAGCAATTAACATAGGATAAGTTCAAATAAATTGAGTGAGCACCTTAATCAGCCGTATTATTTAGGTGCACTGAAATAAAGGGATTTCGAACAAGTCCTAAATGAAACTACGATGATATTTTCCTTAATTGGGTGGGGTATGTACCACCTACTCACTAATATAATGACCAGCCGAATACATTAAAGTGCGCTGGACAAATAATTTGTCTTCTGGCTCCCTCCGTAAAAGAAAAAAAGCTGTGTTTGAGTGCCGAATTCAGAGCATAGCAGGTTACATGTGTTTTTACAGTCCATTAACAACCTTTACGTCATACATTATTCGCGACTGCAGAAGTTTAAGTTCGAAAAATGGTCAAATCAATACTTATCATCCTGTATTTCCAAAAATTTAATTTATTTTAATGAATCTAAATGAAGTCCTTATAACGTCAGTCAACTCTATCCCCATTCAAATAGAATCTTTAGGTTTGAGAAGCCACTAGAATCACGGACTGAAAGTGGTAACCACTAGTTTTATAGTAATGAAAAACCATTGAACAATTGATAAATAAGCACTGAACATTGTGGACATGAATTCGATCTGTAATTCAAGGAAAAATTACGATAATGGAATTTCAAAACTGCAAACATGCATTACCGTTATTCCTCTTTCCTAATAAATTTATGGGGCCTTTTATTACGAGGTCAGAAAGATGAGAGGGAGAGCAAGAAAGGCAAATTTATGAATATGAATAATATGCTTGATCCGAAGTCATGACAGGGCATTTTATGATCGCTTATTAACAAGTCATCATTTTTTTAGGAGCAATTAGTCGAGCATAAAAATCGAACTGATGTTCATTTCTATCTATTACTCAGCTATCTAAATTAAAATAACTCTTTTTACTACAGTAGAAACAAAAATAAATTTAAATACGTTTTTAAAAATCACACATCCCCCCCATACTGGGTGGATATTCATGAAATATTTTTTAATCGTAGTGAATAATCTTCGGATTTATGAATTCCATTTTGAGTTCGCTTGAGATAATCTTATTAACTACCTACTAAAAATAACTTTTCGTCAACCGTTTGCATGAGTAACCACAAGCTGCAGTTCTAGCGGAGTTACAAATATGGAGCGAATAGGGAAAAAATATTCGAACTATTTTGCACCAATGTTTTTTAATACGCTCCTGTCTATTCTTGCTTTAGACACTTGGGAGTGAGAAAAAGGATTGGGGAAATAGTTGAATTGATGAAATTGGCAGGTGCAGTTTTTTCTGCTACACCATATTGCTACATTATATTAAAATCTTCATACTTTTAGTTTTGATATATCTGCCATTTCTGGCTATTGAAATCCATTTAAGTCTTAAGGATGCCAAGAAAATAAAATATACCAGTACGTGAAGCGTTATTTGACTGCCATAACTAGCAACGTAGTTTTTGCCTAAATTTATTAAAATTCCCATCTTCGGACTTTATTTTATTTTAAAACACACTAATACTTTTTCACTTCCTCTTTGATATAAGTTTGGGTACTTAGTTTCCATATTATTAAAAGACATCTTAACATCCTAAATAATGACCAAAGTGCGGTACATGCTCAAAATACGTTTCGCGGTATCCGTTGATAGAATTGAAAGATGAATCCCTTCTTCTCCAAAATATTTATCTTACTTCATACCTAATCATCACCAAATTTGACTATCCTGTCCTTATAGTAATCTCTGTAAGTTTTAAACCTTTCCTGCGACCCAAACACCCCATTGACAAACACCGTGTGTCCTCAACTGGCCTATTTCTCATCGACTCGGAAAAGGTAAGCATACCTCGGACGTTAGTAGCAGACACTGCATGGTCGGCCCTGCTATTAACCAGTCCTGTCTGCACTGGCCCTTTCCTTTCCCTACAATCGTCCCGACCAATTAAAGCACGTATACAATTATATCCTTATGCGTGTCCTCACCGAAAGTGTCGATTATAAAGAGCCTTCCATTAGACACGCGAAGACACACAGGGGACCCTAGCTTGTCAAACGCATCTCCCGTTGCTCACTCCTTCTCCTCCAATTCTCTATTTTCCCTTGAGACTCTGTATTGAGCTTTGTTCAATACAACCTGGTCTACGCAATCCTTGGTGTTCTCTTTCTTTTATTTACTGTTAGCCATCTGCCGCTACAAACTGGTGACCGCTACAGAATACTTAAAGGAAGCAATATTTGTTGAAATTATATACCTATTCGTCTTTTGTTCTAATTGCTAGTTAGGCAAAATTAGAAAAGAAGCAATAGGAAATACAATAAGAATCACTCCTATTGTAGTTTTGACACTGAAAGACAAAACAAGACTGAATATTCATGGCCGATCAAAAAGTACCGAATATCTGCTAAAACTCTCGAACAGACCTCGAAAAAGAGTCCTACAAACATCTACAAGAGAAGGGCGTTTTCAGTCCCTCTTCTATCTTTAAACGTTAGGTGTATTGGGTCTGATAATTCAGCGGCTTGGGTGCACATTTAGTAATCTCAGGCATAACAATTAACTAGCAAATAAAGCTGACAGTGTTCTACGATAAATGCAATTTACGATTTAAAGTACAATTATTAAAATAATGAAGTATTTAGACATATGCACTTATTTCTAGCATCCAGAGCAATCAATCACGTGACTGTTCTTACTACCAGACAGTTATAAATTAGACTCCTAGAAACTTGATAAAAGTAGATCCTCAATGCTTGCGTCTAACAGCAGTGATCACCACCTTTTAGAACATGTGCACTGTTAATTTTAGAACGCTAGAATTTTACCTTATGTGATATCCGTAACAGTATTTAGTGATGTATGGAAGAAAATCGAGGGAGCCTGTACTAGGGTATTTTTACACATTAATTTTGCAAGTTAACCTTGACTGAACATAGCTCTGCTAACTCCGTATACCTTACATATCCTATCTTTGTTATGCTAAAGCTGCAAACCGCGTATTATCATGTAAGATCACTTGTCTTCTCGACTGCTGGAAGGAAGAAAATTATTTGAAGCACCAAGACCGAGTCTTCTTGCATAAATAATACTGTTTATATTGTAACGTGAACTGCTCATTTAGAAAATATTGTACAACTTGAGTCCAAAAATCAAATGAAATTAGACTCTTTGGTACTCTGACGTTGCTCTCTGTATCTCCATGATCTCCCCTTTAACGTTTGTTAGACTTACTGCTATTCCTTCAATAAAACAAATCAACCATTTTATTTTACTCTTAACAACGTCGAGGTATTTCATCAAATATCCTAAATTCATCCATTTTCTTCGGTTTAGAGAGAATACATGCATCCTGAGACTTCATTATTTTGAGGAGAAAAAAATTTCTTACTGATTACACGGTAGGGAGCGAAAAATATCTCATTAGTAGCAAACCATAATGCCAACTTGTGTGGTTAGGAAGATAAAGAACTGTGTCCGCAAAATAAATAACCAAAGGTTAGGTAAAATTTATTTATTTGCTGCTGGAAAGGCGGAATTGTTTTTTTCAAATTATTCCTCAAGAGAAAAGCAAATGTGCTAATAAAATATTATTTCCCTCATCGGTTGTGCTTAAATTAGGTTTCTAAATCAATCGGTATCCCTTTAAATGAATCACTGAAATTAAACAAAATTATTTGAGCGCGGTTGAGAAAATAAGTATTCTCCTGCATCTAAGGTCATAAGCGTATGTCAGTTTTAATCAGTTTATGCCTAATATGAACGTTTTTAGTAGGACCCACGAACTATAAAGGATCTACAGATATGCAGATGGGATAGTTTAAGATAGGCGGAATTGCTTATATATCAGACTATGAAAGAATTTCCACAGAAATGCAACAGTTGTCAGGTAAATGATTACTTTAAGAGGTGTTAAAAGGAGTTTAGAACAGACTTCAGTTTTATAAAGTAAAATAACATTCATAACTGTCCTAATTTGGAACATTCAGGACTCCCCTGGTTGATACTAATAAGCTCTGGTCATCACAAACTGAAATCCTTCCCTTAAAGTCTAAATCAAATTCTCCCTACTTCGACTGAACCCTCCACCTTCTCTTCCCAGGTCACAAGGGAATTGCTTTTCTTCATAATGAGGCGATTTGTCGTGAATTGGAATTTCAGTTTTCTGTTTTGTAATGGGTAGCAAAATAACAAAACTTATAAATAAATAGGATCACAGTTCAGTTAATTATTATTTTTGCTTACATCTGAGCAGCGAATACGGAAAGTTATTTGTTCAAAGTGACACTAGAACTTGGGAACTTAGACTCCTGGCGAAGTTCTTCCCCTGTCATAAGTTTATTATTTCCATTTTAGAGTCAACCGTAGCGTCTGCTACGTTTACTGATGAAGACTTTGTTAATCTAATTTTATTCAATTCGAAAATATATTATTACAAGACTAGGGTCAGTAGTATTTAGATGGTTTTACCAAATATATGCCATTTTCACTGGAAATTGGTTATTCCAACAGTAGGATAGGCAGTTTTTACTTAGAGCAGGAGAATTCATATGAATATTTTCGGATAATAACAAAATGCTTAATTCTCTAGGGGCATGGCCATTAATATCTTCGGAAGTCTCGGAAACAGCCTGAAATATGGCCTGTCCAAAATCTTGGCCAAGTTGTCAAAGTACAGACAATTTAGCAAAATATCTTCCAATTTTAGAGATGCAGGTACGTATTTGCGCACAAAAACAACCTCACGTAACACAAAAAACCACAAAGGACTGACCATGACAAGGCTATCATTGTCAAAAAATAGGTTTCGATCAGACTAATGAATTGATATCTCATTTTTTTATCTTATATCATTACTTTCCCAGACTAATTATGCCAAGGATACTTGAGAAGAGGGAAGATATTCTGAAGTCGCTTTAATTAAGAAAATCAAATAATATCATTTCATTTGTTGATAAGAAATAACCAGTTCAGTTCACTCTTCAAACTACGTGGTGTGCACTGATGAGCATTGATCTGGTGACCTCTGATTATTTAGACGTACACTTTGATCACTGTTTCAGCAGCGCATTGTATTGCAAATACGTTTTACTTTCCTTAACCGATTAGTGCTTACAAATACAGCGCCAAATAGGAGGAGAAACAGAACGATGAGATGTTTGTGAAAACATAGATAGAGGAAATCAATCAGACTGCATTACGTCAACGCCTTGTCAGTAGTAATTGCGTGCATCTACCTAGGGCAAATGAGTGTTCTCCTGTTGGTAATGATTTTTACTGAATGTTTGTTCAGGGAAAAATAAACAAGTATTCAAATTGCAAGTCACTTTTTCGTTGTAAGTATGTTTATAATTTTCGATTGGTTTTATTATTAGCAACATACCACATTTGGCACATTATACCATACTTATTAGAAAACCCTCTCTGCTATTTTCTTAAAAAGAAGAGATTGCTAACCGACCTCCCCTTTGCTTTCTCCTGTAATTAACCTGAACACCTGATTTCACCCCCTTCCTGGCCATTCTAAAATTTGGTCTGGGGACTATTCGAGGAATTAGTAAAGACCAAAAGTTCAAGGAGGTTCTTTCTAAGGTCGAATCCACAAACATGTACTGTGCTCTGCTTAGTGAAACTAAAGAGTGCACAGCCAGAGCTGAAGCACCACGGAATTGATCGTCCTGTTACTCAGGACCACTGTCTAAACAAGGAATTCCAATGCCAAATTTCTGGTTGCTATGTCTTACACAAATGACAAGAATGTTATCCTTGATGGCGAATTCGATGCGCGCCTCTTAAAAAGGTCGTTTAAAAAAACAGCAGCTTATGTTTCTTGCGCCAAGAAGAGAAAAATTAATTATCCGGATTCCGTATCAATGTCAAAAAGGATTTTTGCTCTGCTGTAGTATGCATCCGCTTGTTCGATAATATCTTGCATTCTAAATTTATTAATTATATACATATATCATATATACTTGCCTTGCTTCTGTTTGCTGATAAATGGTAGAAAAACTCACTTGCCGATAATGACATTTCAGGATAAAATAGTGATAATCATGTTTACTAAAAACGAAGAAAGCATTCAAAGTGTGGGAAACATTTATCAATTGCACTTCTGCCGAAGCTACCCGTAATTTGTGCAAAAGGAAATTTTATTGGATTGTTAATAATAATTTCCGTTCATAAGTGGAATAGGATGTTTGAAAAAAAGGCGCTTAATGCTACATTGTGACTGTATCATATTGTGCAGTTCATATTTTACAATCCCTATTGAACAGGATATGTTACCCTCCTTGACTAAACTTTAAAGGTTAAAATTGACAATATGACTATTGAAAGAAAGTCATCTTTCATTGACTTGTGATTGAAACTGAACGATGTGATAGAGAGAATTTGATCTAGATGTCAAGGGAGGGATTTCAATCTTCTTTCGTGATAATTGAGCTGGTTTGGCAGTGAGAGATCATTTCAAATGTCTGACAATTTTCATCGAACAGCGAAATTTATAAAGCAGTAATAACTGTAAAATTTAGGTTACCACAGTTACAATGTTCGGTCACATGGAGCATTACATCATATTTCGATATTCAAAACATGCATGTGGAGTGTAGGAATTATGAAACTCACCAGAAACTAAGTAATACATATCAGGAGGCAGATTGATATGAAGCTAAAACGAGCTTTAATGGAAAACTTCCTAATTCAAGTAAAGTAAAACTTGATTTCCTAACATCAATACCTAATTTTATTTTATTCGTTTCCTGTCCATTTTATTTGCGCACTCTCCTCTTACTAAAAGCCGTACAAAACTTTAAGGTATTTTTATTTATGTTTTGTTCTTTTGCACTTTGCGTATGCAAAATATTTTTCATTGCTAAGTTTTAGAACTGCTATTTACCCTGAATGCATGCTACTCTGTCGTGCTAGACATGTCTGGCTCCTGGACGACCTATTAGCTATTCAGACAAACAAAAATAAGCCGGTCTTGAAAACCTCTCTCCCTCAATGTGCTGATATTCCCGCGAAATATAATTATTATGATCAACGTATTAATAAAATGAAGAATATCTTTGGTTTTAAAAATACTGCTTAAAGAGCTATTTTCGCCTCTGCCTCCCGAGCAATTCTATATAATTATCATTCTAATATTTACTGCTTGGAAAATAATTTCAACAGTAGCAAATATATATTATACTCGTTGTTTTCCGATAACCCTTAGTACTTTCTGATGTCTTATGCTGATGACACAAATTTTATTACTTAAAATCGTCGACCGGGAGAATCATATCGCTTTACATTCGCGATTACGGGTGAGAGCCCCTCACATTATTGTTTGTTACTGGTCCTTCAACGATAGATCGTCACTGGAAAAATCTCTGTCTTATATTTATTTGTCCACCCCAAACAGTGGCAACTTAACAATTTAAAAAAGATTTGATCTAATAAATATATCTTTTAAAAGATTTTCTGGCACTTGTCAATATGAATCAACAAGGCATAGTTAACTACACAAGACTCTACCAATTGTGTTTTGAGCAACTAAAGAACTAAAGAAGTCAAAACGATTTGTTTTTGTTGCGGTTTAAATTTTGCTGATCCTAAAATTTATGCATTACAGCTCGAAATTGCTGACTTCTTATTAGAATCAAATCAAAAACTTTCCAACCATAGATTAATTTTGAGGATTATATTCTCTATACTCGTAGAATGAATGAAAACTTCTCACCAATTGTCATAATTATATCTTTGATCTCAAAGCATCTGCTAATCATTAGGAAAATTAACAAACGCCTTTAATTTTCACATTTACCCATGCAAACGTTTCCTTATAAAAGGATGCATGATGATCTGAAATGTAAATTAGACGGGCAGAAAAGTTCATTAGATACGCACAACTCACTCATGATTGCTCTCTTCACACATATTTCTTAACCACCCTCTTTTAATGCTTCAAATTCTGCATAGATGGGATGACCGAAATCTTGAATATAATCATATTCTCTTTCAAAAAATTACTGATTTTGTAAAATGACATTTAATCTGGTAGGACACCCAATAGGCTTTTATGAGACAAAAGTGGCTATTAACAATAAAACAATAACTTTATTTACCATTCGATAAACAGAGAAATAAATCACGAAGAAACAATAATAAGGGAACCATAAAATGAATATTATTTGGTTTCTTATTGAGGAAATATACAATTACAAGGAAAACAGAAATAACATAAGTCGTAAATGAAAGGAGTCTGTTCCTGTTTTAATGCTTGTATGAAGAAGATTGACTGCGCACTGACTATCTGCCTCTCTGTACGAGAAGTGGTAAAAGATTGATGAAGCTTCGATCTAACATTAAGTTCCCTTTACTAATCACTAAATACTGTACATTGCGGAAAATGCAGAACCATGGACTTTTGGAATTCGGGATATTATGTAGTGAATAATATGTGTAAGTAAAAGGCGAAGAACCAGATATTACTGTTCCATTATCTGATTTATAATCTAACTCGATTTAAAATCCCTTCCTCTCTCTTTAATCCCGCATAGGACATTTACTATGTTGGTGTTCTTCAAAGCTGAAAAGTGAAAATTTTCCCATAACCTAAGAAATAATCATAAAAATTAATACTCTTCATATCCTTATGGCCACCTCAATTAAAACACTACTATTTGCCTCAATAAATCAAATGCTAAACACAGCATGGTGAGGAGCTGAAAGAAAATTGGCTGCTTGCTAAAATTATAGTGGACTAATTCAAACAAAAATCATGTGTCAGCACGGTTCATAAACCTTGGAATCGACCTTAAAATTACTGGTATAAGCTGATGGACATCATGGCGAATTTCGGTCTGGCCAGCTGTAAGATGCTTTTATTTTTACCTCATAACAGCGTCCTGACTATGGAAGTGATTTTATTTCTCTCAAATTCATATAATTTAGCCGCCCAGTAATTCAAGGAAATTTTTTGTCACTGCATTAATACTTCAATTTAGGTGCAGTGCGTCAATGGAATTCGCAGTAGGAATTTAATCTAACCTTATCATGAACTTAAAATAGTTCAATTTGAAATAAAATATCAAAAAATACTACACATCACTCTAAAACATATTGCGACTTATCCCCCGAGCAAGCCCCATTCTAGTCTCATTCTAACAGACAAATAATGAGACTTAGTTGTCATATCAAAGCCTATTTTATTGATAACTTTGTCTATAAACTGTATCTGTCTAAAATGCCATTGTGACTTTTAGTTTAATATGTGAAGTGATTGGCATTAAAATGGTTTCAAAATTTCGTTTAATGGGAAACAATTTTAATCAACCAACATAATAAAAATATTATAACAATAGAGTGGTAAAATGACAATTTGTGTAGAATTACAAAATGGCGTGAATTTTTCCCATAATCTAACCTATAACCAGATAAATAGTGTAAATGAGGCCTGTGGGAAGGTCGTAAAGATCATTTGATGCTATATTTAACCCATTAATCATGTTCAAACTGCCAACTCTTCAACCATCCCTAACCATCTATTTCCCACCTTCATTTGTGCTGTTTCTCACCGGACAGTCTGATCTCAATGTAAATTATATTCGCGTGTAGAAAACACGGCCTAAATAAGTATATTAGGGCATGTCTCAAAGGTTAACTGACGCGATATACCATTTATATCGAACCAAGAAGCATTAAGAGTACAAAGATGGAAGAAAAGGACTATCATACCACAATGACTACTGAACTCTATTTCTTAACATTAAACTGATTTGCCCACTCAGCTTAGATATCAGTGCTTTTGTACAAGCTGGCAAGATTGCTAACTTAGCCTGCTTTCACTTACTCCGTGACAACGTGCTTGGTGACTTATACATATACTCTTTCGATCAGTCAATGAGCAATATTGATTTCTAAAATTGCCTATTTTCATCTAACACGACACCATGTGCTCTTTTTCTCAGACCTTAAGTATGAGTAAAATTTAAAAGGAAATTACAATGTGCTCATGAAAATCATTTTTTTTGGATTTTAAAAATAAAACACAAAAATAATAAAATTAAAAACATTGTGATAAAGTGTTCTCGTATTAAATATGAAAGATTTTATTTGGTTATTATAACGCTAACTTCCAAATAAAAGTTGGGGGTATCCCGAAAAGATTAGTTAATCTATGGACTGGATGTGTTCACATTTATCTGGGGGAAAATTTTTGATTTCATCCTTTTTTCCCGCAGTTGGCTAAAACTTAGCCACCTTGAACTTAAGCGGGGTTCACGGACGCTATTCATGGCACAAAGAGTATATTTGGCTCACTCCCATTCAAGATTGACCCCATTGCTGTTACTTTGATATATGTGGGTCGGTAACATTTCCAGAACGAGTTTTTTGCAAAACAAGTAAGAGTTAGAGAAAATCATCTAAAACTCAATATACTGGGCAACAACACCAAATCTGCACAATGGTTCAAAAGCAGACAGTGGACTATCAACCGAAATATATTTCTACGTACATGCAACATTTCATTCCAACTTTTAAGCGGAAAATGAACATTGAGCATCTTATGAAATACCTCTGATTTGCGATCCCATTCGCATATAAATAGAAATATCAAAATGAATCTTATTATGATGTGAATCTTAATTTCTTTTAATGATCCAAGGTCGTAAATATCCAAGTAATTCAAATCAATTAATAATATTATTATTATTGGGACAGCTTTTAAGTTGACGTTTTGACCAAACAAGTAGGCGGCTAAACTTATCAAAAAGCCTCGGAAAATTTACTCGAGTTACTATATCAATACTACTGAAAATACAAGTCTTATTTTGCTAAAGTTCAACATCGTATTGGTTTTCTTTTCTGCAAACTGACTCTGAATGGTAAAATTGCGAGGATCTTTAGCTAATTGTCGTTTAGATAACGGAAGTGAGCTAACAATGCTAGAGATAGATAAGCGCAATACTAATCACTATGGAGGAGATTATTTTGAAATATACTTCCAAGTACAAAATGATAACAGAAATTTAGTCCGTTTATCACAAGACCGTCTTCACCGCAAAGTGATTTCAAATTATTAGATAAGTTCCCTTCAGGCTAACTGCACTTTTTCTTTTGCTCATGTTGGGAAAATAGTGGGAAGTTTTTTCCTTCCACTTTTAGAGTGTTGATTAAAGTTGGTCAAGCGTAGGTTTAGGCTTTAATTAGTGGTGCTCGATGGTCTGGTTAAATTAAAATCAATCTTTGAGCGGAGGTGTGAATAATTGTTAAAATTTTCAGAATTTGATTTTCATATCAAAAGATAAAACTCAGCTATATTATCAGACCACAGTTTCAACAGCTATCTATTCCAAATTGGTTGCTATGATAATAATTATATAAAATTATTGCTGACTCAGACTTAAGAAAATGGCATTTCATACACCGATTTGGTGTTGAATCTATTCTTTATGAAAATTGATATGTGATAAGGACCTCGCATATATGAAATATTTAGAGAGATGAATAGTTTTAATCATTCAAGACTAGATTTAATGCTATAATCAATACAGTCAACAACAGCCTATGCTAGAAAACTTCCGGAAACAACAAATCCCCTGTCTGTCTTCGTTATTTTTTATAAATTTCTACAATTTTAAAATGATTTTCAGAACGAATTTGTTTGCCGTATATCTAACAAATTATGTACTCGTGTTATTTTCATGTATGCTATTAGAGTGAAAAGTTAATTGCTAGTTGTCCTAAATGAGATTAATTGCGTTCAAGCTGGAGAGATTCTGGCATCTATGTGAATAGCAACGTAAGATTGAAGAGTGTTAATGCTGAAGGCATTGTAGATGAAAAATAGCGAAGCAAATGATAAGGAAAATTTGTACCCTGTAAATACTATATCGGAGTACGATGTTCCATTTCACATTTCCCTTATTACTGAATAATAGGGTTATTCCGATTCTCAATTATACCGGTTTTCACTGTTTTAAGTTAACGATGTGAAAATATATGCTTGCTTAATCATCTCAAAAGTTTCCGTATGATGCATAATGCTACATTTCATAATACAAGCGGACTTAAAGGCTTTCGTAAATGCTATCGGGAGACTAATCTCAGGATTAAGTTCTGGCAGAGATATGACATTTGAAGAGCTAGCTAAGTGAATCCTCTGGGAAATACTGGGACCAAGTTTTGATATAAAAGATGTAGTGATATCAAACAGTGTTTAGTACACCCAAGGCGATAATTTCCAAACACGTAAGTAAAAGACGTGATGAAAGATGCTACAGCATTAGATAAATTGTACTTAAGGAAGCTAAAGTAGTCTCAAAACCACCATTTTCATATAGAACCTGTTGTATCAAATTTAAAGTGATTATCGTTATCTGCAAAGCTAGAATGCCAAATAAAATCATGTTATTATGTGATTACCAATTAGAGACCACAGTATTAACCATAGAATAGTTATAAAATCGATTAAGACCTCGTGATACACTAGAAAGACAGCAATGAAATGGTTTCCTAGTTACCCTACAAGTAATTTGAAGTATCGGACATTAAGGAAACTGGAAAGAGAGCTTGTGCAAATTATGGGTAAGGCAAATTGGTCAAGACGCCAGGAAATTCTTTGGTTTGACTAGGCTGTGGTGGTCAAACCAACCTAAATGTCAGTTCCTGTTCCTAAATGTTAAATTCCCACCTCAAGGGAAATATTGCCAAATGACCGAAGTACAAAGCTGCTAATTGAATGCGAGTGTTCGCCGAAGGGAATGCGTCAAGTAGAAAAATTATTTTATTAAATATTTACCCTTGTAAAGTTAATATGTGGAGTATTTATATCTAATATTTTCTCCCTCAAATTTATATTAGTGATCCATTTGTGCATCTCAATTTCATAATTAAAGCTTGTTTTGTGCCTAAATAAAATGTGGGTATTCCCTTTCTTTTCTGTTTTTATCTGGCGCTGGGATGTCGGGGGTGTAAATCGTAAAGAATTCAATGCTTTTGTTTCACTGACGGGATTGCTCTTCCTCAGGCCTAACGATCTCTAGTCTCCCTTTGTTTTAAGTCCTATAAAAGACAGGATTGATGTCATGCTCAAAGATGAGATAAGCTTAAATTTGAGATATTAGTCTCTTCAATAGGTCATTGAAAGTCATGACACAAATCACTACTGAAAGCTCAGTAGTGAAGGATGAAAAATCTCGAATCCGACGGACCAGACCTTTCTCCCTTTCCTCAAGTTATTTCTTCACGGCCATAGTTATGTAAATAAGTAGATGTATAATTTTTAATAAAAGCTGATAAGATTTGATACCACTTTTGCTTCCCTGCAGTATATGTAACAGATGAACAATATATGAGATAATAACACATTAGAGTTACGCAAGCTCTTTAAGTTCTTTGGACATTGTGTTACCATTTTGTTCTTAAAACAGTTAGCCCTGATCTAGATTTCAAAAAAGAATTTTAAACAACTGCAAATGTTTGTTTTTAAAGCATACTTTCAGTTTTGATTGCTAAAGGCTACTCCGATAATAGTCTTTCAAGGCATATTCCATCAATAGGCGTAATCATTTTGCCTGTTCTCATGAAGTTATCAGAATAGAAACCTATTTCGTTTATATATATACATAAAAAAATAAATATCAAAGAAAATGTGCATAAAATTATAAACTGAAACTGGATATAAATAAATACGGTATCCCACACAGAGCGAATTCAGGCAGAAATTTTACACTTTTTTTCAATATCTGTATGAGTTATCATGAGGCCTTCAAAATGTAACGTTTATACACAAAGGACATAAATTTGACAAAAAGGAGCAAATAGGCATCTTATTCCTTCAAAGACGAAATGCCAAATTGTCGCAATGGTGTTTACTTAGTCATTATTGTGAAAATATAGCATAACTGACGAACCCCTTGTCGTTACTTAAGGGTATTGTTGAAAAGTTACATGAATAAATGCATTTTTGTCTTATTCTAAGATTTTGAAATATATTGTTTACTTTAAAAAGCACTTTTAATGATACTTCAACGATAATGAAATACTGTTTCCTCTGTGTATCCCATAAAAATTATATTCTAAGCCCTTATTATACCGTGACACATGTCTATTCCCACAGATGCTTTGACGTCACAGAATCACTTGACGCATTCTCTTATCAATAATCACAATTAACTAACACCTTGTTTCGTAACCTAAATCACTTCTTTGTATTTCTGGACTGTCATATTGTACTCGAGAATGCATAAAAACACATTTACAGCTCAGCTCCATTTATAGTTCTCAAGCTTTATTTCTGCGTCTCAATCTTTGCCTTCCCTCTCCCATCAGTTCCATCGGTGTTGTACAATGCACTTTGGCCTATACTCAACTCTAATCGCTTATTCGTCGGTTACAGACCATTCATATTTTAGGACACATAAAAATCATTATGCCCTTGTCGGCCTTCTTGCCCTACCGTTTTATAGGATTATTCATACATTTTATGATATTCACAGTCATTTTTTCCAATAAGTGTGTTTATGTAAAAGCAATGCAGTTTGATGGCCTTGCTTAGTCAGCCGAAACTGTGTTATTATTGGGATAAGTTTAAATACCGATTTGTAAAAAGTGATAATCAGCCTCTGAAGTGAAAATGGATTAACCACGAAACAAAGTCGAAAAATAGGGTTAAATTTTTGAATAGATTAAGAAGTACGCTGTTAATAGCATAACAGCCAGGTAAATTTTATAACATCCGATATTTTTCTGCAAAGAATGACTTTCCTGATCACATTGAAATCGAATAGAAATTGAAGTAATATTCATTTAAAATATTTTAGTCAGTCTAGAAGAGGAACTGATCTAGAGGATTTAAAGGATAAACCGAGAGGAACCGGAAAAATGTTGTAAGATGACTAGTAGCTAGACTGCTTCTTACTTTAAAGAAAAAAGTGCACGATGAGATCATCTACCCAGTCGATTATTCTAAGCAGAAGTAATTGAATGTTTACTATTGCAAACAGAGGAATATCGTGTGATCTGAATTTAATGCATATTTTATAGGTTCTAACTTATATTACTCTAGCAACCTACCAAAACGTCCAAATAATCGCTTTTCGAACCTTTTGTTGTTTACTTTAACAGGAATGCCTGATTTCCTCTTTATGGAACTTAGAATTGATATTCCTATGCTGAATACACAGGTGTAACCTTAGCTTCTCTATGTTTGATATCCAAGATTACGTGGGATAAATGCTATTTCTAAAACCGAAGTGGACTTTAGACAACTTCGCTTCTGAGTTCAAGCTTATTTGATTGGAAAAAGAAATGGCTAGCGACTCTAATGGCCAATAATATTAGTTTCATTAAATAATATAAAGTCGTCCGTATAAAACAAATTTTAATATCTTGTCATTCGCAGCAAAATTAAAGTTTCGGAACATACATTCGGATTGGATGTGGAGCCAAAATCGACATATGCCAATTGTTGCTAACGTGTGAGAGTCAATAACTCAGATCTTTTCATCTCATTATATAATTAGATTAGTATATTTAACTGAAAGTTTACGCTTTTAAGTAAAAAAGTAATTGTTTCTTGGTTGAGTGTAGCGCAGACGTTACTATAAAAACGATTTCATTTCATACACCCTATCAAATTAGCCTAAGTAACTGAAAATGTCATTTAAATCTCTGATACAACCAGCCGAACTGGATGTGTTTTTCCGGGAAACAAAATCGTTGTTAAGTGCAACAGGGAATGATCGCATACAAACTACGCATTTCAAACAAAACTAACTTAAACAACATGGTGGTTAGCTGTAAGGCCTAAATGCATGATTGCTTCTTAGGAATTTCGTTGATGTATATTCATTTCCGTACAGGAATATGGTGTCAAATTGTAAAAATAAACTAACATGTGAATAAACACACATGACTTCAGATTTTTCACTTGACAATAAAGGGCGAAGAAGAGCCAAATACCGAATATACAGATTTTACCATCTGCACTTGCCTCAGAGAGGTTGATGAATGTATGACAGGCGTTAACTGACTTAATCCTGAAGTAGTTTCCAATATATTGAAAAAATTTCATTGATGTAAGCGTTAGCAATCAATCTAGACGGAGGATAATTCGAATGATCTACAATGATGATTCTAAACATTAGTCATCGTCCATACTAAAACCCAACCAATCCAAAAATATTTATTATTAAGTATTACACTATAAAATTACTTTCTTGAAAAAATATATTTTGTTTGAATGTACGGCTGAAATATTGCACCTGCTAAATGTTGCCTTGATGGGATATATTTTGAAAAATTGACCTTAGACAGCTACTTTACCTCAGTGAAAAATAAAAGGTCAGCTTACACTAATATTAGTGTAATTTTAGCAAAAAACGACTTATTACATCGAGTAGATTATTTTATTCTACTGTGCAGTTCACGATATATCAATTTCAGTGGAATTTGTAAAAATAACTTTTACACTTTTTACTTATCGAGTATAATTTCGTCAGGTTTACTTTAATTTTTAAAAGTTTACTTTCCATGATTTTCATTCGGTCGCCCAAGATTGCGGTGCTCTAAGCTAATTTAGTGAAATATCTAACTTTGAATAATGAGGATTTATAAGTAACATTGATCATAATGCAATGCTGGTTTTTTCTTGATCTCTTTTCCAAAAGCGGAAATTAGCTGCAGCTTATTGTTTTACTAAATTGTCGGAGATTCCTACAAAAGCTGTGGGAAAGACATCTTTAGTACACGACTGAGTGAAACATTAACAATTAATAAGCAGTCTTGCGGAAAATATGGTGATAAATGTATCTGCTTTCTTTACAAAATGCGATAAATTACATAGAATATACGGATCTATGACTGTTAAAATTGAAATAAGTTGAACCAAACAGTGAAATGTTCAGTGTAATTATCGAAATAGGCCACCTGAAAAGTCATTCATTTCGTCAACTAAAGTCTAAATAAATATAACTCACTTAAGGCCTGTCAGCTGTATAGTATGAAAGTAATAAGGCGATGTAAAGCATAGCCTACTAATCTGCTGCTATACAGTTTCATTTATCAGTAGCTGACTCATCGACGATGATGCGTTTAAGGTAGATAGGACTTGAGATACACTGACTTTTATCATCAATCGAAATGAAGCCGATTGGTTATTGGTCCGTGTATTCCCAGTGGCTCATAGACATTTATCTTCATTTCCAAGTTTCATTTATGAATGATGAACAAAGGGGTCGAATCCCTTATTCTCAGTCAATTTCATCACCAGTAATTCAAATCCGTTTTTCTTTTCAATCTTGGATCCACGAAAGTCCCTAGAATATCACTAATAAAGGCAAGCTTGAATGTGACGAAGGGAAAGTATGCAGAGATAACTGAATCTACATTTTATCATTTGCTAGTAATATAAGGTCCTGTAATTTTATGAATAAAATTTTGTTCATTGTATTCTGCTGATTCCCCTATGCTGAGTGGTATAGATCGCAGAAAGATTACAGCTACAATAAAATATATTCAAATCCGAGAGCTATATATTTCTAAGCTCCGATCCATTTCTGTAAGTTCACAATTCAATCAACGTTTTGTGACTTTCTTTGAATGAAATATTATAATTTCTTATGTATAATATAATTTTCAGGCTTAATTGCTATTTACATCCGAACTTCTCTACCAGGCTAAAAATTCATTCTCTTAAAGGGATTTGCATTACGATGACTCGTAAACGGGAATATATTTTGAACAAATGACTTATAATGCCTTTGTAAAGTTAATCTTGTCGCATTATTCAAACAGAACCTACTTCCACAACATTAAGAAGGGCGCAAAGAGTTATTTCAATATGAAGATGCATTGGATTATATAATAACACTTGATAAGATGGGAAAGTTGCTATTCGCATGAATATTAGAGGGTCCGAAAATGTTTATGGCGATTTGATTATTCCTTATAAAGTGGAGGCAAATAAAGTCAATGTTCGTTGAATATGGATGCAGACTAACCACGTAAATGAACATAACAATAAAGATTGCAAATGAATGTATGACGCAGAACTGAATGAACTGATTACCAAAGCTAAGACTTTCATTGGATGAATAGTGAAAATTGTCAGCTGCATTCATTCACATCTGATCTTGTTACATTGTTTTGTACATTGCGTTACCAAGTAGCTGCCTCCTTAAATTTTATTTTCTTCTTGTCTATTAAAACAAATGCATGAATTTCAATAAAACATTACTGTGGTATGTATACTGCGTTCCACTTCATGGTTTAAACGTTTGATTTTAATTCCTGAAAGTGAACAAAGCTTTCTTATGTGAATTTTCAACTCCATTAAATAATGCAATTTCTTAAATGACATCCAGGTAAAGAGTGGTGGCTAATGAATACAGCTATAAAGTTGGGGAAGTACCGATTTAGCAAATCTATTTGGCATTAGTGTTTTAAAACTCCCTAGAAAATAATTGCATTGAAGCATTTCAAAGCCAAGTAATGACTCTTTGAAAATTACCTACACTTTTGTATGCTAATGGGCGTTTGACAGATCAGTGGGAAATACAGATAGCCTCAGGCATTATCATACCCATGGTAATTTCAGAGTATTTGAAAAGGAGCCACATACAAAGACCTCCCGTCCTTTAAATGTTCAAGTATGTGCCAAGATTTTGATATATTATACAGTTCGAGAACCCATTATTTGGGAGCAAAGTTAGTGATGGTTCATTGCAGAAGGAGATTTTCAAGTTAACGCAAAACTGTCATGGACTGCCAAGCAAAACTCAAGATCGCAATTTCTCCCTGGAACTGAGAAATTATATGTGATTCCTTCGCATAAATTGAATTTTAAACAAAATCTCACCCAATGTGTGATCCTACCATGTTTCTTTTTTTATAGAAACAAAGTAAAAACTACTGCATCTTCAAAATGGGAAATCACATCTTCATTGTCTTATAGAAGATGGTCCTTAATATGCATAATCTTTGCATTTACGTGACTAAATGGTCACCAATATATTTAATACTCTAGATATTGTAATAAAAATGATGGGAGAAAAATTCTATTTTCTGAATTTTCGGATATATTTATTAATTAAATCCACTATCAGAATAAAATAGACATGAGAACAAGATAGGAACCCCTATAAATAGAGAACATGTCATAATAGTAAAAAATAACTTTCCATTATCATGCATCTTTATGGGATAATTTATATCCCTTTATTGATATATATCATTTTGAACTTAGCTTTTCTCCTCCATTAGGCCTGGCGCCAGAATGGACTTCGGTTTGCATTTAACATGACAGCGGTCAACTCTTCTTAAATGAATCTGTCATAGTTGCTAGTTTTCACGGCGTCTTCGATTTATTGAGGAGGGTTGGAGCAAAGGTGACAAGAAAGAATGATAGCGCTTAACCCACTTTGAGATTGATAAATACAAAGCATTGTCAGCAATCTATCAGTTAGTATGAAGAATGCCAATGTCCCTAAATTTAAGAGTTAATCACAAGATCAGTATATAGATAAAATCTCGATGTAGGAGAAAGCCTACTGCTGTGAACCAATTAAGACGAGCCATCAAAATTTTGAATAAATCAATAGTGTCAGTATTGTACTTGAGAAACAGTGTTTAAATAACTACAAGTCTTTCGACTAAACTTTAAGAAACAGTTACATTTGTATCTTTGAAAATGACCACACATTTCCAGTTGGCATTGGTTTTTATACCTATACCTATCATCATGCTCTCTGTTGTCTCTTGAATATATTTTGGAGAAGTCCAGTTAGCCCTCGTCGACCACTCAAATTAGCCAACAACGGGCATTATTAAATTTCAGAAAATATTTCAAGCAATCTAAACTCACTACCGCACTTTTTTCTATTATCATTTTTGGAGTATCAAAAAAAATTATTCAAAATTAAACCGTATGTATTATTAATTGTAAGCGCAGCCATTGTATTTCTCCTCTTACGCTGTCCATAATTTAACGAATTACTACAGAGTGGTAAATTCAAATCTCTTCATTTAAATAATACGTCATTCACGATTGCCTATCCGTAACTTGCAAATCTGAAGGTAGGATTTTGTTTTAACGCATTTCGTCTTATAAAGACATGAGTTTTGTTTAATTCTGTCAAGTTAAACTCGTGCATATTTGTATGATCGTCCAATTTCATCAGTGTTAAAGGATAATATATACAAGTTTCAAATTGTGGTTTTAAACCGACTGATAACTCTCAAAATCGAAAAAGGGGAAGGGAGTAGCCATTTAATTTTTTGGAATTGCAACGGACTTAATAAACTCTAGTTATCAAATAAAATAGAGGAATGTTTTGCCGCGAACATTCAATTATCTGGTCAGTCAAATCGCTTTTTAATTAAGCCAACAAGTGGGTGTAAAGATTAGTTGATTAGGAGGTAAAGTGTACAGAATTAATTATTAGGAATCATAAAATTTGAAAATAAAGATAAGCTACCACTTTTGAAGTTAGTTTCGACCAATTTCACTGAATCTCGCTCTTATTTCCCACTAAATACTAGCCTCTTCAAACATATCAGATAATTGTTTATTCTTTCGATTTATCCCTTCTCTTCTAATTTATTACAAACGATCTTCGCATAATTTTGTTTACCCTTTAATAGCTTCCTAGTCCGAAGCATTTTCACATTCTTTCTTGGCCCCCTCTAGAAAATATGTACCACCAATCTTCCTTTGAAGTCAAAACATTCCTTGACTGTCCCTAAATAAATTATTAGCTTGCAACTGAAATCTGACGATTCAGTACATGCATTCTTCGGAATTATGAAGGAATTATGATCTTATTCCTGTTATTTCAAGGGCTAATGAATTATTTTTTGAATTACATTATTTTGAAACATTTCTAAGTCTAGAAGTGCTGCTATTTCTGAATGCATCGAATACTAATTTGGATGTGACAGAAAAACAAACAGCAAAAGTGACATGAATGGCAAACTTAGAATGTTGACAGTTTTCATTCCAAAACAAATCCAGATGAGAAGGAAGAATACAATCCCTTGCTCAAATAAATGTCAGCCTAATTTTGCGAATATCCCGTTATCCACTTTTGACAAGCTGACGATCTTTTATTGTTGGATAAAAGGGATTTTTTCATAAAATACTTCAAAATCTGGCATTTTCTCAACGCACCTTGATTTTAAACAAAATTTTAGAGGTAATTTCCCTGTTTTATAAATTTATTGAAGGAAATTAATCGGGATTAACAGGTGAATTATGCCTTTATCAAACAATTAAAATATGGGCGAAAAATTTATCAATCATGAGTACTCATTAAATTTAATCAACTTTCCTCATTTTTATTATATTCTGTTTTTTCACTATTTTCTCATTATGAATCTTCTGGGAGTCTGATCTAATCTGATCTAACTAGTTACACAGCATGGATAACATTCTAAATATTTGTACTCAATATACTTGATTAATAGGAGTGATGAAAGTCGGAGACGAGTTTCTTGAAACTGGAAAGACCAATACGGAATAAGTTGCTATTGGTGCGTCAGATCTTAAAATTTTAACCTCTTGAGAAATCGAAGACCTTTTATTTCGGTTGAACTTGAGATTTAAAGGGAATCTGGTAGAAAATGAAATAGATTTCTTTTTTAGGAGTGAAGGTGAGAATCGTCTGTTTTTCTGGATTGCTACATTTTGTTGGTAATTTCAAATTCATTTAATATCAGAAGCAAGTGAACATGTGAATTGAATAGGACTAAAACAGAGCATTGAAGCATTGTATTCAAAATTAGCCGGCTATATAGTGATAGATAATTGCTTATCCTCTTTTGAAAAACTTTTCAGCTTAACTGCGGCAACCTATGCCGAAAGAAATAATTTCGAGGCGCCCAGATAATGCTAAAACTTTATGTCTATCTGATATTTAGCTGTATTTTATACTGGCAATGGAATATTATTTGGAAAATTAACTTCCCAGGCATGAAAACATTCTTTTACTCATTCCAACTCGCTAACGCTCATGATTTTCTGCAAATTCCTCCTATCATATTTAATAAAACCGCCGTTGGCACAACAGTCATGTAAATATCAAGCAAAATACATGTGGATACCGTCTGAAGTTGGGTCCACCCGTGGCCCATAATTCATAGATATACGAATGCTTGTGAAATGATAATATCTCACAAATTCGTTGAATGTTTTCCAAGTAGAGTGAAGCAAGATCATTTGGACTTTGTCGAAATTTTGTTTTCCAAAATCATTTCAATGGTATTTTATGCGTTTATAGTACCGTAGTAATTCCCAGTTGTTATGCCCAAAACAGCAACTGGTGTAAATTCGTCTGGCTGTACTTAAGTTTAGAAATGTTGTTGCCATTTTAGTTATATATACCTGAGAAAGTACAAAAAGAGATCCTATTTGATCTTAGGTCAGGAACTTAAGAACTTGAGAAATTAATTTCCTCATATAACCAAACTTAATTCTTAATTATTGACTATACTGTACTTAAGAGACGTTCCAGGCAAATAATTACAATTCTCAGTCTTGTTTAATCCCGGCTGGTGCGTAATATGGTGGTGCATTTCTGTCTGCGCACAGATATCTTTATCACTAAAAACGTGCGACCTTTAGCTAGACGTCTGGGTTCTATCGTCGGAAACGGTTTGACCTCAATGCATAACTATTAGGGAGCCTACGTTGTTTATTGATGGATGTCAGTCAAAAGTAAGAAATATTTATGTACCAAAAATATTATCTCGGGGAATTGGTACACTGAAGGCGCGATGATTTGCATGCTCGTCTACAAAATCGGAGGTCACGGGTTCAATGACCATCAGTGCATACCAGTAAGTGGAATAACCAGTCACACTGGTTAAGTTTGGCTAATCAAAAGGCTGGTAAAAAACACGATTTTCTCAACAAGAAGGCTAAATAATGCCACCTCTAACCTGAAATGAGAGCTACAAAATGCTTTTCTGAATAGGCTTGGAAATTATTATTATCTCAAAAGATTCATTTGCGTGCATACTAACCCATAACACACAGTCATCTAGTAAAGAAATTAATGATTGAGTAAAACTGACCACATGCACAATGTCTTCATTGTGAAGGATCTTGGTTTAGCGATCAGTCGCAGATCCGCAAACTAACTATCATGCCTGCTCTTCTGTTTTTTTTACCGATTGGTTAATCCTCCTTTGGTATACTTCATTTTCTGTTCAAATACAGCACTTGGCATTTATAGGTTTAAGTTACTCTTTTCATAAGGTCTGGCGACTACTGTAATATGGTGACAGGTGCTATTAACTGGAACCAAACATAATTAGAAATGAGAAAGCTGAAACTGTTTACATACTTGACAATTTATTTGTCGACACAACCTAACCAATATCGGTTTTGTTAAGACTAGTCTTTATGATATCATGGTGGCCTTCAGATATATTACTTAATTAAGCAAATTCCACGTCAAGAGACAAAGCCAGGTCTCTCTCGTGTCATATTTCCTACGTACCCGTATCTGACAGAGAGTTGTATTTATTCACTCTCTAGCTAATTAAGTTAATTTACAACATGTGCAAATAAGGGTTTGTACTTACGAAATATTTGTGGTGTGGCTCGATCTATTCACTAAATGTTGCTCCGCCAGTCTGGATTTAACATTATCATTCGTGGTTAAATAACAAAAGGAGAAAGATTAAATGTTGGGCAAATAGAAATTATAAAATAAAAGGTTTACGATAGAGGACAAACATGTTTATGCTACAGAAAAAAAACATTCTTTTGCTTTCTGAAACTAGTATTGTTATAATTCCTAAAATATTACAAGAAATTTAAAACTTTTAATTATGCAAAGCAAATGAAATTGATTAATAGGAGGGCAAATGAATGATAAGAGGAAACGGATCAAAGAGTTATGGGGATCAGAAGTCATGCCTCATATGATTTTTGAACTTGGCTTGTACAAAATCTGGTAAATAAGCAGTTCGTGTTGCAAAATTTAACTTTCACTATAGGTATTCTGAACCGCAGCAAATGCTTGTCTGCGTCGTTCAGCGCTTACTGATAGGCGGTTTTTAATTAAGAAGCGCCACTCTTCCCGCTTCATTTCGTTTTTTCTTCAAATGGTCGAGAACCCATCATTTTCTTACTTGTTTACAGTTTTGATATCTGTCTTTTTAAATATTATTTCTTTTTCATTTCCTTTTATTTAACAAAACAGAATCGTGAATTCCGAAGAAAATTACGGAGGATATAAAATTAATAATTTTAGCATTAAGTCACCAAAGGTTATTCATCATTAGGAAAAGTTTGGTAATTGTGAAATAACACTAACAATTTCACCAAGGAAGTCCTGCCAAATAGGGGAAATGAGTTGTCGATAAAATTATATTTTCCATACTTTATGATCTTCTCTTTAAGAACTTACCTGTTCTTGATAAGAAAAAATACTCTACCTACCTTCTCAAAGCAAGTAAGTAAATTGCTCTTTCAAAACGTCCGCTTTGTTTAAACTCTTCAGAAAAATTACTCTTGCAAGATAGGAAATGAATCATATCAAGTTGTAACAGAAGTTCTGTCCATTTTTTAATTTGAATTAAAGTGAAAACTTCGTAAAAAACACATTTATTTAGTATTTGACATAGTCAACATTTTTATTAATTACATCTTCCCATCTTTTCATAAGTTTTCTGATTCCTTCTTTATAGAATTTAGCCAGTTTCGACTCAAACAAGAAATTAGCTTCATTTCGACCTCTTTTCTTGAAGTAAGCTTACGTCCCATTAAATGATTCCGTATGCCCCTGAAAAAATAAAAATCGGTTGGTGCAAGATCGGGTGAATATGGTGGGTGATACATGACTTCACAGCCAAATTCTTCAACGAGATCTCTGGTTGCTCTTGAAGTGTGGAGTCTGGGATTGTTATGATGCGGAATTGATTGATCAAAGAAGGCCATTATTCTGTCGTTGACTGCTTTTAAATGAGTTAGCTGCTGACAGTAAACTTCAGATGTTATTGTCTGATTGCCACCCATTAGTTTATAATAAACAATTTCCTTCAGATCCCTCCATATACACAAAAGAATTTTTTCGGGTGCAGTCCACTTCTCGGTTGTGGAAATGGCTTTGAACCACGACTTAGCCACTGTCTTATGAGCTTAGCATTGTTGTAAAGGATCCACCACTTCTCACTGCTGTTAGTTCTGATTCGGTCTAAAAAAAGGTGCCTAAAGTTCACGAGAACGCAGTGAAACACAACAGATCCCATGCTGTTGCTTATTGATTTCTGGCAAATCGTGTGGGACCCATTTTCCAGCCATCGAGACATTGCAAAGTCCTTTCATTTCCCTATATATAGTGGTATGGCGGCTTACGTCAAAGGTTGTGCTCAGTTCTCTAGTAATGCAGATTGGATTTTTACCAATGGAAACTTGTAATTACTCAGAATTGAGTTTTTTGAGCATCCTGGTGTCGGTTTGTCTTTCAGGCTGAAGTCATCCTTTTTGAAACCACCTGCAGAAACCACCTTCTGCAGGTCCTTTCATTCACAACATCATTTGTATAAGTGTATTTGAGTGTTTATGCTGCTCAGCTTGCCATATTTCCTTGATGAAATTCAAACGGTAAAATATGCCTGATACGCTCTTTATTTGGGGTGTACATTAGAGCTAGAAAGAGTTATTAATGACGATAATTATCACGCAATCTGAAAGAAGAAAAAAATATTTTATTAATTACCATAGATAAGCATATAACATTAACTAATTAAATTGAAGTAATTGTGCCCTAAATACATAGCTCACAATTGGACAGAACTTCTGTTACAACCTGATATAAGAAAATCGAAGCTAAATATAAGGTGAATTCTTGACTGCCGTCTATATCGAATCGTAGATTTTTTTTAGATTCCTCTATTCATTCGCATGACTGGATGCGCTTCACTTGAAGAAGGTCAGGCAATCTTTGTATTAATTTGCATCGAAACGAAAATTTTCCCATTCCTATTCTACCGATCCATGTAATATAGTGTTCTGACTATGGACAGTTGTATTCATGAGTTTTAGACTGTCGTATAGACTTCAAATAGAAAGGTATTAATTGTACAGTGAATATGTTTTAAAAGACATTTCATTATTTTGCGTTTAATTCAATAGTTATCATTTACAACAGAGGGATGGAGAAATTGGGAAGGACCAAATAATTGGCAAGAATATTATAAAGTTTTGCTAGAATTTTACCGGGAAATTGTACTATACCAAATTACATTTCTACCATTTCCTAAGGTTGAAAAATTAATCAGAGATCCAGATTAGTAGTAATAAACGCTAACGAAGTAAGGATTTGACATCTTCAACATAGGCTTTCTCTAATATGCTATCATCCACTTTTGTTTGTGGTGGCGTGGATATTTCGCAATTTTAAATGTCTCTTACCTTCGTCATTAAGTTCTGTGTTCATTTCTTGTCAGTAGAATTGTTTACAGACTCTATGGTATCAAATTTTCTACCCTTTATGCCTTACTTTGTTTCTTGAACAATGGTAAAAGTCCAAAATTTTGTAACAAAATGAATAAGAAATCGTACCTGTCTCCTTTCCACCTCATGGTAATAGAGTTCAAAGTTATTTGGAGGCAATAGCTTAGCAAGTTTTCCCCGCCCAGCGGAGTAGCTCTGAAGTCGTAGCCGTGCTTATCATGTCTCCCGAACGCCCTAGAGTAAGCGTTAGGAGTAGTATTCGTAGAAAGGAGACGTCTGTTAGTAGCAAACTATTTATGATCGTGAAACACAAAGTATATGAAACATTTATATATGCAGGGATAATTCATTGAGGTTTACACAAAAACGTCCGATGGAATCACAAGACACATATAAGTCAGTACAGATAACAGCAATGAAAAGGAGATGTAAGTTGATTAAAGACATCACATTAAACGCAGAAGAAAATTGATTAAGTGAACTACCACAGTGGCACATATCAGTCCGAAAAAGTAGGCTCCGAATACGATAGTTTTCATCAATATTTCGTGGTTCACACGTTTTATCATAGAATACAGGCAATATTGGTTGATATCTTTATAACTACCCATGGCGAAGTTAAAAACAACCGAAGAAAATGTAGTTCAGACGTGGCTCTAATGTAACACACAGGAAATACTCATCAAAAAGCTTTTCGGGACATCTCTTCAAAGCCTGTGATTAATTTTGCGAAATAGCTTAATGTGCGTACGAAAAGTGTTTTTTTTAATATAATTAATTTAATTGGTGCTTTGAATTGCAAAAAAATAACTTCCGATCCTAGAAACCTCTCACGTGACAAATCACACTTTCAGAACAGAAAAAGTACAGCGACTTAAATAATTAGCTAGTACGAATGTGCCGACGAAAACTCCATGAATACAGTATTTTGGGTCCAGTGTAACAATTTTAAGGAACGGTTCTTAACATGTACAATGGGAAAACTCAAAGGTAAGTATAAACTTGCATAGAGTTATAACCAGTTTTTAAAAATACTTGTGGAGAATATAAGTCGATATTTGAAATAACAATAATGCCGATTGTAAAGCTACTTTAGGATTCGGACCGAATTAGACTTAACCTCACATCACAGAACTAAGGTTTTTCCTAAGCCTTTAGTGAGTGAGAAGACCAAGAGTTGGGTTGAATACTTAGAAATGAATGAGAGATGAAGATGTAGGAACAAGAAGTGAGAGGAAAGAGGAAGGCGTTGGTATTGAGCGAGTATAACCCAAGTTGTGAGAAGCAGGCTCGATTTTATATGCGATGGGGGAGTTGAGTGGTTGTGTGCCCGTTGCTCTTTACTGAGCAACGAATGACAATTCATCAAATGACTATTAGATATAAGTCAGTATGAGTGCAATACACAGGGAAAAGGAACAAACCTATGAGTCAGAGTAAGCAGTGACTATATATTTCTATATTAACATTTCATGCCTACATGTTCCTTGCCTGAAGTGCCAATAGTAGTAATTAACAAACTAACAAACGATTTCAAACTTTCTATTTTGAAATATTTAAAAGACAGGAATGTTTAAACTTTCATTTATTCCGATATGATTCCGAATTCTTTCAAATTATATTTTAAGATCAGTGCTAATTAAACTTCGAGAGCGTTCAGGGAAAATTCTTTAGAAATGATAACTGTGCAAAAATTAGAATTTGGTCGTTGTAGTTCACTAATGAAAAAGAAAATTATCGTAGCTTTATCGTGTCCAGTTTAGCAGAGTTTATCGAAATTGCCACTATTCAAACTTAGTATCTCTCAATAAGAGGAAAAGAAGGCAAAATTGCAATAAACACATTTTGCTGGGAAACCAAAACCCATAAGAGGGAAATGATAAATGAGGCTAACACCCTCATGAAAAGATTGAATTATATACATCTGGAAATAAATCATAGATGTCTATACAAACAAAGGGAGAATATATAACTATTCGGATATCAAAATAAACCAATCATTCAGCCTCATCAGAAAACAAAACGCTATTACTCAAAAATTATTGGAGACACTTTTCAATGTAAATAAATGTTGACATATATTTCTATATCACCTATTCTCAGCGTATCTCCTTAAAAATACTCTTATTGAGGCTAACACGATCAATAATAGGCGTGTTAATGTCTAGCCACTGTAGAATTAAAAATAGCGGATAAAAATGTAGTGACATAAAATATAATGGTTATCTTAATGACAATAAAAATAGTTATCTTTTGAAAAATTGAATTAAGCCTGTTAGTGCTTCGATTTGTAAAAAAGACTGTATAACATTTTTCTATCAGAGAAACAGACAAACTAGCATATTCCAGTATAAAGATGTAATTGGGTTTGCAGACAAACAACTTCGAGAGCAAATAAGCCAATAAAAATGACCTAAAAAGGTATGACCTGAATTTTAATTACTTCAATAAATCGTTGTGATTTAAGTACTCTATTGCTCAGATTTATGAGTGTTGTAAAAGACAAAGATTATTAAACTGTCCCACATTTAAAAATTGCTCCAAATTCTAAAATCATTCCAAATATTTTTAATTAAAAGCTGTAAGCTATTTGTAGTATACGAGAGAGAGCTTGGCTGTTAATAAAGGTAGAGATATCTTAAAGATCTAAGCAATATAAATTTTAGTTAAACTTTTAACCCTCCAACTTATTCCAGATCTTTTCAAGGTGACAGTGGTCTCCATGGACTTCCTACCGCTTTGTAGTGGGGTTCTTGAATCTTGAAAGAGCAGTACATCAGCATGTGTTTTCTTTCTAACATCAATTCCTCTAAAGCTGCATTCTTTGTAGACGTATCAAGGATCACATATCTTTATTACCAAGTTTAACCAAAAATTATTTAGGTCCTCATTGCTATCCACGGCGGAGTTAAAAGCATTCGAAGAAAGAAGTAAGTTGAAACAAATATGCAACGGTATTTTAAAACATTTTCCACATCCATTTCAATACAGTCGAAATAAATTAACTACTTCACGCTGCCAGCACTATTTTCCCACCTTGTGCTGCTACTGAAGTTTCATTAGCGGAATCTTACTGGCAATAAGAAGTTCTACTAAATATGCTTCCAAAAGTTTATATTCTGGAAGTAACAATTTTGCAACTCTCCCGAGTTTATTACCAATGAGAATTGTCGAAAATGAGAGGTGTTTTCATGACTAATCCTGGCGGAGTTAAAGACGTCTTAAGGAAAACAGTCTAATAATTGTTCATATTGCGATTGGTTTGCCAAATGAAATAGCTTAAATTATGTACCAAAAGCCGTTTCAGGTTAACTAATTTGATTAATGCATTGTATTATTAAGACTGGTAATACAGATTTCTACTTAATAGTAGTTGATATTTAACAAATGAAATGAGAAAAGGCACTTGAATCCGTTTTAACTTCATAACTACCAATTTTAATCGGATAAATATTTGCTCAATGCAAATATGTCGGCAAAACGCAGCTGTCTAACATTGCATTTAATGTAGCATACACAGTTTCAGACACAAATCCAAACCTACCCGACGAGAAAGCTGAGAGACAATTGTAAACTAGAACTGAGATATAATTGCGTTTTTAGACTAATTGTTTCCGGGATATGTAAACCTATACTTATACCGCAAATATGGTTCTTCCGGATTGATAATTGAAAAGGTTATCATTGATTAATTCCGACTTTAAATCTCCAAGTTTCAAATTTTGTAAAAGTGATGGTGGCTAAAGCCATGAGCTTATCAACCCAATTTTGCCTAACAGTCAATATTAAAAAAAAATTTTTGAAGTTATTCTAGGGAAAGTATATGAAACTTACGGATTACATAAGGGAGCATAATAAGAAAATCAAATTTAAAACTTGAGCTGAGTTGTGAATAAAATCAAAACTCAGTGAACTCAATCTCTTCAATCGTCACCTTTTATACTAAGATCATGTTTCAAGCAGATGTGCAAATAGTAGGAATTATCATTATACGCAGTCAAGGAGAGTGTTCTCCGCAGATGGTATTTGAATTTCATCCAAGGTTAAATTTTTAAACAGAAAGTTAAAAGAAAGAAGTTCGACAGATTTTATAGATTTCTCTGACCTAAAACTTTACACACTTTGGTCAAACTAGTATCATTTAACTAGATATTAACTTTGTATAGTGCAGAAATGATTTTTTTAGAATGTTTTCCACCATCAATAGAATTAATGTGCTATTCATCCTTCGGCAAGTGAATAATTAAAGACGTTCTTTAATCATCTGAAACAAGAGGGCGCTTTTAAGAAAACCATGATTAAAATCGGCCAAAATAGAAAAGATTTCCTCAAAGAATTTAATCACAAATTGCTTTTGCATCCACGTGATCGAGAAAAGCACGCACGCTTACAATATTACACGCGTGTCTAGAGGTATGGACAGGCGGGTGGTTAGACGGACACGCAAGCGTGAAGGGTTTTAACTGCACACGCCACACAATTCTCCTAAACCACATATCCCTTTGCTTAAATCATGTCAGATGTAGCACTGATGCTGAGCGATAACGCAAGCCCTCAACGCCTGAAACTTCCCCTTCGTTCTGCTCGAACACCTTCACCACCACGTCGTCATGCTTCTCCCACCAACAATTCCAGCTCTCACTCAATATCTAAAGCCGCTCGACTTGTATCTGCCATCCAAATGGGTCATACAAGATGTCTTCGAAGGTACATTATCGATCTTCTGGATGAATATTCAAACCAAAAACCAACTTCACCCTCTATACATTGCAGCAGCAGTATCCTCGATCGTAGAGAAATTCCACCTCGACCTGATTATGAATGGATTACAGCAAAAAGGCAGTTATTTTTCAATATTCAAGGAAGCGCTTATGCTACAGATTTTGAACAAACCTCTAGTCCCCTAATATGGGCTGTGGATTGTCGAGAATGGTCATGCTTACGTCTCATGTGTACGATACAGGCGAAGGAGCAAGAAAGCTCAACAGGCGAATACTTTAGCACATTTCAAGGAGCTGTATACAATCCTAGCCAACCTCAACCAGTAAGAAGGCGGATTATAAATACCAATAGTTCAAGATATATACATTCTCCGTCTACTTCACAAAATTGTGTTTGCTGTGCCCCAGAGAGTAGTTCAAGCCGTCCAAGTGATATTGATGTTTTTGATCATGAAGATATTCCTGTTTCGTTAAAAAAGAGACTTCGTCCTTTGGCTAATGTAATGCTAAGCGTGTCTTTCTCCAACCTTTGTAGCTCCGCTAATAACTCCAGTACCAACAATAGTAGTATAGGTCCATCTAGTCCCGCATCCAGAAGTTTTCTTGATATACGATCATGGAAATCTGCTCAGAACAGTCCGAGAAGAGATAGATCACCAGCTAGTAGGTCTCCATTTTCCGGAAATACAAAAGCAGCAAATTCTATCGTGCTTGTTGGCCGATTAAATGCAAATAAACCCCCTTCGCGTCATTGGAAAAGACCAACACCATATCGAACCTACTGGATTCGTGGTTCCTATACTTATCAATCTGTTTTGGATTACTTCTTCGCAACTGGCTATGAAATGGTGGGCACGCATTGTTTAACTAGACAAGATATGAAAGTAGACTGTGAACACTGCAAACAGGACGATGACTATTCAGATTATCCTAACTATCCCACTGGACCACTAGACCCGCGAAACGATATATTTCATGATCACTTTAGCCAACTTGAGCGAGTTCTTCAATCATCGGGTGTTTCTGCGAACCGTTTAGACTCTGTAATGGCATTCAACGCCCTAGCAATTAGTGCAGGACGTCGATTAGCTGGATGGTGTTGTCATGGTGCAGAGGGTGACCCCACAAGTGGATCTTATCCTGATGAACCTCTGATTGAATGGCGAATCCTCTCAACACTAATTGATCATGGGTTGAATGAGTTTGAGTGGCTAGAATTTCTTTCTCCCCAACAAAACTTTATTGGTCATGCTCTGTGTGTCCTCGCATACCCAATTCATAGCTGGAGTCGAGCTGAGGCTGCAAGTTTAGTAAGTCATCAAACAAAGAAGACATCTGGAACGTTTCCTGGCTTTAACAGCACTGGAAGTCGGAGATTTCGAAGAAGATCATCCTCACCCTTGGGACGAGATAGAATTAATCCTCAGCTGCCACCTGCTCCTCTCGGTGCCGCTCTAAGACGGCAAGCATGTCTTTTATTGATTAATCTTTGGTCTCTGGGTGCATTCAATTCTCACCATATTGTGAGACGAAGGAGTGGTGGAAATACTGTTTCCAGTAGCAGAATTTGGGATCCAAGGCCTAGTAGTCAAAGGAGTCACAGCTACACCGCAACAATGGAAGGTGGCGATCTACGTCGGATTATGCTTAAAACTATATCTTCGCGATCGGACGAAATGCAAATGGTAAGTAATTAAATAGTTACGATTCATTATTTAGTTCGTTTTCTTAAAATAAGCATTTGGTAAAAGCAGAAGTTGAGGTTTCTTTACTAAAATAATTAAAGGAAGGAGAGAATAAGTCTGCTTTGTGGATTTTTGAGTTTTTAAGTCATTACTCAGCTCAAACTGATAAGAAGTGTTGTAATTTTCTTATTATTCGTTAAGACTATCAATCAACCGTCTCTTATCAAAGGTCACTAGAAGTTAGATCAGAATATATCAAGGACCATTATTGAGCGCTTGAATCCCCTTGATTTTAGTAGATTTAAATTTAAAAATTAATATTTTTCAATAAACTCTCGTGGGTATGCGAAATTTAAAAAAAATATTTGTTTGCTTTTCTGTATTTCTTTTTGTTCAGTTAACATTCAAAACGAAACTTAATTAAAACCTTTTTTGACACGAACAACGCTTTAATTAGCTAGGTAGATAATATAAATTCCATCTCCAGTTGAAATGCTTCCGATAACATCACACGAATAAATTATCTTAATTTGAGTATTTTGCATAAAATGAAACCCGCTTTCAAAGAACATTAAATTTCTGATTAACTTTAGAAAGAAATGATAAATAACTATGGAAAATGACAAAATATTCTGATGTAAATAGAAAATAGAAAGATAAATCTCCCGGAAATTTCCAAATAAACTAACTTCTTCTCATTCCCATTCATTGTATTTAGAATGTTGTTTAAAATTTGTTTAAACTGTAACATAATGTAACTTTAATTATATTTTGTGATTTATACCATAAACACTATATATTTTTTGAAAAATAATATATAATTCATGTATCCTTTTTATTATCCGAAGTATAAACTAATGACTTTTGTATTTTTGCATTTAGAGAAAGCATGTTTGTTGGAAAAACAACACAGTTTATAATTTTTTCCACCTAATTTCGTTTATTTAAAGTAAAATAGAAAATTTTTCCCTTTCATTTTCAATGACTACATAAGTAGCTATTGGTTCAGTACTCTTAAGTGTTATTAAAGATTATTATCTATAGAAAATGGAAAATTACAACTCCAAACTGAATGAGAGTATTAGAATTCCAGGAAAGGCAAAACAGATTTCTAAGGAGCGTTGAGAGGAGTATGCAGAAATCAGAAATAAAGACAAGTTGAAACAAACAATTTTTGCCTAGTTTAAATTTTGATCTCATCTGACAGAGTGGGTACTGGTGGCTGCGTTAAGTCTTATAGATTTAAAGCTTTGATTTTCCTTAGTCGTTCCACTTGGCTTTTGAATGAGAGTTAACGTCCAGGATATTAAGTGTCTGATGACAGTTTATTTGAAGTAGTTATCTGATGCCGCTAAGTCACTAAATTTTTTCTCCTTATACCCATGAGTTGACAAATGATTCCATCTAATTAATTTTGACCTGATAGAGGTCACAAAATCCAGTCACGATGGAGTCGAATGAACAAATAAGGCTAAAACACTCAGTAATATTGAATGGGAAAAAAAAGCATTAGAACGTCTCACAAAGCTATTACACAGTTTAAAATAATTTTTAAATAAGTTGAGTTTTGTGAATGTGAACGTGAATTTTGAATATTGTGGGGTTTTTTGCATTCCAATTGATTTTTTCTAGTCTGGGACTAATAGTATTTAAGAATGGAGACATTCAGTAATCAAATATTTACTCATGTCCAATTTTTCATAACGATCAATATCGGATGTAAATTTGCATTTGGATGAAATATAACCAATTTACAATGAGTTGTAAATTCAAATAAAATCTAAGTTATTATATAAGTTTTAATCGGAATTATCATTCTCGTTGCCCACAGCACAGCACCAACATAAAATTTTAATCATGGGAGAGCATCTGAATATGGAGAACAACGAACGAGTTAAATAAGACAGGAAATAGGGGTTGGGGTTTCCGTTCACAACGTTCAGAACTCAGGGATTGGATAATCTAGTTCCGTGATTGGTCGCGCCACATCGATTTATTTTATTTCTTTATTGCCAAGGACTAATAAATAAGATTGATACCGATAAAGTTAACATTGGCTTAACAAACTACAACTTTTATTATCTTGTTATTAGAAAATATTTTTAAAATATAAATTTTCAATTCTTTTATATTTTGGTCAAACTATTCCAACTCTGTATTGAATTAATCCAATTGGATTAAACTTGATAATTTTATTGCCTGCGCCGTAGTAAAATTATTGCTTACACAAAAAGTTTATCTTATGGAGGTATCGGTTGAATTTCAGGATTTTAAAATATGTAATATTTTTACTGCCATGAGATATTATTAATATTTTTTTATTTTCTAAGTAGAAAAATGGCAGTGGAACTAAAAGTAAATGAGGTAATTCAAAAATCAAAATAATTTGCTTTATTTTTCTTTGAGTAGATACAATTTCGGAAGCTCTGCTAACTTGAAATTTTTAGTTATCTCATCTCTTCTGTGCTAAACTTGTAAACTGCAAATTGTCATTTAAGATCATTTGCCTTCTCAAACTCGGGAAGAAGAAATGATTTCAAGTGGAAAGAACGACTCTTACTGTTTAAAAAAATGCCAGTTATAAGCGCTGAACATCGCGGATAAGCATTCGCTGCAATCCAGAAAACAAATAGTGGAACTTGAATTTTGGAAAGTTAACTGCACATTTATCAGATTTTGTACAACTCCAGTCCATAATTCGATTTGATTAAGATTCTCTGATGCTTTGAGATTGCTCTCTCAACTTTTCGCCCCTCCCCTTTATCATATGTCGGGCTCTATTTTTATGTCAGTTGCTTCCCGCAATTATAATTTGTAAGTTTTAACTATGAGTTGACATAATAACATTCACTGTTAGTTTTTAATAAGATAAATATCTAATATACTAATCTAATAACCGGGAAAATGACTTTTAAATCTTCAACAAAATTAGTTCAACTCCATTTGTTTATTAGGGAAGGTACTTAGCATATTTTGTTGAAATGAATGAAACAAGTCGTTTTGAAGGCTTTTCAAGTTAAATGGCATTATTTTGAACATAGAGAATGCTCTTCGAATGAGCGGTCATGCTAAGATGTGTTTTTACATATAGCCCGTCTTCTTAATTTGGGGCTAGTTTTATCTTTCCTTTATTCTCATTGCGCTCTTTTCATTATTCCCTACTGTTACGTTTTCATTATAAATTTTTGCAGTTCCAGTACGAAACTGAACTCGACTTTTAAATAAAGCGGACTGTGTCAGTATCTCATGCTTTTATTCGTGCAAACACGGGTTATGATTTCATGGAAAAATATTAGCATGATCTGTATAATTTTGAGTGATCTTGCATAAATATTCCTGCCTAAAATGGAAAAGACCTGTTTATTTTTCTCAATTTGCCTCAATTTTCTTATTATTATGGGATGCCAATCGCATTTTTAGGGATCTTGAAAGTTTTAAAGATCGTGAAAAAGAAATGGCTTATATAATTGATAGTTAAGGTTTCCTAAACCAATAACTCAGTTGTATCAAATTCATTATGATAGTTTCCCTGTTAATGCCCAACCTTTTAAATATCAAAGAATACGGATATCAAAGAATTTTTCATAAATAATAATCGCGTGAGAGAAGAGAGGCTCATTACTAGATTTGAAGTAATAATTTCCATTAATTTAAGGAACTCTTGCCTGGGTGTCATTCTCAATAATGGCTATGTTGTAGACATTCACGATTTACCAAATGAATCCATTCAGTTTGCCACATCTAAAAATGTGTTTTTCTAACAATAAAATAAATTAATGTAAAGACGTGAAAACAAATTCGGTTGGCAAACACCTTTCTATTCACCGGTTTCAACAAGTATCATTTAATATCAGTCTTCAGTTAGGTGTCCTATTCTGTAGAAAACTAATAATCCAACACAGATGATAGACACTGGATTTTCCTTTCAAAAGGTACTTATCGCATTTATTTTTATTCAGTTGCAAGTAAATTTTATTTTCGTAATTATTCAGTCACTTTTTTAAAAATGTTCATGCGGAACAATCTTGGAGGAATTTGCACTTTTAATCGCAGGACATAAAACAGAAAAGTTTAAAAAGATTAAGTTGCTGAACTTAGATTATTAAAAATAAAACTAAATAAAATAAAAGTAAAAATAACAATTTAAATTCTCTCCTTTATTGATTTAGCGACTTAAAAGTCAATTAAGTAGCATTAAGTATTTAGTGAAATATTTCAGTTTTGTTTGTAAAAGAAATCAATTTGATTAAAATTAATTTTCTTCCCGTTTTGGTGTGATTTAGGGAAAATGTATATCTCGAACAGGACACGTAACAGACAAACTAATAGATGCTAATTTTGTTAATATATATTTTATTTGAAAATTAATGAAAGATTAATATATTGGATGTAACGGATAAAATATATAATTAATAATGACATTTGTTTGTATTAACAATAATTAAGCAAAAACGCCCTTATCTTTATTGTATATTTGCGAAACCATTATACATTTAATTTGACTTAATATGACATTTTAAACAATTAGAGCTGAAAAAATGAAACTAATATACTTTGAACAGTCCAAAATCAAATGACATTCATATACATAATAAATTAAATTTAATTATTTTGTCCTAAAAGTAATCTAAATAATAATGAAAAATTAAAATAAGGAAGGGATAATTTCAGAAAAGGACTAGAATGGGACAAGTGATGAGATAGTTAAAGAAATTCATTCTCTTTTCACTTCCGGTTCAACTGCTACAGTCAATATATATATATATATATTTAGTGAAATAATTTTACTATCAACTAAGAAAAAATGCATTTAGGATCAAGTTTTTGTGACAGGACATTCCAGTTCATTTTCTAAACTAAGATATAAAGTCGGGAACCCATACTTTGAGTTACAATGAAAGTCAAATCATAAATTATCACCTAAAATAGATATATATGCTATTGTTTTATCAAGTAAAGTTGTGACAAAATAAAAGGTCCCAGACTAGCAGAAACTGTTGCAAGGTTAGGTATTGAACTTTAAATTTAGCTCTTTCATTTCAGATATTTAAAACAATAAATTACCCTATATCATGGAAGATTTTTTCGTGTTCTCAAATATTAGAAGAAAAATTAAGTTTCAAGACCGACTCCTGATTAAAAATTCGGTCAATAGGCACTAAATGTCATGGGTAAGCAATGCCATAATCCAGGGGACGAATTATGGAATTTGAACTTTGAAAGTATGCCA
The DNA here is from genome assembly GCA_900708905.1 of Hymenolepis diminuta. Classification (NCBI taxonomy): domain Eukaryota; kingdom Metazoa; phylum Platyhelminthes; class Cestoda; order Cyclophyllidea; family Hymenolepididae; genus Hymenolepis; species Hymenolepis diminuta. The sequence goes on from CAADRB010000007.1 coordinate 3,077,187, forward strand.
CTCATTTAGTAGATATTAAACAACCCCATTTCAAAAATCTAACTTTTCAGTATCGTCATTGTTCCTCCCCCTCATCCACCTGTCGGATTTTCAGTTAACCAATTTCAGATGCTTTTTGCAATTAAACACTGTAAAAGAATTAACTGTCCGAAATAATAATAATTTTAACCCTCTGTACAAGATCACCACTTTGATAAATCAAATATTTAAATAAAATGAGATAATAATTAAGTAATTTATACTATTAATTTAGGTTAAAATTGCAAAACCGTTGCGCTTTGAAATATTCTGCTGACTTTCAGAAATCATGGCAACTTTTGGTGAAAATATATTCCAATTCGACTTTTCAAATACAAAATTGCAAAAAGTCTTTTGCCCTGATGATTCCATAAAATAATCACATGCTCTTACTAATATATTTGGCCACGCATTTAATTTTCCATTTCTCTAGGGATTATTAGGGCAAAAGTGCTAATTTAAATAATTCAGATTTGAAAATATACTATTACAAATTATAATAATTAGTAAATAAATAGTACAGTAACTGAAAATATTTCGCTTATCGCAGAACGTTTTGTCCTTCCCGCTACACTGAAAATTTTTGAATTAAACCCGAGGGTGGAATGAAGTAATTGACTTTTGTCTCGCTGAACCTCATTTACAGTGGTAATGCCAAGTCAGTGGTATAGAAATCCAAAGAACTGAGTAACAACAAAATGACAAGTGAATGAATAAGTGGGCCTCTCAGAATATTTGTGATGCAAGCAAACACATTAGCAGGGATTCTCAATCTAGTATACCTCACTTTTCAAGTCTTTATAAAGGAGATGAAGTTTAGATAATGCATTCATTAGGAACTGTCCAATAGGATTAGTCAGAGCAAATCAAGACTGACTAGGATAATAAAGTCGAAAACTACAAAGAGTCAGGTTATATTTTAGTTAAAATGAATGAGTCACAAATATGTGAATCTTACTTAAAGACAGGACTGTCTCTAATAGGATATTATATATAAATTGAGTGTAGATTTATAATTTCATGTCTTAATACTTCTGATAACTCTGAAATCTGTCATTTACTTTTCAGACTTTAACTTAATGATTTTCAGTAAATCGCATTTGCTAAGAAAAATCGATTTCCTTATTATTATTTTTTTAAAGGATCTATACTCCCTTTACCTGAGAATTTAATAGTAAAATATTTTTAATTTTAATTGATAAAACGAAAAAACTATCTCTGAATCACCTTTATGAGGGACAAAGGCAGCTCAGTTCAATTTTCTACTTCTTTTGCAATATCCGAAGTAAATTTATCGTATTTAATCTGATAGCATATTCACTTGTGAATTGGTACAACAATCTCCAGGAAAATATAGTAAAAGTTATCGCCCGCTTATACTCAAGAAAAAATATTAAACCGCAAGATCTGTTCTTGCTCAATAAATTAGGATCTGAAAACAGTTTATTTTATTATATATGCCAAGAGTTTATTTTATAGATGAAAATATCTGTTGGAACAAGAGCGTTGTAAACGTTTATTTTATAATTAATACTTATATAATTAAAGAGAATGATACAAGTCATTTGAGGTATGAAATATTGCAAATAAATTTGAATTTAAGGCTATTAGAATGTGATTTTATTCAAATTCCACTTACCTTACTCAAAGGGCGCTGGACATGAAAAATTAATATCATTCACCCCTTGAGCGATTTAGCCTCAAGCGGCAGTTGGGATGGATAGACGTAAGCACGAGATATACTTTTAACGGAATGTTTGATGTTGTGAATTCACAAGTCTTTAAGGATTTGTTAATGAATTTTTCATTACACTAAAGTGCAATACAAAAAATTTCCCCAAATTTAAAATCTTAAAGATAAAAGTCGGTTTTATTTAAAATTAGGTTTAAATGCTTTCAAATACGAACATTTTTGCATAAATTTGCTTTCAATTCAAAATTTATTTACGAAAATTGATAAAATATTAGCTTTTTATACTCTTTCATGTAACCACTCTCTAAAGCGTACTGATTGTTGGTGCAATTCAATGTCGTTAGTTAGAAGGATTATGGATGACAGACTTGATCAAATTTAGCGTAAAATATAAACCCAAGTGGTAACAATAAGTAACAGTATTATCATGGTAAATTATATTTGTTTTCATTTCAAGGATCCTTTGGAATTCCTTCGACGATGGTCCTACTTCCAAGCGGTCTGGCGATCAGCTCTGTCCGGAACGCCACTTCCAGAACCGCTGAATGGAAATGTATCATCAGGTCTAGCACAACGCCGTCGACACCAGTCGCCCCACATTCAACACTGTCCAGTAGATCCCAGTGTATCAAAGTCTGAAAGTAGAAATATTCGAACATATCAACCGATTTGCTTGAGACTTCTCACACGTCGGGCAGTTCGCGGATACATTGCAAGAGCAGAAATGTCAAGAAGACATGGTTCGTCAGCTGTTCTAACTCCAGTGTTGACGATTCCGTCACTTCAGAGATTCCTAGGTTATTTCCATAGTCTGCATCATATGCTTGGAGCACCTCTTCCCGCGGCTTTACAAATCCTTTTGTCAACAACTGCGTCTACTTCTGAAGACAAATCTGCAATTTCACAATGCAGCGAAGAGGAAAATAATTGAGAAAAACTCACATATTTTCGAGTATATAATCTTTATTTCGAAAAATTCAATGTGTAATTAAAGTATTTAATAAAAGACAGAACCTAAGTGAGTCACTTCACTCTGTGTTGATTTTAAATTTGAGGACTAAGTGAGAGAAAGGTAAATTTTCCAAGTATAAGAATAAAGGCAAACTCATTTAATAGCTACAAGAGCTTGAGAATCATCGAAATTGCATTAAAGTGACATTTATTGATATGTTATGACATATGCTATCAAAGGCAGATCAATTGTACTTTTAGGCAATTATTCATAGAGGATGAAAATCAGGTTAATATAAACACTTTTATTTAAATTTTTATATGGCATATAATATTGCTAATGCCCTGTTATACGCGGTTGAATGCATTTAACGATAGTAATGGTGAAATGAATTTGTTTTTATTTTAAAATTTATACCGAAAAAAGAATATTTTCACTGCATTGTATTGTTTGTATACGCTTGAATCTCCGCGTTCTTTCAAGTTTTTTTCAAATAGCCAATACTGTTATTAATCAGAATGTTTCGCTGCCAAAATCGTCAGTATCAAGAAAAATATGTCGTTTAGCCGGCGAATTAACATGAAATTTGAGATTGAATAAACATTAAATTGAAAATACCTATTGTAGAAATAACTAAATGGTTATGTTGAAATAAGGTAACATTTATACGCTCAGGAAAAAATCCGGGTCTTGCCTTCTTAAACGCAGAAGAAATAACCGTCGAATAGGATAGTGAATTCGTGCTGAATGATGCCGCAAAGGTTTATCTATTTGACAAAAATCGCATTATTTGGAAGCTTAAACACCTTTGAATAAAACCAAATAGAAATAATAATTAAAATTGTTTTGAAAGTTTCTTCTGAATATAAAGTAAATTTCAGACAACTTTAGTCAAATAAAAGTACATTTCGTCATTTTCCATAATATAGGAGGGCACAAAAGTTGACTTTTTCCAAGTTAAGTACTAAATTAACTTTGTGACAAAAGCAACGAGGACTAATATCTCTATTAATGCTACTCTTTTATGGATAATAGGTACTAACTTAGAAGAAATTTGACAAAGATGATCGGTGCGAAGTTAAGTAGAATTTATGATTCCACGTTGACATTTCTGACAGGCTATCATTATTTTTACATTCGATGGATTTTACTGTTAATTAAAAAGCTAGCATCTGATTGGAGAGCGTTGCACTCTTTTAGGAACTAATTTAATTTTATTATTAAATATTGCAATATGGAAAAGTGCAGCATAAATTAAAAACAAATATCGTAAGTACTTTATTTTTGTCTACTGTATTGAAATTTTTTTGTGAAAAATAATTAAAACGTATAAAAATAAATATCGGTTTAATGTTTCTATATTATTGCCCAAATTAATAATTAAAACAAAGAACTGAAGAAAGATCTTTCTAAAATAGCTGAGCTTTTTTACTACCAATTATACAATCGTCCAAACTAAGGTGGAATAAGGTTGAAGAATGCGAAAAATTATCAACAGCGTTAAAGCCATCAGTAAAAATTAGTTGACTTTTCAAGCAAATTACAACAATTTAGAAAATACCAAGAATGATTAAAAGTTACTGTTAGAAGTTAGGTATTTTACAAAATAATTTTATTTGCTTTCTTTTCCTCAGACAAATTTTTCGTGTTTGTTTATTGTGAATTTTGACAACTGCATTTTAAGAATGAAGGAAGAACTATTCGATCAGAACTGAAAGATGTCTTGAATAACACGCGTGAAGATGGGCTCCTTTTCTAATTGTAATGCATGTTATTCCATGTGATGTTAAGAATTGTTTGAAATGCAGTGCAGTTTATCCTAAATTTGAGCTATTTTTAAATTTAACTAAGGATCTGGTTTAATTAACAGGCATAGGACAGTACAATTTTGTAGGAGGAAAGTTATTAATGGTCCAAAATGATGTTTCAAACAGAAAACGAAACATAAGTTAGAGATTATCTAAAATGATTTATTTTACACTTGATTTACAAGTAATTACTCTTGATACATTAGCATATTAAAAGCAAAGATATGTTTCGATGTTTTAACAATGGAAATAGTGTTTCAGAGGCTCACATGACAAGTCATAAAATTAATTTGAGCCAGTGACATAGTGGTAAACGTCCACGTCTACCAAATCAGAGGCTGAGAGATCGGTCATCATTAGCTCACACTAATTGGTGACGTAGATTGCAAACCGCACTGGTTAACTCTTATCACCAAAGAAGACAACAGAATGGAAGTTTCTTTCAACTTATTTAAAGTGCAATGAATATTTTGCAAGAGGTTTGAATTTGAGAAAGATTTATATAGTACGATTGGTCAATCACTCCATTTAAAATTCCTTTAAATATTGGTGAGAAATTCCGTATAATACATCTTTCGTCAAGTAGATAGCATTTGAGTGGAATACTTTGTAGATGTGCCGTTATAATTGTAAAAATGTTTCCGATCATCGTTCCAATAGCGCTCACACAGGTGATGCATTTCAGATCTTTGAATAGAACCGCTCATTTTACGAAAAGATTATCGACTTCAAGTCTATTTTAAAATTAAACTAAAATATTTTATTCGGTTAGTTTATAATTAAAGTTATTTTATGCTATGAAATACAAATAAAATATTTCGAACGTTGCGCATGTGATAGAAATTTAAACTGATTTCAGATGCATTATACAATTTTTGAAATGATTATGAATACAGGAACAAGAATTATATAATCAATGGCTGATCAATAATTTTAAAATAATTTATTAATGGAAATTGGATGCCGTCGCCTAATCAGAGAAAAAATACATTTTGAGATGAGGATATTAGGCAATACGTTTTTCTCTATTAGCAAACTCTATTCACTTGTAGAATTTTGTAAGCATTATCAAAAAATTACTTTAAAATGATTATTTAAAATAATATGAGCAGATTTTAAGCAGATAAAATTTCATTGAGTTTAACACCGAATTAAAATTTTTGATACCACTGATTGTTTTAACTAGTAATATATTTTGATCACAATAGATTTTTACTACTTTTGCCTCATTAATTTAATAGGATTCATTTAACATTGATTAGGGCGGATTTATATATAAACTTTGAGTCAAAATTACGTATATTCTGAACATATATGAATGGAAAATGTTTGCGTGAGCAGTCAAACTCATTTTGTCAACAGTAGGATGAATATTTCGAAAGTTTTTTGTTATGGGGAAGGGTTGTTTGTTTAAATTTAACGTCATATCTTTTGCCTTCCTTCTTTATTAATATTATTTCTCATAACTGGAACTTATAAACGCTTTTGACGCGTTGGAAGTAGCGACTGTTATTCTATAATGAACTTATTATACATAATGTGGAATAAGTAGCGAATCGTGTATTATCATCTTGAAAGTCTATGAGATGTAATGATACTTATTCCATTCAGCATTGCATCCCAATTTGAATAGAAGACGGTTGTTTATAACAAGTAGAAATAAGATATACAGGACTAGGTATATGATTGGAACTATTTTATGATTTATTATTATTTCCAAAGGGCTCCTCATTGCTTGGCATTTAGATGAATTTTGTGTTCATCTGTCAAGGGATATTAAAAAACAATAAACCCTTCACTGCAAGGAAATAACTGAGATTAAGTGCCCATAAAAATAAGGATAAGGATATCAAATAATTTTTTCAATAAACCATAATGTAAGCTGCTGGTTACCTATATTTTCATATTTCAAAATGCAGAATTAGTTAATATTTAAAATTAGTTAATAACATTACTAAACGAAGTATTAATAATATTGCTTTATATTTTACACTATTTCCTAATATCTTGAGGAAACACACTTAACACAAATAACACTCGACTTTAAACAAACAATTTATTTGCTCCTATTAGGCTCCGCTAATGAATCTACGTCTCCTACTTTGAATCATTTGTGGTTTTTGTATCGAAACTGAGTGTGTGTACCTTTGTTTTGCTAGTTAAACAACACATTTTCCTGCCGGGGCATTCAAAATCACTAGCCACTTATAAACAGAAGTAAACGTTATGATTTGAAATAGTGCTAAAAATATCACTTAATTTGACATACAAAATATTCAATAAAATAATTACTTTAATCAAAGAAGAAATTTTACACATTGTATACATGTAATTATTTGCAAATACGACATATTTATTTAAATTTGTAATGTTATGAGCATTCTGACTTGGGATTTAGCAATAACCGCATCCCTTTTGGATCTCGTCACTTTTCTCGATTCTGAGCTTTTTATCGAGACGAAAAAATATGCAAATAACCCAATGAGTTTCAATGAGAGTATCCAAAAACAGCGAATTTCTCAATTATTTCTAAAACGTTCGCCAGCCTTCCGCGGAAATGAACGCATCTAAGTTCCCTGTTTTTTCGTTTCCTCTCTGATGCCTGCTTCAATAACTCATGTTCAAGCCGCACATGACGCTAAGGAGAGGTGAATAAGCGTAGATATGCAAATCAACAGGAAGCCAGTGCCCCTACAAATACATACTGCCAGTTTTATTTGTATGAAACGATTTATTGCCTACGCAGGCGGCGCAAGTGAGTGTAATGGGCAATTTTACTGGCTAATTCTGCTTTTCAAGGTAAAAATATAATTAGGAAAACGAATTTAATATTTTTTTACGTTTTCTTTCCAATATTATCGAAAATAATGCTTATTTCCCTTAACAAGGAAAACTTCGGTTTTCCTTCTTTTAGCTGGGATATCAGCGCTGTAGACGGTAAAAGTTCGCAAAGAAAGATTTAAAAGATCTCAAAATTTTAACTTTTGCTCAGAAAATGACCGCGAACAATGATTATGAAGAGACAGTGGAGCATTATTAATCAACGCTGAAGAGACGACAAAAATTTTTAAATGATATTGTTCGCAGTCTTTTCCAAAATTGTGAACATGAAAACTGAAATATTAGATATTTGTTTACCCGAACTATTCATGATTCTACAAGTTATAAAATTTCAATATGACTCGTAGCAGATCAAACAATTCCTAACTGGTTTCAAAAGTGTACATACGTTTTCATAACGATCTTGCTGATATTCCAGATGATGAAAAGGTTAGGCTGTTATTAAGGAGGTTAGGTGCAGCTATAGATGAAATCCCCAAATGTGTCATCTCTTCAATAACTATTCCGGCTATAAAGTTTGATGAAGCTGTCACAATTCTCCCCCATTTGTTTAGCAAAATGTCTTCCAAACTTTAAAGTGCTTCAAATACCTTTCTCCCTTCAAAAAGCACGAAGGGGATTGAATGACCCATATTTTCCATTTAAATACTTGTTTTATACTCTCTGACTCCTGTGCTATTTTGAAGGACCTTTTAGGGTATCGATTATGTTTGAATGATCCTCGGGAACTTTATCAAACTATTCCCAGTTGTAAAATTTTAGAAATGATCAAAGAAAGTGATAATATAAGAGGGTCCTGCGAATGAATGCATGTAACTTGACATTAAGGGTTATTATTATAAATCATCAAAGATATTTTGAATAAATTTTTAATGAAATCGTATTCCAAAGTGTTCTCTGTATGTAAAACTCTATTTGAATGCTAGCTCTGTGATGAGTTGCACTTTGCTCGATCTTGTCCATATGAATCTCAATTTTTATGGCGTATAAGTGTATAGGGAAATAGTGTGTCCAGCAAAACCAGAATCTAGAAGGAAGGACATCACTAAGAAGGTTAAACAGAACCGATAGCCAGGCCAAATAATGATAATGGAAAAGAATGAAATTTGGCAAAAAAATCCCTACGAAAGCGTTACAACTTCGAACTAAGTAAAGGGGAAGAAAATAGACCAGCATCTTGAACTACTTCACGATAAAGTTGCTTAATTGGAGTCGGAATCAAAGTGAGCGCTCCGAGGGGGAGAAATAAAGGGGATGTTTCATTAAAACAAAAGTAAATGCAGTATTTTGTTTCAGACATCCGAAACTAAGGGAAGGGAAAGAGATGCATCGTGAGCAAAAGAGTAATAATAGAAAAGCTTTACACTCACAAACATCAGGACGATTACTCATTTAAGACCTGACGGAAAATTTCTGATGGAAGTACTGAAGGGAGGGAGAAGCATACTGAGTCTACATCGATCATCCGAATGCTCACCTGAATTTGCAATGGGTATCAAGGCAAATATAAAATTACGAACAGTTATTAAATATTTCCCTTAACAAATTTAATACTAATTTCATATTTTCTTTCCTTCATCATAGAAAATAAAGTATAAAACCAAAGCTATTTTCATGAGTTAATATGAATTACGACATACTGTCCATAGATCAAATTGACCTCTAATAAAATTGTGCTTTAGCCACGGGAGTTAATGTTGAGTTATTGGCTAACAGATCGTAAAAATTATTTAATGAATGTGTGATCGAATTCGAGTTTCTCACTGAAGAATTCCATGATGCTCATATAGCTTTCTTAATAAATAAGCTTGGGAGTAATTATTACCCTATTTTCTCATTCTTTAAGCTGTTTGAATTTAAACATTTAAAGAAACTCAGATGTACGCAGTTTAAAAAATAATTGGTTTATTGCTTTAAGATGCAAAACAAGATACTTGTGCTTTGATTAATTAACAGTCAGCGATATTGGAATCGGAAAGATTAAATATTATAAGGGACTGATTATAGATGGAGATTCTTTTAAGTTTTCCTTAATTTGAGCTGCGGATTATTCAGCTGTCTAAGTCGTACTTGAACATCGCAGCTCAGAGCTTTATGTTTTAATTTTCTTTTCAAATTTCAGACAAAAGTATTTAAACTGTGAGTTACTGAATAATTTTTATGACCGCAATCTTTGGATATAATTTATCAAATGATACAATTTAATGGCTTTATTGTAATAAATGGGATTATTCTGACATTAAAGAACATTAAGTTTCAGTAGTGTTCTTGAGTCGGTTACATTAATTCAGTTCAATCAATGATGCATTCTATTGACTGAAGTATTAATATTAAGCTGAGTATTGGTGTCTACTATTGTCTATCACAAGGGAAATGATTATAAATCAAAAACCGTTTAGAACGCAGCTCGGTGAATGATGCTGATTCTGTACAGCAGATGACAAATGAATGGTAAAGCCCGGGTGCAAAAATTTTGTTTAAGAACCTCGCCGCACAATTACAAAAGCGTAGGCTTAACCTCTGAGCAAGTCGGTACAAAAGTGATAGAATCGCTGGACTTTTTTAAAATAGGGAAAATTTAAAGTTTCCCACACAGAGAGCTGGCTTGAGCCATTCAATTCAGATGTGAAACAGGTGTTCGGTGAGAGTGAAGGTGGAGTTTGGACGCAGAAACCTATTATGAAAGACTTTTCACGCTTACCAGAACATCAATCACAAATAAAAAGTGTGAAAAAGGGGAACTAGTCTACATGGACGCTCGGTGTCATCAACTCTTTGCAGACGCATCTGAATTGAAAAGGCACTTGTGAATAGACCATCACCAAAATGTAGACATCCAACAAACTGATAAAATTTATTGCCCAGTGGATGACTACTATGTGAAAAGAGGGAGGTTAAGAAATCAGTTAAAAATATGCCATCTGAAATTTCAAAGGAACGAAGATAAATAAGGAAGTTAAAATGCATAGGACTCGACTACTTCATAGTTCATATGCGCTTTGATTCTCAACTTACCTCACAAATCTTCATGGCATTTCCTGAATCACCCCTATCACCCACTTTGTTTAGACGCTGTCTAGAATTAAGGACTATAAACTTTTATGCTTCGTCATGGACACTTATTATTATAATCTTTAATATTTTACTAAATTTTAAATTACTCTAAATAAAATGAGTAGTATTTGACACTAAACTGCCAAAATGGAAAGCATTTTAAAAAGTATTATATATATTAATAACAGCTTACGCCTTCAGATTATTTTTCGCATCTAGACGAAACTGCGAGCAAAACTTATAATTAATGAGTGATTAGAATCTTTTTAATAATTGATCGTGCTAATTAGAGGCTTGCTATACGCTCTGAGACCAATCCCTTATTGGTTCCATTAATTATTCACTAGACGCAGATTTCTGCAGGAAACAAGATGATCAAGGGAATAAAGTCATTGATAAACTAAGTTAAGGAAAATTAGGATAAATACAAGACTTGCGCAAGACGCTCAGATTTCTTTAAAATAATGCAAATCTATGAAGGTACTCATTAATTTAACTCTATTATTTATCACTTAGACTCCGTTCTGAGTATAACTTATCCTTCATCTGCGGTGCTGTTCATGCAAACTGCTTAGGATCATGTGGGATCAATTACATTTTTGGTGTTTGAAAGGAGAAATGGAGTGAAGTGGCAAAACTGACCATTATAAACAAACAACCGATTGATAATCACGAAAGATTCTGGATGAGAATATGATCAGTAATTCAAAGAATGATTCATGAATTTTGGAATCTGAAACGGTGAATATTTTACGATTCGATTCCGAAAATAAGATGAAATAATTATTTTGACCCTCCTACCTTATAACCTTTTTGAACTTTACTTGCACAATTTCAGTTGCTTTACCAAAATGAAAAACTAAACAAGTTTTCTGCATTGCTGTGGATTATAATATAATTAAGTCTAAATATTTAAAGATCGTATAGAGGGTTTGAATTGAGCAACTATCGTGACCTTTTTAATATCCATTTTTATTCTTCTGTTTATAAATTTTTTAGAAACTTCTATATTAAAATTATGCTGATTCGTATTTTCTAACTACCGCCTTTTTCAAATGCAAATACGATCTTATACAAACGTACAGCGCCATAACTATCACTACTCATTTTGACCTGCAAACTTGGATACACATTTTTATATACTCCCAGATTAGTTCGAATGCATTCGCGAAATGCGAGACTGATAAAATACAAAAGAATGGAAATCCTCACTCGTTAAAACCGGCACGTATTACAACTTTCATCCTATCTCTTTCAAACCTTAAACAGTGTGGAATTCTCTCAGAAGCCCCAAAACATGAAGGTTTTGATGTAAAAGTGGTAGATAGGCAAACAATGATAGCAAGTCAACAATACATAGATCTGAGGTAATTAAGTTAAAAATTTAGGTCACCTCGTGTCATTTTAAAGCTTTTTTGTCGGCTTCGTAAAATATAGTGCCCACCAGAAAATGAATTCCGTTAGTTTTTTTGAAGTGAAAATAACCTTTGGGAAGTCAATTTGGCCTGATAGAAATCAGTTATTTTGGATTAAAATTAGTAATGGTACTTTGTTGAAAATTTTGATCGTTATTTCTTGAAAATTCTAGACAAACAAAATATCGGTGACTATATTTGTTTTATTAACTTTGAATATGTATAAAATATAATCTTGTATACATATTCAAAAATAGTTCAAATTGGAACGCTCTCCATGTTCAACGTTTTTAATACTATAATCAAATAAGTTCAGGACAGTTAAGAATATTCCCCATTTTAATTTGTCTGAAGCTTCAAACAAGCACATTAAATGGCAGAGATTATATATATAAATTTACAGATACATCTACACCTGTAACGTATATGGTACTACGTACAATAAATCCGGAAGGCCTTAACAGGAGCACTTTTGTACCCGTTCACATAACATTAGATTTTTTGGAGCACAGTTGCAAAACGTCCAAGGGCTTGTCCAGAATCCAGGTGTCAAGGACATCGCAAGGCTAATTAAGTTACTAGACTTCAGCATTCTGATTAATAAGGCATTGGCGAATTTTCTGAAAAGTGCATTTTGAAAAGAATATTTTGTTTTGCTTTTAGTTAAAAGCTACTTCTGAAAAAACTGTATATTCATTTCACCTGTTAAAGCAGTTAGTTTTAGTTTAAAGTATGTTCTAAAATCTTCCTGAGAAAGGATTGCAACTTTACCTAAAAGATGCTTTTTAAAATCATATCTTCCAATTCATTCATTTTTATTAACCTAAACAATGACAGCTCTGCTTTTTTCTATTCACTCTTCATTTTCCACCTGAACTCTACCCTGTTATGTTTAATGAGACACATTTAATAAAAGGAAGTTTTGTATTAATTTTTTCATAAAATAGATTGTTGTATAACTAAATATTGATTGCGAATGACAAATACAATTTTGGCAAATTGGCAAATTTTGACAACCGCTAAATAGCCACTAACTTGTCAAGTGATATATGTCATTAGTAACAATATACATTCAGAAATAAATGAATTCACAAGCAACCATATATAAATAAATTTCGTAGTTAGGGTAAGAGTTATTTGCTCATGACAATATCGAAAATACTTCATAATGTGTAGAATCCGCATATTTTGTAATTCTACTTCCCTTTCTTATATATTATTGTTTCGGCGCATTATCTGTTGCCTAAGTAGTGCAAATTTAATTATTTAGGTTATATTCAAAACAACGATTTCGACGGAAGATGCACTTATTTCGTGATAGATTTCTTAAGGAAAGTAGGTAATTTTGTGCAGCTTTCAGTTTTAAACTAGTGTTTCTAGCTAAATGGAGCTACCCCGGTGCTTGTTCATACACACCATGTTCGAAATATTTAAAACTATGTTGTCAGCTGGAGGGTTCTGTGAATTTCAATGATTTCCAAGTTTGAATTCGGGCACTTTCCCGTACTTCACTGACAAGTCAAAACTCATTGTGGTTTATGTATTCAACTTTTCGACCTCTAACTTTGGGTACACTAGCACTGGTATTTCAGGTCTCTAGAATTTGCATTTAGCTATTCCGGGCTTTACGATCGCAGCTTAATACTGTGGACATCCGTGTTAGCAGTGAGAAGCGTTGAGCATATAACGCGACATATCTAGCATAGAAAAGTTACACACTCAGACAGTTTGAATTAAGAAAGTTTAAAGCTAAATCTGCAGATAAGAATTATTACTTTCTGTGAATTAAATAAATATTGCTTCAGTCATTGATGGAAAGATCCGTAAAGACTAAAGGTCAACGAACTGGAAATATTAAACAGGAATCCGAATATAGCAAACCGCAGCAGCTCTACTACATGCTATCAGTGTAAATTTTCATCAAAATTTCATTCTAACTAACTATATTAACAAAATTAATAGTTATTAGTGATAGTTTAAAGATCAGGTAATATTTTTATTTATTTATTTTTGCCACCTCATTAATAAGCATACATTATTTTAATTCGATTTAAAACTTAATTGTTAATATTTCAAAATTTTTTCTCGGATCTCTTTGTGTATTGCTAATTTTGCATAAAAATGTATCATTAACCCGTCAATTTTAGTATACGCAAATAGGTTCTGGATTTAATCCGTGGATTATCCCACCTGCATGATATTTCGAGTAAAATTGCATTAACTTGAAAATAAATTTAAACTTCGTAAAAATTGATATTTTAGGGAAAAATTTATATAAAATATACTAAAAATATCATCTTCACAAAATATTTTTCTCTTCTTATCTTTTTGTATAGTTGCTCTTGAGGCTGAACCACATAAACATGATCACTCGAATATTCAACATTATTCTATATATAGTACCAAGGCAGCGAAAGATAATTAAGTTAAATATTACTGAATTTCTTTCCTGACTAACTCTGAGAATAGCATAAGAAATTCAGTGACCGAAATTGAACTGCAATACTTAACGTGATCTTCATTCCTATTTAGGAAATCAAAATTGTAATCATGTAGGGATGTCAGGAATCCATCGAATCGGAATACCAAGATGAAAGTTTGAATGCAAAATGTAGAAGTGATATTTCAGTTCGGCTTCAACAGTATATTTTTTCTGAAATTTTTAATCCGGAAGCTTACTGAATTCAAGGACTATGTTATTTCACGCCCACAACAGAAACTGGAGCGCTTACTTCCCTACAATGACCTCAATACTTACTATGGAACCTGTATAAATACTCAGGTGATTTATTTACATATTTTAGAGTGTTTACTAATCTTTGCTAGGGTTTGACCAGTATTCTAAAATCCTTCAAGTATTTATGTTATAATTAGAATTCTATCTGTAAACGCACACGCATAGTACTACTTAAAGACGACCACCACCAACTGAGGACCACTTAAGTTCCCTCCGGTCTACCCCTTCTCACATCAAAGACTTCTGTCCATAAACATCCTTGTTGATACTATCTTCTCTTTTTTCCAGTTCTTGTACTGAAATTGATATAAATTAGTTGGCAATATGTTGTAAAATAGTTGGCCACCTAAATGAACGTCCTCTCTCGATAAACAACTGTAGAATTTTCAGGGAACCTGAGTTTTTATATTCATAGGAAATGTTTTAACTTCCTACTTCCATCTATTTTTCAGTGACAATTTATCACGTTTTAAACTTTAAAGTATTTTTAATAGTGCGATTTTCAGCTGTCAAGTGAGGAATGGTTGTATGATAAAAGTACATGAGGGATGATTTTTACACGCATTTTCGAATCTACTAATTTTTATGTCCTCTTACTTACGCTAGATTAGTCAGAGCAATGAAATGATAGCCTGTTAAAACGAATGGTTTATGAGTATTTAATGCACACAATTTGGTTGAACATATTTCCTGCTGGGCAAAAATTATTAATCAAATATTAAAGATATTACTTGCTTTTGTTTGTACGTATGCTTATATGTAACTTCTCTTAGATGAGGAGTGTTTAGAAAGACTTCTGAATATCTCTCATAAAATAGCATTATATACAGACCGACGAGAATATTTATTATAATTCGGTTGGAGACCATGAACAGTTTTCTCAATAAGGACTATAATGAATTTATGGTGATTTGAAAGTTTTGGACGATTGTAACTACTAAGCATAATTGTTAATTATCCTTATTTATAAGTTGCTTTATTCTGTATCCAAATAATGACGATAACAATAATAGTAATTTAAGCGGCTTATCGATTTTTTGTTTCTGATTTATCTTTTGTTCCTAAGTATAGAACAAGATTATTTAAGATTAACATTATTCAATTATGGACTTCTTTATGCACTTAGATTATATTTAAATTTCCTAATTGCAACAATGTTTATTAATTTAAAAATGTCTAACCTCAGTTCCTTTAATGAAATATATAAAATATAACACTTCTTAGTCATCTTACTAACGAAGGCTTTGTAATGCTGAAATTTTAGCTTATGCTGCCGTCATCTTGATGCTCAATATACATCCACAGCCGAAAATTAAATGTGGCTCGGAAAGGAAAATCAGCACTTTATTTCCTTAAAAAGAACTATTTATAAGAGTAAAAGTCGTGTCGTGTGATTGATATTGTCATGGTTAACCCACCTCCGGACCACTAGAGATTTCGTCCAGACTAACGTTCAAGTTGTCAGGGATAGAAATGTCAGGTATTTATAATAATTATGAGCTACTTAGGGATCAATTATGGGATGTAAATTGATCCTCCCGAGACAAAGCGTAGATTCTACGACCTTAGATCATGTTTGCAGATGTCTATTTTGAATACAAAAAACGATCTTCTAATTTGGAGCATATGATAATCAGATTGAGTGATTACTCACAAGGTGATGATGCGAAACAACATTTAAGGCTTTTAATACATACAATTAACGATTTCGAAAGTGGATATATAATAATAAAGGAGACAAATAAACAGAAGCAGATCGTTAATTAAACACGGAGGTGTAAGTCTTCTCAAATTAGTAACGATAAGACGGTTAATTACCCTGATCAAGGTAAATCAATAGTTTATATTTGAACCGAATTCCATAAACATAATGTGTCTGACAAATATTTAGATTACAATTTATTTATTAAGTTCTAACTGTGGCTGTTATTGCACATTCATGTACTCCTAAGTCATATTTAGCATTTAGTGGAATTTAAAATGCTAAATTGTTGTAAACCATATAAATTATAACTTAGAAAACATCGGAATACAGGGGCATATAAATCAGTTAAAATGGGTTCTTAGAAGGTGGATCGCATAGAAATACAGACTGAAGTCAAGACGTCAAAATTTTCCCAAATGTATGATCTTTATATTTAGGTCATCCGGCACTCATTTTTCAATCAAATTTCAAATTTTCCGACGGAATTCAATATTGTCGCACCCAATTAATTAGTTTTCCATGTTGGTCAACAACTTTGTCAATAATCGTCTTCTAAAGATCAAAATATTAGCAGGATGGTAAGAGAAAAATTTATTTCAATTTCATAATCTGTGATCTTTATTTAGAATACCCATTTAAAATTGCTCATTGGTATCCTCATTTCTTTCTAATTTTGACCGATGAATGGCATATTTTTTCAACTGATATTTACATAAATCCAGCTTATTTATGAGAAATTAGTAGTTGTCATGGGAATTATCCACTTAAATATTTAAGAAATCAGTTCAAAGGAAATAGAATACTCTACCATAATCCAACGCTTGCAATTCCTTAATATTTAGAACAGAACTTCAACCGTCCATTTAAATAAATAAATAAATATAAATATATAAAATTCTCTAAATCTTCGTTTCCAAGATAAAATCTACACTCATTTTTCATTTTAGAATTTTATAGTGTCCAATTTCGTAACTAGTGGGAATTTAACAATAAAAGGCGCACCTTATGCAAAAATTTCCAGTATAAGTTCTGCATTTTTACTAATGACAAGAAACACTTCAGAGAAATATTTCCTATACCTTCTATTTTAAAATTTTCATTTCGCCAAAAAACAATTATGCTGTCAAAACTGTTTGGCAGTTTATTTTCGGACAAATATTAAATCTTGTAAAGGGCTAAAATTTCAAATATATTTTAGTAAATTTTTCCTCTTTTTTTTACAATTTTTATTAAAAGCATATTCTTTAGTAAGAAGAGCGGTCTGTCAAAGTACACTGCTGTAAAGACTTTTACTTCCAAAATATGTTAAAATGATTGTACCGGCACAAGCTAAAATCAAATTATCAAATGACTGATGCTCTATGAATCGGAACTTGTATTGTTTAAACATCTAACTTTCTTCTCCACAATTGTTATTATTAATTTGCGTGTTTTAATCATAGAAAATCGCAGATGGTCTATTAAGAAATGAAATTCTGTATTCAAAGGAGCATATAATAAAGTCAGGGCGTCCAGCGTTCTACTTTTTCAAACATTGAAAGCTTCGAGTTGTTCACATTCTCGTATATAATACAATTCGCTTTTTGATTTCTTTTGAGCTCCAAAACCCTTCTTTTTAATTTGATCTTTGGGTTTCTCGGTGAGTTCATTTTGACGATACACACAAATTACTCATTTAATTGAGTAATCAATTACTCCACTTTGGTCCCTTTGTGTCTTACAACAATGAGTAAATAGATGAGACTAAATAGATTATTTTAAACGGTTGAACTCACTAAAGTCAACTAAAGTTAAACTCAAAGTATTGACCGATTGTATAAATAGTATTCATTCACTTACTTAAAGTAACCATTACAGGAATTATATTGTACATCAAACCCATAAACATAATTTTTAAATTTATGTGACAATATATGAACTCTTTATATTTCGATTTGTCAGTGATATGCATATTATCTGGTTCAACCAATAAAATTTAACAAAGTGAATATTAAAAGCCCCGCATTAGGCCGCTTGGGAATGAACTCCAGTGTTTTTATACATTGCAACTACGCATTTAAGTGGAATACAAAATTCAATCGCATTCAAAATAACGTCCGTTTTTTAGCAAATTTGTTTCTTTATACGCAATTCGATATTTTAAAATCATGAAGTATCTCTTTATTTGAGTTCATCTTGAATGAAATCTAACGATTTCTGCTAAATTAAATGTCGGGACTAGGATCGTATATGTGTCTGTAAGTGTGTAAATGAACCAAGGAAGCAGGACTAATAGCAAAATTAAATCAGCAGATAACAAGCTCTAAATATTGCAGACATAACTTCACTCATAAAGATGCTAGTGGAATCATTGAAGACGAACACTAGAACATTAAGCAGTTGACAAAGATCCCAGTGAGGCATGAAAAACTCAATGTATCCACATTGCCATGGGCAGCAATAGTAATTAAAACAATTTTATTTATTTATCTGTTAGATAATTGAAAAATTGCAGATAAATTGTACGTCTAGAACAACCGATTAAAGAAATAAAATTTCAAAAGCCAAATATATAAACTAAAAAAAATTTTTAAAAAGAGTATTTTTCACAAGTCGGATGCAGAATCAGTTAATGGTTAGAATGATTATGGTCGGCATCCCATTTCACTCCTATTTATTTATTACTCTGTCAAGACAAAAATGCATTCCTTCTGCAAGTGAAAACATTTGAACTAAGGAAGGAGTAAGGAGGTTAATATTGGCTTTGGGAAGGAAGGTACATGTTGAATTTGTAAATAAAGTCCGATCATCAAAAGGATATTAGAGAATTTGATCTTTGATTTCAGGCCATTCGGTTTCACTTCCTGGATTTATTCCACTACTCTGTACTTTAATGTTCTAATGTTTCAGAATATGTCCCGCGGTTCTCGAGCGAATTTGTGCTCGTTTATTTCAGAGCTAATTTGTCAGTTTATTTATTTAGATGACTGATCGATCACTTGGAAAGCATTTAATTATTTATTCTGATAGCCACTAAATTTGTCAGAGTTAAAGTTATTTTAAAATAACAGAGTTACTCCTATGACAGCACCTATAACGTCAAATTCATATTAATTACCGGCTCTATGCAAAAAGTAAATAAAACTATAAATGATCACAAAATAATGTGGGACGTATCCAATGATTCCCAAAAAACCCATGACTGGCAGAATACAATAAAACAACCTCTAACCAGAAATCATTTATGGGCAATATTCACATAAAATTTTGATTCCCAATGATTTTAAAATGTGAAAGATTGAAATCTAAAAACGACGTACTTTAAAAACGTTTTCATGCATTTGATCTTATTTTAATGGTTCTCATTAAAAACAAATAATTATTTTTATTAATAACGCAGAAACGGGTATGATGCTCTGTCAGAGCACAAAGATATTAATAATTAAATTTAGGGAAAATCACGGAAAGTATCTTATGCCCTCACATTGATTCCATCACACTCAAATCACCTTCAGGAGCAGATATTACTTAAATGCATTCTAAGTATTCTAAAAGTTGAATGTAAGTACCTTAATAATATTCTAAAGAAATATTCGGGCTAATTGAAAAGGAGGTCTTTTTAAAGATGTCCGGAGGTTGAAACATTAAAGAAAGCGTCCAATTTTGACTCATCGAGAAGTTTGAAAATCTTTTATCAAAAAAATGAAACTGATGAGCAATTTAAAAAGGCAAATACTCATGTACATGCTAATACCATTAAGAACTGTCATGCAAAAGCGTTACTAGCGGTTAATTTGAGTAGACTAATGCCAGCAGACGTCTATCAACACCTGACGATTAGGAATGATTGACTGCCGATAAGATCCTGATATTTTAAATAATTCATTTTCTCCTTCTGTCAGAAACGGAAGTTAACTAAATTAATTGTAACAATGATTGCAAAACTATGTTAATGAATCTATTGAGACGTTAAAGCTCTGTCAATAGAGAGTTTGTTTATCAATATTAGAAATATTTCCGCTAGTATTGTCTAGCTGCTTTCGGATATTAGAAAAGAAAATTGACCTAGATGAAATGCAATGGATTTAGCTGTAATCGTACTTTAAGGAGAGAAGGAAAGAGAGGGCCACAAGAGTAGGAAGTTGAAGGAATTAGCTGAAGAACCCAACTTTAAGAGTTGGAGACAATAGGGAGGAGCGTAGATGTGCGCTAGAAACGGGAAATTTTTGAGTCGTGCCAGAAAGAAGATTACACAAGCTTACATTCAGATATAAATTTAATAAGCGACTAAAATAGTTAAAATATAACACGAGTATGCATCTATGAAGATACGAGTAAACGCACAGCGAATAAGGAGCTGAAAAAAGAAGTGTTTTCTGACGATCACTTGGACTTTCACAGAAGTTCAGATGGGCGTGCTGATTTACACATGGCAAAAAGACCTTGTAAATCGATAGCGTTTTCGATAATCACCAAGCGATTTAAAAATAAACTCGGATTTCTTAGAAACAGCCAGTAGTAAACAAACCATTCTAAAATGAATTATAAACTATCAAACGTTAGCACTTTACAATGGCATGATTGAAAGTTTGCTAGATGCTTATTTTAATATCCGATATGTGAATTTTATAGTCCGCTTTTTTCTGTCTAGAAGTATGATAAAATTTGAGTAGAAGAGAGTAGATTAAATTTGTCTTCTGTACGAAATTTTGGAATTATCCTCTATTGAGATCAACCTGTAGCGAAATAGAGTAGATTCTAGCAGAATGCTTTGAAAAAATGATGAAATAATTAATAGAGGCAAAATTAATTTCATGACAATGAAACAGTAATGAAAACAGAAAATGAATTACATTCTTTCTTAAAATGATCAATAGTTTACAAGAGATTTAATAAGATCCTGTTTACTTCCTATTATTAAAGTTCACATAATGATTAACTCTTTATTAGAGTTATTAGATTTCAAAAATTCAGCACAAAGTTCACAGAATGGAAGCCATATCACTTCTATATTCAAACTGAAATAGTTAATTTTTTTATTGCTATGTTTTGTCGTATTTTGTTATCGGGGTTACCAGAAGAAAAAGTGGAAGAATAATGAAGAAGTGGTTCATTATTCATTTAAATGGAATAATTTTAAGCTCAGAATTCCACGAACATGAAGTAACTCGGGAAATGTGAAACAAATTCTGATATTTGACGATTAGAACGCCTGCACTTGTAGTAGTGGACCATAGCTAAGAAATGAAAATTTTAATATTTCATTTTCCAGGACTCTTCCTTCCTTTAATCCGCATTAGACTGCATTATTGAACATGATTAAAGCTAAACTTTTCCTAAAAGCGGGTGCATAGCTATAAGAATATAATTTGAGAAAGCGTTTACCTTGTTATTTCATAGAAGTTTTACTTATAGAAATAATAAGTAATCATTTGAAATTTGCCCCCAAATCACAACCAGGACTGTAGTCTGCTTTTAGTCTAAATTTAAAACCCGAAGCGCCATTTCATCATGGATATTTCATATAAGACGAATCCTTTCGAAAGTACGAATTTTATTTTATTTCTATAAAAATAAATTAATCATATTGTTTTTATGAATACCTTTAAATATATTGCTTATTTATTTCAGTAGAAATTATATAAAGAAAATGATTATGTAAGCGATTTTATATTGTACAGATGTTGAAAGCCTCGACATTAAAATGTACATGAGCTCATTTTTTCAATCAAATAGAGCATGTTGGATGCAATTATCATCGAAGTGAACCTTAAATACCAATAATAAGTTTTTAATGAGTACAAAGATATTTGAAATTGTCGGACAATTTACGTTAAATATCATTTTCATAAAGGATCATTTTCCTTCGCGCTTTACATTTTGTTCTAGAAAAAGACTGAATCAAGCGTGTACAGACGTCGGTTGACGTTCACATATTTCCATTCACATCGCGAAAGTATACATTTCCTCTTTGAAATCATCCATAATAGATTTTTTTAAAATATTCTCATTATTTTAAAGTATACTTTCTTTCATTTTTCTACGCATAAGAAGTGAACTTGAAACAAAATAGAAGGGGCTGCCCAGACACTTTGTCAGATAAGTCTCCACTCTCTCGTAGTTCTCTCGATTCAAGCGGTCTGATATTGACTACTTATGGTGTTCGTGTTTGTACTAGTCAATTCATCACCATTCTCTCAATCCATTAACAAAAAAAAACATTTTTTCCCTCAACTATCTTTTTTCTACCACCATATCTTGGACTCACCTGTTAAATCAAAGACTTTGTGTGTGTTTACCTCTTCGCAGCAGCATTGAATTCGTCGAGGTCAGGATGCATTGCTCTCCAAAGTCTAAAAGGTAAAGTAATGCATGCAAAGGCAGTAGTAGTGGTAGTACTGAATGTAAACAAATCCACCGGCCACTAAGACTTTTGTGCACATACATGCACGTGTTTAATACCTGAATATCATCAACGTTGTCTTAATCTCTGTCACTACCTTAGCGAGAGGTATATTGGCCAAATATACTGATAAGGTAGTGATTTTAACTCTGATATAAATACAAGATGTATCCTTAAAAGCCGTGCATATTATGGCGTAAGACCGTTTATTACTTGTTTCATATATCTTATTTATGAGGTTTTGCAATACTGGAAAGCTCAAAGAAGATATTTCTAAGGCTATAGTACAGAGCTACCCCACTTACATCTACCAGTACCCCAGTGATTCTAGGGACGGGAGTGTTAAAATTTGTAAATTTCAGTTGTACACCTTATACTGCCATCTGAACCGGTCTGTGAAACATCGAATTGCAAAGACACAAAACGAAACCGAAATGTTCAAATTCAGTTTTTTCTCTACTATGTGAAAAGTAAATAGTTGAACATTCTGTTCTTCCAGTAAGTACCTGTAAGCTTCTCCTAAATATAAAGATACCCATCTTTATATTTTTATTTGTTTTGCGCTCTGGTTTGATTCGATCAGGTGAAAAAGAGGTTTATTATGTTTAGAAATAATCTAAATTTTCTATGGCGAGTAACTTAAATCAATTAACAGAAAGTCCAACAAATGATAAGTGGTAGGGATCACAAAGAGGCTGAGATAGATGATATTAATGTCAAAAAATTGGATTATTTTTCATAAACTAATATTTTACTCATTTTGAAGTAAAAAAGAAGCGCATTTTGATCTTCCTATTCGCGTAGTTTTATTGAAATCCGTCCATCTTCTATCCTACAGTTCCAGAAAGGTCAAACACTAATTTTTATAGAAAGATCATAATGAAAATAAATCTATTTACTTATAAATTTTATAATGGCTATTGATTCGGTCAAACGGGCATATAGCTTCACATCAGCTCTGAATACTATATTTATCGGTAGACTGCGATTTCTTCATTTTGCATTTTGGAAAGAGGTTTCTATCTCAGTTAGACCCAAAGAAAGCAAAGAGAATTTAACGAGCGTGTCGGACTTATGCGACTATTCTAATTCTCATTGTTCGGGGTAGAACTTAGGAATGAAATGTAATGTAAAGTATAAATATGAAATGAAATGCCAACATTTTGATCCACTAACACTTGTAATGGTAGGCAAGAGCATTAAAGTACATTCAATCAATTAAATTGGATACTACGCCGAATTTTAAAGCTTCTCTCGAGTAGGCTGTATGATTTTGCTTGCGAATCTAAGTCAGTTTGAGATCTGTCTATTTATTTAATTAAAGGTAATAGCAACTTTTACCTAACAAAAATTTGCTAATCAACTTAGATTTGTAATCGACAGTCTAGTTTCATCGATTTCCGATACCTTTCAATAATTTGAATGCCCAATTCTTCATGTATTTACCTCATTGAACGTATTATTGTTTCTTGAGCTACGACTTCATGCTTAAAAATTTTTGCTATTGTCACTTTTAATATACTAACATATCGTTGAATATCATGTCACTTATTAAATGCTTTGCTAACATATCATGAAGCAGTGATGCATCTGGATGATAATAACAATTAGTGACATCAAGTTCGTCACCCCATTGGTTACTGCCTGAATAAAGTGAAGCGGCGCCAACACATTACGCTATTCTATTGTCCGCGTGGATCACAGCTGTTCCAGCAAGATTTCATTTAAACTCTAACAGCACACGAAGATGTTGTCGTTAGAGCGAAGTCTTGGAGTACTTATTTTACAACTTTTACGCCTATTTCTCGTATCTGCTGAAGGAAATACCATTGAGTGCTACACTCAAAACGGTCCCCCTTATAATGGAACGCTGAACCACACTGCAGCTGGTGAACCTTGTCTGCCTTGGAGTGAATTCACTCATCTTCATCTGAGAAGCAGTTGGAATGCTTCTGTCCTTCAAGAACAATCTAATTACTGTCGAAATCCTGACGATGATCCAAGAGGTCCCTGGTGTATGGTAACAAGATCCAAGTATGGAACGTGTGGCGTTCCCCATTGCGGTAAATCTTATAAGGGCTTAATTTTATTTTGACTTCAACGTTTAAAACTGCCTGAAGGGTGTGTTAAATTACTGTATATATTAGTGATTGAAATAGCTAGTCGATAATGAACTTTTCAACTGTCAAGTACTCTTCATATCTCTAAGCAGTCATTACTGGATCATTAAAGTCAGTTTTATTTTTGTTACTTGGAACAGTGGAGAAATTATTTATATGTTTAAACATGGGAAAGCATTAAAGAGAATAACAAACGAGTCAAATAAATTGTGTATAATGAGAGAGGGGTCAACAATAAATGAGTGATGAATTCAGAATATCACAAGTTTTATTTTACTTGAATTTGGCAGCATTGAGCAGTCCAACTTTTCACATACTGATGTCCAATTTTCGTCATATTTCTCCTAGATTCATGGTTGAAATTAATTATTTTATTTTAGCAGTTGGTTCCGATTTATTTGTATACCTCCTTACAGTCAAAAGCATAAAGACGTAATTCGCAGCGATGCATTCCACATGTCATACATCCCTACAGCTCACCCGTTCTGTTTTATAAGTAAATTATTAATCTCGTATACTCTGTCCTTCACCATTTTCAAAATTATCTTGTTTAATACTTAAATTTATGAGTTTAAGGAGATTTATAAATTGAAACATATAATTAACTAAACGGTTAGTGATAGTCACGCATACGTTGCTCCCCAATGGACCGCATTCCATGAGAATAAGAAATACCATTTTGATTAAGAAAATAGGCCTGTTAGGAGACATAAAGAGTATCGAGAAAACGAAGAGAACGTTATCATATTCCAGTCTTTAGAGGTCACAATTTTAGGATTTCATCCTTAGATTTTACGAATGTATTTATGTACAGAGCTTAATAATCAGTTTACTAAATTGAGTGTCGAGTCCGTTCCGTTTACTACAACCGTTTGCAGATTATTAATTTACAATTTTATTTAAAAACGGCAAAATACTTAATATTATGAATATTTCTCCCAAAGATAAAACTGAACTTATTAAAAACATTATGTTTCAATTACACGATATGAATATTATTTTAAACTAGCCAATCTCTAGTTAATAAACTTACTTTTAATCAGTTTTAATAAGCTGAAGTGTATCAATAAAATTTTGTATTTTAATATAATTAGTACTTAGAATAATATCAATGAATTCCTCCCCCCTCCCCTTTTATCATTAGAAAATTTAATTTTTATCGAAATCAATGGAAAATAATCTAATGTGTGGAATAGTTTACCTCTCAAGCATTTGCAAACCCTATAATTTATTTCATGTGTACTCCTAAAGAGGACAAATCGCAATTTATAAGGTAAGCAAAACATCAAAGTGGACGATAAATTCTCGCATGTTTTGAGTAATAAACGACCATAAACGAAGAGCCTGACTAATTCAGATCAAAATGGATTAATAAAACCAAAAGTACAACCGCATTGTCTCTCTCACTTTGAGTAACATTGTTTTAATAATAAGAGGCTTAATATTTGATCTAAATATTTCTATTTGGATTCCTCTAAAACCCACAAATGTTTTAGTTTGTTGCTATTTGATATCTCTAGAATGGTTTACTTTTTGTCTACGCAAAATTAAATTCAATATTTGTTAAACAGAAAAATTAACGGAAATGTCATTTTGTCATTTCTGTTATCGAAAATAAAATGAGGAATATTCCTTCCGTTGCACGTACCATTGTAATAAAATTGGGAAGTGAGATATTCACCAATCCATCTCGAAAGATTAGCGAATGGAATTACTTGTTTACTTTGAACTTCTTTAAAAGTGGAAGAGTAGATGAAAATGCAGATTTTCAAATGAAAAGTGCTTTATCTCCATTTGAAAATGATTTTACACTTTGTTCACCCTTATGTGATATTTAATCAAAAAAAATAATTCTAAAGAAATATAAAAGAATTAGACATATTTATGAAATTTTTCCTTTTTCATATTTTAGAACATTTGGTTGATTGCTACGATGGAGTAGGTGAAGACTACACGGGAGACGCAGAAATCGCAGAGAATGGAGAGGTAGGATAAATTTCTACAAATAGCTAATCGAGTTGATAATATAATAACTTCGTTGGAATATATGCTTTTTCAGAAGATAGGACAAAAATTTCAAACACATTATAGGAACAGATGAAGAAGCTAAGGCAATAGCTAGCAGCTAATGTCAAACAATAGTTACAATAAGTACACAAAGAGTTGTGTAGTCAAAAGGGTATTGGATGGAGCCCAATGAGGATCCAAGAGAGAAAGGGAGAGATGAGGCAGAGAGGAGATGAGATGGGAGCGCACAAATAAACAAGTGACAAATGAGTGGAAATACAAAGACAGTGAATTTGAGTCACTTGAACAGGGACGCGTGTGAGAGCATGAATGCAGGTGTACTTTTGATGTAACGGGAGCGTTATAGAAAAAAGGTGAATCAATAAACTCGTCAAGAAATGACAGATAGGAGTTGAGTCATAGGGTCATAAAGTTGAAAGTTCACTTCATTTTCCTAAAGAATGTGACAAGAAAGTACCAATGGGGAAAAGCAGAAAGAATTGTTCTTCAAATCTACTGATAACCGATTTCAGTCGCTTCCTAAAGTTAGAATTTATAAAATTTTCTTGATCCACTTTTACTAATAATCATATTAATATTTCAGTACAACAATTGTTGGTTAAGTTAATGGAAAGATTATCAACGCTAGCTAACATTTCTAGTTATTCGCCTGATTAATAATGATAAAACTACAAACTACTCTGTCCCCAAAGAGAGAAAGCAATGTTGTGCCTCCCAGACATTAATTGAATTGATTTGATAGATATTATACCATTTAACTATGCCAATCATTTTTTCTCACCTGGTGTTTATATCCGACGGAGCGGAAGAATGTTAGTCAGACAATATGCTAACAGGTGAGTGGCAGCTGACTTTACCACATCAAGATCTGCCCTTATGTGAACTGCCATGATGATGACATGGAGGCTTGGTATTCACCCTGGTGCGTGGAACTGACATACGAATGGTGTTCGTTCGATATTGAACTTCCTGGTGTTCCACCTTCCTGTTGGCTTCTGCCCGGGTAATGTCCATGAGCTGAGATGTCAGCATACGATTAACTTTCATCGGTCCAGATCCGAAAATATGAGATTGAATACGGGGATTTAAGTCCAGTTACCTGGTGCTTTATTTATAAAGAACCGAAAGTGGGATGGATGGCTCTGAATAATAGTGAACACATAGACCAGTCACCATGGAGATGTCTGAAATCCGATTGATGATGATTTCAAGCGTAACTTTTAGAAGTGGCAATGAGCACTAACCCACGTGTCAAGAATTCATCAAAATATACGAATGTAGATTGCTACCTCAACGACACCAGATATGTTTTTTTTCCAAAAGAATATTGTTGAGAGGCCTTATTAATGCTCTCATCTATTACAAAACTGATTCTTCCACTCACCAATATGCACGCAACGTCCTAACACAAAATTTATTATTATTCATTGTGAAGAAGGAAATAAGTGTACTATGTATTCAAAGAGGACATCTAAAAAGCGGCAGTAGAACCAGTTCAAAGAATGCCTGAAGGATTTATGAAGTGGAATAAGTGATAAAATTCAAATACCTTACTGCCTCTATTATGTAATGGGTAGGCTATCTGTATATTCCGTTTTTCATATGTTTCATAATATACTCAACTATTTCTTAACCTTGGCAGCATGGAAATCCAGATGAAACGATTTCATATAATTTCACTTGTATCTTCATATTCCTTAAAACAGCCATCCATATTGTTGATCCTCCATGCATTTCTGCTGGTATATTTGTTAATAACTTTTCATTCCACAAATAGTTGTAAAGAATATCTGCACAAACGACTTCCATTTTTTTTCAAACCTTTTAACTGCGGTTTATATTCCAATATGCGAGAGATAGATTTATTTTCAGAATTTGGCTGGCAGATTGGACTCTCTTTCTCACGAAATGCATCTGACTTAAGATATCAAAGCCAACTCGTTGAGTGAGAAACTTTAGATTGGCAAAAGATTGGTTAATTAGAAACTCATGAATACTTTGGCCATATTTTCCCTTTCTCTGTGTAGACCCGCCCAGAGATAAAGCCTAAGCTTTTGTAGTTGTGTGGTAAGGTTTCTAAAAGGGACCTTTTCTGTAAGTACTTGGACATTCATATCATTCAACCTTTCCGCTATGAAGTAAAACTTTTGTTTCCATTTTTACAGCCCTGTGTTACTTGGTCTCACTATATGCGCATGAGTCATGCTAAACCCGGGCAACTTCAACTGGTATTTATCAAATACAACTCCCCTACCAATCGGACAGTGGTTCCTCTTTTCGATTCTAGTATAGAAAGCTTCCGAAGTTGCCGAAATCCCGGTGGAAAAATGGCGAAACCCTGGTGTTATGTACATATCAAGGAGAAGGTATCGGGCGATTTCGTTTTCCCACACTTTTATCTCAGCGAATTCCAAACGATGCCGTGCAAATTGGACAAGTGTGGTATGTACTATTATACTGAGAATAACACTATTTTACTATTACATTTTGGCCTCTTAATTGAAATCAATTAATCAGATAAGTTCAGCTATTCAGGTAACCTTTTTCAATTTCACTGTAACGATAATCTTGTTAACAGGGGTTAGACTTTGTCTATTATGTAATTCCATTGGTTATACGTTCAGTTTTTTGTTAAGTTATGTATGCAATTCGTGGACCATTTTTTTCACTTTGGTTAACGATTACTGCAAATCTTTATTAAAGTTTTAATAATCGTAGAAATTTCAATTCTACTGAATAACTCCGCCTATCAAGTGACTGCCTTTATTCCCCGCGCCTCATTTTCATCATGTGAGGTTGCATTTTTATTGACCACACTGAATTCATTTCATTCCTCTTATAAAGAGCGGCCATTCATTGACAATTGAAGTACATCAGAGTATGAATCCGTGTGCGTAATCCATGCTTAATTCATTCAATAGGACAGTACCGCTTATTCATATTTAATACTATCCTTGCGTTATTCGAGTATTTTGGATTCCTAGTCGTGGGAATTATGCAATTCCTATACCACTGCTGATGAGATCTGGGAAACTCTAAATGCTTCATTGCACCTCTGGTGTATTTCAAAATAATACAACAATGTTATGCTTCACAAAATTTTGATTTCTCGTTTTAAGGCCCAGGATTCTATAAATCAAATAGATGGTTAAATATAGCGTCAAATATAAACCCTGTGGCTCATTCGTGCGCGTCTGCCAAGTCAGAAGTGGCAGTTTCGATAAGTACATTCAGTGAACGTAAGTGCTGGTTAAGGAAGACAGCGATAATTTTTCGTTAGAGTGAGGTTCGAAAAATACTTTCCTACTCAAGATGAATGTTGGAAAGTGTTTTCATTTCACAGTTTTGGAATTGATAAAAGTGTACGAGACTTCAGAGTCGTTTACTATCCCAAAATATAAAGGCAACAAAAGTGGGAGGGCTTAACTGGGAACTCCTTTATAGATATTCGGCGATGTGCAGTAGGCTTCGCAGAGGACAAGATGATAACTATGCGAGGGGAGTCAGTGGGATAATAGGAGTTCTGGAATAAGCATCCACATCTAGGAATATACCCAAACTTAAATGAATGGTACAGACTTGTGTTTACTTTTTTATAAGTTCGTGTGGAAAACTCCTCAAGTTCATTATGGAGGCACACTTATTGGAAACTCTTAGTCCGTCAATCCTCTTATTGAGTAGAATCAACCAGTATGGTTGGCCTTCTGCACCAATGGATATGCACCAATGAGCATCAATTTTGTGAACTCTGATTTGGCAGACGTTCGAATTTACCACTGCACCATCAGCATCCAAAATCTTGAGCTTAATAATTCACCTAGAAAACAGAAATATATTTTAGTCATTACCTTTGAATGTGGTGGATATCATTAATCCAACACGTCCTAGCATGGTACATCTCTCAAGTACGTGTCAACCACGTGTCTATCAGTGTACTTTTGTGGCTTAAACGATTTTCATCCAAATACTGTTTCATCAACAAAAGAACAGTTCCTGTGATTAATTATCCAATCTATTGCGACCTAAGTAAACAGGTTGGTGTTGTATTGTTTAAACTTGCAACTATGGAATATAAGCCGTTCCGTCTAAGAAACTTATTTCTTATTTTAATAAGGATAAATCGAAAAGGAAATTCATAAAGTGTACCTGATGGAACGGTGTTTAATGTGTTCGTACTTAGTGAATGGAATTGACATCCACACTAAATAAAGTGGTGACAAAGTTAGTTTATCGCCATGGGGATTCCGTGATCGTACGCCTATCCCCAAACTGTCATTTGCAAATGTTTTCCTAATAGAGTTTTCAAGCTGAATTCGTTAATATTAGGAGTCAGATGCCTAAATTTCACAATCCGCTTTCCTTTCATCAGTATATGCGATATTGAAAGTCATATATCTCGCATCCAACTTTTTAATTTAATGGAATTGATCATTTCCTCGGTAGTTATGGTAGAATTCCGAGTCTTGAATCAAAGCAATTTTTGGTTAATACTGAAGCTCATTTCTGTTTGAGTTTAACAATCTAATGTTACTTCATCTTGCCTGCCGCGACTTACAGTTGTTTATGTCCCTGTTTTAACTCTTTGTTCGTACTTTATCCCTGGTCCATTAACGTAATGTGTCGTCAGTGTCATCATCCATTGTTATTCAATGTGCACGATGTGATTAGTCAATAAAGTGTATTAACAATGACTGACTAAGGAACATAAATTATAGAATATATGATTATTCTATTTCTCTTTCGTACTCTTCTTAATTCTTTTCGAGCTTCAGTTTGCGTACAGTCGGAAGAGCTAAATACTCGATTCAACCATTTGTAGCCTTCTAAAACCTCTATAACTATCAGTTTCATATTTGTACCTAGGAAGTATATACCTCTTAGATTGATAATTCTCATTGTATACTCAAAATCTTGCTCACTTTATCTTATTTGGTCTATATATTGAGTCTCTTGTGGTTTACTCAATAGGATTCACTTTCCTTTGTCAATTAACTAGTCTATATGCTCCAGACACTAGATTTTACGGTGCCTATTCTCCACTGTAATCTATTTCGGAAAAGATATATGCTCTTTTTGTAGAAATTGACTGGCTATGTCCTTTCTGTTCCAATCTTAGGGAATTAATGCAATCGATTTTAGTTGAAGTCTTATAAGAAGTTTCTGCGCAGTCAAAAATTACGAATTTTAGATTCATCGGTGCACTCCCAGTGGGCTTAGCAAATAAGGAGGTTGGCAGAATTCAGATTTCTCAGTTGGAAAGTTCCGTTTTGCCGCCCCTCCATCGAAGATAAGTGTTAGAAAAAGCCATTATAAAAGGACTTGAGAGTCCATTGAGTCAAAATGACGTCATACTCTATGTCAATGATAGAAATTGGAGATAAGTAGAGTATAGAGAAGGAGAAAATTAAATTAGGGGACCTCTAACCAAAGTTGACAGTACTTCGTTTAATCCTAAGAACATCGTACATTTTTGAGCTTAAGAACTTCTTGGTGTGATATATTTATATTACAATTGGTTGAGGCTATGAAGGCTCCGTGAGGGCCAAATATCAAGAAAAAGAATTTCCCCGCACTTTTACAAACAATTTCTGATTTATTTTGAAAAAAGAAAGTGTATACCTCGAGCTGGCGTCTCTTTTAATTATTGTTATTTGTTCTAATAATGCACGGTGACCTTACGTCCTACCTACAATTAACTATTATCTCAATTTGATTAGCAATCCAATCCAACTTTCTGCCTTTATTCTGCGTATGGTTCATCCATCGGGTTGGAAGCAATTTAATCAAGTTTCTATTTTGTGCGATGCCAACAGTTTAATTTTAATCTATTGATTATTCGTCATTTTGGCTTTCTAAACCCAAGGTGACTGCCTATTGATAATATAAATATACTGGCACCGTCTCTGTTTATCTTACGGGATTTTAATTCGTGATGCTGGAAAAATCTAGAGCTTAACCAGTCTCCTTTTTCCTAATTTGGTGATTCCTAAGATAGAGGGTTATATGCAAAATCGGTGTTTTGAATTCTATTACAGGGGAGCATACCCAGGCCCTCAAATACTAAACCTTAGTTCTTCCGTGGCATTATCACTATGAATAAGGAACTCAAACCAAACATCCACGCATTTATGATTGCCTATTAAGGTTAATGAATTAAGTAGTTATTGGATGGATTAAAATGATAGCGACTTAACTGATCAGACCTTTTGTTCTAATTTACCCTAGCTACTATTCGTAGCAATTTCCATAAATCAAACTAGGACATATTTATAAAATTAATTAATATATTTAAATTTTACTACCACTTCAATAGGACTAATGTGAAAGTTATGTGCGTGTGTGTGTGAAATGACGTGCGCGTTCTGCTTACACGCTGCTGACCTGAAATTGTTTACTCCTATTGTTTACGCTTACAAGGCGCCGATGCGTGTACATAAACCTTTCTCTCGCTATGTTGTGTGAAGTTGTCAGGATAGCAAACTGTCAGACTAGAATGGGATTTTTAACAAGCCTTTTTCGATGCG